>JAHREE010000356.1:57622-130494 GCA_033628505.1 Tringa tobata | reverse complement strand
AAGTCTTTCATCTTCCCTCTAATTAATTCATGCTAATTTCCTTGCCAGTTGGATACATCAATTTGGAGTCTAAAATAGAATCCTAGTTTGTTTGTGGAGTTCAGCATGTTGCAAAATATAGCTCTCCTATCAGAAAGAAAATAAATTGCAGAAAGGGAGAGATCCGAACAGGATCTTACAGATGCGAGGATCTGTGCAGCGTGGGTTGGAAAATGCAACAACGCTCCCGGGCCCCACTTCTGCCTCCCCTCTGTAGGACCAGCCCCAAGCGTCCAGAAACTCCACTGGAAACCCCCTCCAGTAACAGGATCTTTCCACCCTGTGTTATTCTCCCTTTGCTTTCATCAACACGAAGACGGGAGACTATAGATTCCTTTACCCAGAGTCACTCCTGAGTGTCACGATTAAAGAAAGCTTTATCACAAGATGCTATGTCTTTGGGTTGGAATGGGGGGGGGGGAGGGGTTTGGAGGGTCTCAGTTCCACAAGATTTTGCCTAATCCCCCACAGGCCCTGGGGGGGTTGGGGAAAGAGTACGGTGGGGATTGCCTTCAGGCTGCCTCCAGAAGTTTTTCTTCCCACCAGCCTTACAACAGCTCAGTTCCTGCTGCAGCTTATGGGATATGGGGTCACAGCTGAGAGGGCTGAAAAGGACGCAGAGAGCCATCAGTCATCTCCCTCCCCAGAACTAGTCTTTCTCCAGCCCTTCCTGGCAGACATGTTATTCTCGAAGATTCCCCAAAATAGCAAGTCTCCTTCTCTCCAGACAGTCAGCAAACACTTAATTCTTGTCACTTTGATTTACTCCTATCTTGCTTGAAATCCCCTTCCTGCAGTTTAAACCTGTTTCTTCTTTCCTGTCCAATGGCTATGGATCATTCCCACCCTCTCTGCAGCCTCCTGACTATTCTTCTGCCTCTGCACAGCCTTGTCTTCCCCGCGGCCCCCCGGCTTTGCTGTTTTCTCTCTGCAGGTCGTGTTGGAGTGACACAGGTAGACATTCAGACACAAACATGCCGAGAGAAGCAGACACCCAAGAGATGCGTGCACATGGGCTTGCACACCCACGCGTTGCGTGCTTCCAAGCGTGCAAGCACCGCGTCCAGCCCTTTTCTCCATAAGCATCCTTTGCCGGCAGCCCCACGGGTCTCCGAGCTGTCAGAGAAATAACCAGCTCTCCCAAAGACCCAGATGCCCTTGTGGAAAATCCCCTTAGCATTCAAGAGGGGGGGGAAAAAACTCAGTGAAAATGGTTGTAAAAGCCTCCCTGCTCCTCACCTTCGTCTGTGGGTGGCTGACCAGCAGAGAGACAGCAAAGAGACTGTCCACGCACCCTCGGGCTTGATAACGCCTAGGGTAGATTCCAGGGAATCAGGGGAAATTTTGCTAGAAATGTGGCGTGCAAAGAGGTACTGCGAGTTCCAGCTGGTTTGAATTTTCTCTGTATTTATAAAAAATAAATTGATACTTTATTACCTAATCAAAGTAGCTACTCATGCGTTTTCGCCTCCCCCTCCCTCTTCAAATTTAGCATGGGTGTTTCAGATGCTAATATAGAGCTTGTGAGAGAACAAGAGAGCCTTTCTGTAAGACATTTTAAAGAAGTCTTAGAGGATGCTTAATAAAGAGGCAGTGTGAGGTGGTGTCTGGGTCAAAGGCTCGACAATCAGGATCCTTGGATTCCTTCCCGGCTCTGGCACAGCTCCAGAGCAAATTCTTCCATTGCTCCATGACTCAGTTTCCCCCTCTACCAAGTGAGACCCTAAACCTACCCTTTCCTGTGCTTTGGCAGAGCCCAAAGTATGATCAGAGAGCTGAAAATTGTCCCTGGCACCATCGCCACCCCTGCGTCCCCCCTCCTACCAACCACTCCAAGATGCTCATGGTGGCACTGACCACTGCAGCCCCAGCCCAAGGCTGAGCCCAGACCCTCTGGACAGTTTGTGCTGTAAAGCAAACATGCTCAAGGACCTACAGCCCTCTTGGCCAACAGTCCCTGTAACACCCAGGACTCCCTGCTGTAGCTTGGTGCAGGGATGGAGATGCAGGATTAGCTCAGGTGAGCTGACACTGCACCAACCACTTCCAAGGCCAGGTCTACTTCAGATTTTAGATAACTAGGTGGCAAAAAAAGATTTTGGCTTTGCTGGCATTGCCAACATGGAAAAAAAGGAAACAGTGAAAGTGCATGATAAACTCTGTGCTTTTCTGCACAGATTCCACTGGTGGCCAGGAGCCACTGACAGAGGAGTGGGGAGTCATGTTTTATTTTCCATGTGAGCAAATATGGTGGAGACCAAATAATTTCTTTTTGCTTTTGGCAGAATTTTAAGCAGTCAGTTCCCCACCCTATTTGGACTAGCTGCACATTTTGGGGAAAAGAAACCCCTGACAAATTAGGAAAGAAACCTTTTTTTCCCTAACAAATATAGTAATTTTATCCAAAAAAAATAGAATTTCGCATAAAAGTAAAGATAAACACTGTGGTTTTTTTAGCTTCTGGAGTAAAACAAGCATGAGAGGAGTCCCAGCATCAGGTGTTTTTATTGTCGGTTGTGTTCTCGGCGTCGCTGTTACAGGAGCAGATGGTGGCATCAGCCCAGGACCAGCACCCTGGGTCTCCAGCCCCATGAACACAGCCCCACACACAGCCCCAACACGCACAGCTGCAGACATGGTCTGGGCCCAACAAGTGGCATTCCCCAAAAGACATTTTGGCAAATTTCAATTTGGACTTTATAAGGAAAAAAAAAAAAAAAAGAAAAAAAAAAAGAGGATCGTGCCTGCACAAGGGAAGGAAAATCTGCAACGACTCTGAAAGGAGCTTTGAGAAGAGCAGCCCTTGAGAGAAGGATTGTGTCTATTCGCAGGAGCAAGAGGGGTTGGGAAGTGCTGTCAGTGCTCCCCCGTTGGAGCAAAGTCCCATTCTGTAAAACACCACAGAAGGAAAATGTCCTCCAACATCCCAGCTCCACCACGTACAGACCCGCTTTCATCCTCACAGGTTTGACCCTTTGGCATTAGCAGCTGATGTACCAGGGTGTCTCTTTGCCCATGGAAGTCTAGGTCTACGAGGACGCATCCACCCCAGGCCCTGCAGGGCACTGCCACCAACCTGTGCACACAGCTACTCCAGCACAGCCATAGCCACAAACCAGGGCAGGACCCAGCTAATTGTAACGCGCAATTAGGGCAGAAACTCTGGGCAGCAGCTGGGCAGGAGGGAGTTGTCCCCATTCAGCACATTTGTCTGGATAAATCCTGCTTTTGTTTCTCTTGTCTTTCTATAAGTTATTTGATACAGGAGGATGCAACTGGGCAATGAAAGAGGAGGGACTTTTTTGAAGCATGTGCCTTGCCATGAATACACTAATACCAGACTCCTCATCTGGAAGAAAACTCTTCCCATGTTATACAGACAGGACCCTGGTGGACTCGCCAGCCCAGTCCTAGCCAGGACAGGAGAGTGCAGCATCTCTTCATCCCCTGTCACAGCACAGTGTTTCGTCTGCTGGAAGCTCCACTGTCTCCAGCATCACCCAGGAAATAGGCTGAAAAAGAGCAACTCACAGCAGCCTGTGAAATTGCTCTGTTTCAGGGTCTGCAGGAAAGTCAAGAAGATACACCCCAAAGACCGTACAAGTTGTCCTCATGGGTTGCAACAAGCTTAGGGGAAAGCTGGATTAATATTTATGAAGCTATGGAGGTCCTCGTGTAGCTCCATATCGTCAGTCCCATTAAACATGGTTTAGTGATGGTGTTGCATTTTGTTTCTTGTGTGGGTGTTTATTTTTGTCAGAGTTAGGTTGGTGGTTGGACAGGATGATCTTGAAATTCCCTTCCAACCTAGAAGATTCTATGATTCTATGAGATAGGGAGACACTGTCATACCATCATGTAGAAAGAAACCTTAATGAGGACCAAGCGATTTGATGAAGCTATGCAAGAAACCTGTGCCTGAACCAGAGAAGCGTTTTGCTTGCTGGACCTCACCCCCATCCGTGCCTTGAGTTTTCATGGCTCTGCTTGGCAGACCAGAGGTGTGTCTAGCTGGTGGGGAGGAGAGAACAGGGGACAGGCAGCAGGCACAGACAGATCCTTCCTTTAAGAAGACAGGAAAAGGCCGGAGTCTGTATATTGAGCCAAACACCCCTTAATAACTCCAGGTTTCTTTCCCCATCCTGTTGGCTCATGAAACTAGTTGAACACTTTCAACACCTGGCTGAGCTTTGCATTTCATCTGCCATTGAATCCGCTGTCTGGAGACATTTGTTTTGCTTTCATTTATTCCAAAGTCCTAGTCTAAGCCATGGAGGGGGAATTTTCCAGTAGGTGCCTGTATGGCAGGAGAAAAGGAACTCAGTCGGTGACTCAGCTTCATACTAACAAGGAGAAATTAAAACCTAACGCGACTTCATGCAACCAAATGCAGTGAAACAGGCCCTTGATCTAATCAGCGCTTTCTAAAGGAATTAAATGCCAATCTATTTTAAAATGCATTTCACTGCGACTTAATGAGGGCAACGGGGAAAAATCAATTGGTCGTGTAATTTAGAATTTCAATAATATAAACAATAAATGCTAATTAGGAACATTCTTATTAATGTCACAAAATTCTTGGACAGATTGTAGTCACGTAATTAAAGTTTGACAAAGCTACTTGAAGAGTTTGAAGTCTGACAGCAGTTGCTGGGGCATGGACAGGCAGTGGGATGAAGGGAGCTGTATTGCTATAGGGATCTGATGGATTCTGGGAGGGATGGAAGGCCCCAAGAAATAGGTCCACCTTAGGGTAGTTGTGATCCTCCAGAGCTGTACAGAGGCAAGGACATGGAGCTGCGTGTCCCTCATGTGTACCAACAGTGGTACCCAGAGCTTATTCCAGATCCTTGGCACTGTATGGCTGCCATTAACACAGGATAGGAGCCTTCTCTCCTGCTATGTATCTGGAAATTAGTGGTGTGAATGTAAGCTGTCACTCAGATTTGGGATCCAGCAGCTCCTCCAAGTGCAAAGCCAACTCCTCCAAGGGTGGTGGGATGTCCTTTCAATAAGCCAACATCTCTGCTCTTGCTGCGTAAGAGACATGAGATCTAAAGACAATTTGCTTTTAATGTCTAAAGGGAGGTGAGACTATCTGACACTGCTAAGGAATGACTCATTTCCTTCTGAAATGCCTGGGTAAAATGCCCCAGACGAATAGAAACCTCTGCACCAAAAATGCTCACTCCTGTGGCTAAGCCCCCTGTTGTAGCAGAAGAAGGATTGGGCTGGTTTTCTCTCAGCAGGTCCCAGCCCCTTGCCTGGAGGCACAGACGTTTCTACACGGAGCATCAGAGGGAATGGATCAGTCTGTGCAGAGCCAGATGAACACAGCCAGAACAGGATCCTCATGCAATTGGCTTAGACAGTGTCTGCAGGTAGCTGTCTTAAGGAAGGTGAGCAATTCTCCCAGACTTTACAGCTCTGACTCTCTCATCTCATCATGGATTTTCCTAGAAACTGTTTTTCTCTAATGCAACTGAAAGAGGAAAAATCAACCAAGTTTGAAAAAAATTTGCTTCAAAATTTTAAGCAAGACATCCTCTTCACACCTAGTCCCCTAGTTTCTATGTTCCCTTGAAAATGGTGGTTTTTCCAAGTTTGGAGGCATTAATGTCACTTGTTTTTGCACTGGCTTGTATTATTATTCTGTCCCTCTTTCTACTTTTTTCTTTCACATGAAGGAAAAAGAGATGAGGAAACCGAAAAAAAATTCAAGACTGACTAAACAGGGATTTACTTTATTAAAGTGGCACTGCACAGAAATAAAATAAAATAAAGTAAAATAAAATAAAATAAAATAAAATAAAATAATCGTAACAGCTTTTGGAAATTCCCAGGAAGCTATGTGTTGTTGAAAAGTTTGGATTTTTCTTCCCCCCAAAAATGTTTTCAGTTCTCAGCCAGGTGTTCCAGTGGAATCACCACTGCAGTTTTCCTCCTGGAAGAAGGGACCCTTCTTTACCCACCCTCTAGTAACCAGCTGCACGCCTGTGCTGGGTACCGCTGGGGCTGGCTCCCATCAGCTCATCCCTCTGGGAATAAAGGGTCAGCTCTGATGGTAGGAGACCTGCTGCCCCAAAGTCATAGGTCTTCCTGCTGGCTTGCTGTATGTCTGCGACATATTTATTTAGCCGTGTGGTTGAGTTTGCAGGATTCAGCAGCAAAAAAAAAAAAAAAGCTGTGGAGAGAGGTGGCAGCTCATTCTGGGTTCGGTTTGGGGCTTTTTTTCGTTGTTTTTTTTTTTTTTTTTTTTCCCTGCTGTTGCCCCAGAAAGCGTGAGGGAGCTGCCATTTCTGCATTTCCACCAGGAGCCATTCCTATCCCGAGGTGTCAGTCCCTGTGATTAGTCCCCTCGTATTTCTGCCCTGCCACGGGGGCAGAGAGAGACTGATCACCTGTGAGCGGCAAGCAGCCTTCTCTGGAAAGAGGAACGGGTGACACCAGGCTTTTACCCCTGCCCCCATCTCAGCTCCCTGCCTTCAGGACTGAGTTAAGGGACCAAAGTGTGCAGGAATTGGTACCATGTGCTCGCGCCGCCTTCCCGGAGATTAGCCCCATATGGGGAGAGAGCCGCGTTCCCCTCCATTTGGGATGGGGGTTGATCTAAATGTATAGCAGGCATTCTTCGAATACATGTGACAGCCCAGGAGATAGACTTCAAACGTCACCAAAACTGGCCCCTTCTCATTGATCTTTGAAATATACAGCCTGGCTTATTATGTTGTAAATATACTTTTAATACACAGTCTTACAGTCTTAAAATATGTTCCTACCTGACTGTAGGGTCTACATTTCCTGGCAACTAGTCTCTTTGGCTATATTTTAAATGTACTGTGTACGGTCCCGGGTCAGTTCACCGTTAAAGCTGTGAATTGCCCCACAGATTTAGGGTCGGATGCTGCATGGGTTGTAGGACAAGGACATTAAACCATGAAGCTCCCTGCCAAAGAAGACACTGAAAGAAGCAGCTCAGCAAGATCTGAAGCCTGGCCGATGGGCTCTTGGTCTTCTCCAGGGTTATTTCTACAGGTAATAAACCAACAACAATCTCAGGGACAGGGAAGGTCTTTGCACTTCATGCTTTAGGCATCAACAGGAAAACTGTAAGTCTTATCTGCCAGCTGTAGTCTCATGTCTCCCTCCGAAATGTGTACTAATGGCCATATAATCCCAGGCTGTCCTCCAGTTTGAGTCAGTGAGATACAGGGTCTCAAGGCTGGAGGGATCCAACTGACAGCCTGTGAGCAACGCATCGCTTAATCCTTTTAACAGATTTTTCCAGCCCAATTACTGAAGTCAGTCAAGATTGCTGAGAACAGGCAGATGGCAGATTTTTCTCCCAAATACTTTGAGCGTTAGTGTCGTGATGTTGTTTGAGATTTGATTTTCGGTAAGTAATAGATGATTTCATAAACGAACATGTTGCAATAAGCAGGCTAAGATCAAGCAATCGCTGACAGCTTTGGTTTAAATTCAAATAGCAGTAGGCAATAATGACAGGTCTACAATTAGGATTTCCAAGGACAAATATTATGACATGAAGGGATCTCTCTGGGGTAGCCAACTGCATTGAATAGGGCAATACCTGGATCTAGTTACAATGAGTTGTGAATGCACTTTCTTGCATAGAAAGCAGAGACTTCGGAGGGAAAGGCTCTGAGGTATTAGGATGAATCCAGTTTCCAAATGGATGCAGAGAAAACATAGAAGATGTATAAGAAATAGGAAAAAAAGGCTAGATCAACAGAACAAGCTGCATTGCACAGTTCAGGAAGCAAGGCAGTAAGTTGAGCCCAAATTCCTATATGAGCCCTATTCCTATATTTAAAAATTCCAGTGCTGGTGAAAAATTTGCTATTCAGCTAAGATTGCTGGAGATTTGCTGAAATTCTGCTAGAATTAGCTGCCACACTGACCAGGACTGGAGGCAGACATCACAACAAATAGGGGCTACAAATTAATGTGGCTGAGATGGGATCAAACTCTCAACTTCCTGCCATCCTTCACTGAGTGGATATATAATCCTATTGTTGCATTAACAGAGTCATTTTGCATGACATTTTCTTACCTCCGGTTCATAAGAGAAAATCAGAGTAGAAGAAAGCACTGTGCAGCTGTTTGTTTTTCTCTTGTGTTCCTCTGCCCTTTGGAAATGAGTGAACTCATTAAATTTGGGGCTCAAACGCGTCGGCCAGTCTGCATGGGCAACACGACGCTGATTAAAAATAGTTCTTCATTGAAAACATGAGGTTCTTTCATTCACCTCAATATTTTGCAGGTCTTGCAGGTGTTTTCCCATCCTGCCTGACTCCATATACCCATCAGAGTGGGCCAGGGACTGGAGCAGCACGCTCAGGGCATGTGACAGGGGAGCTGTGGCATGGGGCTACAACAGGGAAGGACCCTTCCTCAATGGCCACTTGACCAGTGATTTAGCAACCACTTGCCTCTGCCATGGGGGGTTAAGAAAGAACAAAAAGGGAAGGTGGGAACCAGCCTCAGGATGTGAGATTGGAGACGTCCTAGAGTCTTGCCAAGCCACGCTTTCACACTTTTCTGCATAAAGGTGAAGTTGAGAGAGTACTTTCTTTTCAGTGATGCATGAGATTCCCCCGTATCATTTGACTCTCAGAGCTGGGGCTTTGTTAGAAGAAAAACAGCAAAAAGCGAATGTTTTCAGAATCCAAATCACATAACCCGGTGAGAGCCTGAGTAGAGATGCTCATTCCTTCTGCATCCGTGGGAGAGTTGCTTGTCACTCATTCCTGTCCTTAACCCGGTGACCAACCCAAATCAGCCCCAGGCTCAGCAGCAGATTTGGTACACAGTGTTGTCTTGCAAGAAATAAATCTAAACAATTCTCTTCCCCCTCCCCCTAAAATCCCAGTATATTTCAGCAAAGTGTGCTCAGAGGTGATCCTTCAACTGCTGTTTTTCTTGTAGATGATTTCCCCAGCCCAACCCCAACAAAATCTCTGCTTCTCGGTAAGGAAAATGCCAAGTAGGTTAGGAAAAGGGCTTTTCTAGCCTTGTTAGTTGCCAAGAAGAAAAATACATTTTAAAAAGCCATAAAAGTGTAATTCTCCCCTACACACATACCAATAAATCAAAGATAGCTAAAAGGATTTTCTTCAGTGAAAGAAAAATCATCATTTCTTGCCCTATACAAAGTGTGAAAGTTTTAGACTGAACAGAGAAATTTTTTAGAGAATTATGATCATGTGAAACCAAAGGGTTAGAAAGAAAAGCTCAATGTAACCCAAGCACTGGCTTTTGCTATTATGAAAGCTATAATGTATGAAACACTACAGATCTATGGGAAATATATTCCTTTCCATGAGAGGAATTGTCAGAGCCCAGTGTCTATGAACCAAGATTGATTACACAGAAACTGTTTTTCCAGTTGACATTTATTTTGCAGAGATATTAATGAGGAAACAATTTCTTTTCCCTGCAGTTCAACCTGAGGTCATTCCCCAAGTCTGTTATCACCCCAGACAGCCCATCTGAATGTATCGAATACATGCATTTGAGACATGAACTGTGGTAGGTGTATTTGGGGAATAGTGGTGAACCAAGATTTCAACCTTATTTTAAACTACTGTAATTGAGCGAAAAAGTGTTTCTTGGGTACTGACTTTATCAGCCTTTCCCTAATCTCTGTGCAGTACCTGAAGGACCACTACACGCCTGCACGTGCGCTCCCTGCGCCTACGGCAACTCTTTTTAATTGTTCTCAACAATCTCTCCTCTCGTTAATAACGCAAGAAATCTCCAGCAGATCAGATTGAGAAAAAGGTCATTTTGCTCCAGATGCCTGGTTTGCAGGCAGCCTGCGCTCGCCGTGCTGAGCTGAGCACCAGCACTTTCATTGCAGAGGACAGAAAGCAGGCGCGATGACTCCCCGGGACTGGCAGCACGTTTAGCTTCAACAGTTTAAGCAGATTTTTTCAGCAGTCTCCTCAAGCATAATAGGAAAGGCAGAATACTGGCTGAAATGAGACTGGATGGACATTAATGAAATGGGAGGCTGCAAACCACAGTGACTGAGGGGTGGGATGATCCCTGCGGCAGGAGGGATCATCAGGGCAGATGTGGGGGATTTGGTTAACTCTGAGACCAGCCACAAATTTAATAAACTTATATCCTAGAAAGGTTATTAAAAATCTCAGTTCTGTCTCCTCTTCCTCTGCCACTCCCTGGAGTGTGGGAAACCTGGAAGTTTACACTAGAAACGCACTAGTGTAACACCTGAGATCTGAGTGTGCCAGAACCATCAGGAATTTCTTTTTATAGATGAAGAGTGAGAAAGAGCATGCAGCACGATACAGGGGTGATCTCCCACCTGACACAGAAGGTAGGACTCATCCCACCTATTTCTGGCTGTGTTAATGCTATGGTTCTGATCTATACTGTAGCTGCTGTTTGTTCCTTTCACAGACAGTGGAGAGAAACAGATACCTCCAGGGAATGAGGAAAATCATTCCTTCTTCGTACAAGGGTGTTCGACAGACAGGGTAAATCTGCATCAAAAGGTGTTCCACAAACAAGAGATATCCCAGATGACAAGTGTGAATTAGATGCTGAGCTTTCAGGTAGCTGCATCTGGTGGAGAAAAGTCACACATTAGTGGCTACTTGTTCTTGCAGCCCCCCCAGGAGACTTGTGGGAAGATGTGGCTAGTTTCCATGGCCAAAGCAGGATTTAGCTTCTGAGCCCTGGATGGTCTTTTTTTAGAGTCAGTGTGTGCTGTCATGACCACCCTATGGAGCAGCTGTGAAGAAGTAGCTTGCAGTGAAGCAAGTAACCCAAACATCCAGAGTTGCGTTTCCCCCAACATCTCCTTTCCCCAGGGGTGAGTTTTCAGATCGTGTCCCAACGGATAAGCTCTGCCACAGTGTCCCGGTGCTGGGTTTCTTGCCCTGTGACCAGCTCCTATGGACTATCACAGCAAACATACTCAATGGTTAGGAGAGTTTGGAGCAGTTGTTGTGACCAGCCCCTACCCTGATCAGAGTTCTTGCTCTCTGCCATGAATCCCCAGGGCAGCTGGACAAGTCTGCTCATCCGGGAACTGGTGATGAGCTTTGCTGATTGGGGTCTTGGAGAAAAGAGCTGGCCTGGGTCCATCCACAGCTGAACATCCATGTCTCTTAATCAGGAAGGGAAGAGAAGGAAAAAGCCCAGGATTGCTGTATATTCAGGAAAAATGGAGGGGAGTAATAGGCCAAGTAAAGCTGTCAGATCCAGAAGGAACCAGACAGCACCCACCTCTCTTCATCCATAAGCAAGAGCCTGGGGGATGCTGTCCAGAAGACCCCTGCCTGGATACAGGCTGCGAGGAGGCCACAGAGTACCCAGGTCCCATCCAGGGCACCCTACAAGGCACTTCTTACCATGAAAATGGGGCCCAAATGAGGAGGTGCTAACAGACCTCAGAGGGGAGGAAGAGTTCAGGTCCAAAACACGCCGGAGAGAGGGGACTGGTGTGTTATGACAAGCCGTCCTGTGATGCCTTGAATGCAGCCACTGCTTTGGAGGAAGAGGGATGCGGAGCACTCTCTCCTCTCCGCGCAGAGGAGGCTGGAGGATGTTCAGCTGCTTGTTGCTGCTGCTAGGCTGCATGGATAAGCAGCAGCCTCCAGCCCCCAGAGAGCCTGAGCCAACCCTAAATCCACTTCAAAGCAGAAAAGAACATTATGGCCTGTGCGTGAGGGTCTTAGCTTCTCACACTGCTCTTCCACTCCGTTTTTATGGCGTGAAGCACACAGCCCTTACGACGGCAGTTCAGCTGCATTTTTCTTGGCGAGCTCGTTCCCAGCGGACATCATTCACGCGCTCTTTGGAGTGGAAACGAAAGGGAGCGAGAAGTGGCCCCCTTGAAGTTCTGCTCAGCTGGGCTGCTCGTGTTCCTGAAAAACACATCTACCTTTTTATAACTCCCCGAGCTCGCATTGGGGGAGCCTGGCTGGCTGGTTCTGCGCGGGGTGTGCGGAGGGGGTGCGCGTCCGCGTTTGATGATGGGAAAGGTGTGTTTGCAGCCTGCAGTCCTGCAGGCGTGTGGGGAGAGGCGAGGTGGGCGCAGGAGCTGCTTTACGACCTGCATGCATGTGCTGGAGAGAGATGGAAAGCAGAGCTGCACGGAAGGAGGGACGTAGATGAAGACAACATGTGAGGAGGAGGAGGGTTATTCCAAAGCCAGATCCAGGGAGCACCCGTTCCCGTCCCCATCGCCCTTTCCCTTTTCCAGCCGGTCCTACCACTTGCAGCTTTCCCTTGCAAGCAGGATGGACACGGGGGCAGCCGGCAGGACTGGGTGCCCACATGGACGTGGCAGTGACCAGCCCCAACTCCGTGCTCTGTCTTCCAGGCGCCTCTCCTCTCCCTGCCCTCTCTGTATGCCAAGTGGTATTGCACTGAGAAACCAGGCTCAGGGTAAAAAAAAAAATGTGTTAAAAGACATAAGATAAATTATTCTGTTATTATCCTATACTTTGGGTATCAGTTCCTCATTAGATTGAGGCTTTACTCCAAGGGGTGTTCCAGCCAGACTGTTTCCCAGACTCTCAAGCCTTCAACACGTCTATTCTTGCCTGTGGTGAATGGTCCTCTAGATTCCTGAAATAGGACTGGATGAAGCCTGGAGAAAATGCTTCTGTACGAAAGAATCCTGCCCCGGTACTGGGAGCACATGATATAAAATGCCTTTGCCAGGCCTCATTTCTGTGGTTCTAAGATGATATCAATATCACTGGCAAATATTTGCCTTGTGCTGAAGGGCTCAGATGAGAGCGGTGCAAATGTCAGCCCATTGCACGCCCCTGTTTGCATTTCGAGCTGGTATCCCAGGGCAGAGCAATCTGGCTTTAGGGCTGCAGCACAGAGCAGAGCGATTCCCTGTCAGTTCGGGGCCCTTCTGCCCAGTAGCGGCTCGTTTTCACATCCCTCCCCACTGCGACCCTCCTCGCACTCTGGTGAACCTGATGAGCACCGAGGTCATTTGCCTGCAACTGGAATGGGGCCACCTCTGGAGAGCGCACGACGCAGCTGCTCCACCGCCTCGATCCGTTCCCCACCATTGCTGAAGAGAGGCAGGGAGAGAAGATGCTGCATCCAAGTGGATTTCCAGGGAGAGTTTATTGAGGCAGGATGCAATTATCCAGCTGGAAGTTTTCCATGACACGGAGGCCAAGCCAGCAGCCTGCACTGAGACCCCATCACCCAACAGCCCCTTTGACTTCAACAAGGCTATTGGCATGAGAGCGGATGGCTGGGGTCTAATCCTTCCACTTTTATGATCCTGTTCAAAGATAGCAATAAAGCACTTGAAGCCTAGTGAGATGTGGGGAAAAGGAGAACACAAACCATCCCGCTTGCTCTCTCTGAAAGCTCTCATTTGATAAATGCATGTGCTGCACATACGCTGGAGAAAAGGCTATCAAACCCCTGTGTAGCATCAAGCCTTTTGTACCCCTTTCCTCTACAGTGCTAATGCCATCCCCAGGGTCCCAGGTCCCCTCTGAATCACTGGTCCACTGCTCCCCGACAGTGCTCCCATCAGGAGCATGAGTGTGAGTGTTGGGGAAGCACGAGGACATGGGCTTGTGCATTGCAGTTGAATCAGTCTCTGCTCACCAGCCGAACAAAGGGACACCAGTTGACCCTTTCCCACTCACAATGAGCCTGGGCATACCCTACACCCCCACCTTGCAATCCAGCCTGAAAGCCCCCATGGTTCACTTTCTCTTCCATATTTTGAGAACAGACTTAGGCTAAACTGAAGCAAGAGCTGATCTCCCTTGTCCCCGTTCACATGAACGTAATTGGTGATAATTAAAAGAGATTTGCTCTAGGTTGCTAAGTGACCTGTTAATTCTGAATCGCTGAGGTTGGAAGAGATCTCTGGAAGAGATCACCTAGTCCAAACCTCAGGATCAGGGCAGGGTCAGCTAGAGCATTTCACTTCTGTATTGATGAGAGAAAATCATCAATATGTATATATGTCTCAAAATTTGAGAAACCAGAGCAAAAAGAGTGATTTCCTGAATGGTGGTTTATTAAAAGCAAAACATTTGGCAAGAGAATGGTGAGGTGGTGCATTTGTCATTTTGGAAAAAAAAATACATGGGAAGGTAAAAGTCTGCATGGTCAAAACAGTTTTTTCCAACACCTTTTCAGGGCTAGGAGTTGGTTTTTTTGTTTGGTTGGTTGGTTTTTTGTTGTTGGGGTTTTTTTTCCCAAAATTACTTTGCTATCTAGGAAACTGGGCAAGCAAGAAGAAAATTAAAAAATACGAAATGGAAAGCCAGAATGTTTCCTAAAGTGTTGTAAAAAAGTTCAATATGAAATATTTACTTTGGTCCTAATCAATTTTTTTCTAGGGTCATGGTGTCACTGCATTTATCAAAGTTTTGACATGTCTCCTCAGAGCAGACAGGAAAACATGACATAATCTCAACAGTTTTCCCAACACGAGGAAAACGTTTTGCATCCATTTGTAACCGAGCCTCTATACCCCAGTTCTGGTGCCCACATTTTAAAAAGGACACGGGGAAATTTGAAAGAGAACAGAGAAAAGTGAAGAATAATTTAAGCAGTGGACAAAGATGTCTCGGAGCGAGAGATTTAAATCACCAAACCTATTCAGCGGTTCAAAAAGAAGATGAAGAGGTGACTGGATAATGGTGCCTAAGCACTGTCAGAAGAAGCTACGAGTACCAAAGAGATCTTTAATCTACCTCTGAAAGCGGTAAGAAAGCGGCCCTGCTGGAAGTTAAAGCGGGAGGAATTCGTACAAGAAAGAAAGTGATCTATTAAATGCTGGTGAGGTGAAAGGTGGATCCTCCACCCATGAGAGTCCCCAGCACGTGGCCGGGCAGACGTTCCCAGGGTTAGGTCAGGGGCTAAAGGGGTGCTTGTTTTGCAGAGGTCACGCTGCGTGGTGGATCCCACCACGCATGGATCCTAAATCTCCGCTCGGATCCTAAATCTCCTCGGCTTTGGGAGCCCTAATAACCTATCGGGGTGTCTGTCGACGGAAGGCAGCTTACAAAGGGTGGGTAGACATTCAGACAAGCTCTCCCCATGCCTTCCTTGCTTTGCTTCAGCCTTTGCCTTCTTCCACTCCTTATTTGCACAGCTGAATCCCCGGCGAACCCAGAAGCACGATAAGGGCTGACAACCTGCAAATGGGCTGTGTGCATGAGGAGAGGGGGAACAATTCTTCAAAGAAACATATGTTTAGCATGAGGCTCTTAGGCTGATTTCCTAAGGAAACAAGGCAGGGTCTGTTTGTCTGTCTTTCAAATGCTTTGGCTAATTTTATCCAGTCGGGCGTAGGTATAAAGCTCTCAAAAACGTTGGATTGCTACAGTTTGTGGCCACAGGTGACCCCGCAAGGAAAAGCAACACATATTGCTGTCCCAGATGGGTGAGAAATTGCTCCATGAACCAGATCGTAAGCGAGCGGAGAGCCCTCACGTGAAGGAGCCGCGGGGGATTTGGTGCCCTGAGACCCGTCAGCCCCAGACCTGCTGGGGCTTTGATGGCTGCGGGGCAGCAGGACACTGCCGACGCTGGCTGTCACCTGCGATGGAGTCTAGAAGCTCTTCTGATCAGCAGCGTGAGCCGTTCTTCAGTGCAAACAACACAAAGCCCTCTCCACAGATGTAAGGGCAAAGCCCCCTCTCCCCCCGGTGCTAAGCTTTCTTCTTCCCCCTTCCCAGAGGCCGACTTTCCCCCGCGCTCTGGCAAACATGAAAGCGGTGGGGCCGGTAGCTGCTGCGGGCAGAGGGAATGCCTTCCCTCAGCTTACACGGCGTAGGGGAACACGGCAGCCCTGACCCCCATTGAACTCGTTTGGCATCAGCCTGGCACGCCTGGCAAACACAAAGTGGGAGCAGCCCCTGGAGCTCCCAGAGCCGCGTCTCTCCCTCGCTCTGCTGCTGGCTCGCCGCACCGCGCCCGACAAAAGCTTTTCTTTCCCCCTTTGTGTCCCGCTTCCCTCGCTTGTGAAAGCCAGGATGGCGGGATCAATGGCTCCTTTGCAAAGGAAGCTGGGGCTCGGGGATGTTAAAAAACACGCTGTAAAAGGCCCTGCTGTTGTGACACAGGTAATGGATTGTTACAGCATCTTCGGGCCCACAACAGAGACTCGCTTTCCCACTCATCCCAGGGATCTTACTTAGAGAGTAAGGATAGCGTAAGGACTGCTCAGGTGAGCAGATTAGAGGAATTGTTCCCTGAGAGCAGGGCAGGAGGGGCAGCTCACACCCCGCCGTTTCAGCACATCCCCGCAGCACAGAGACTCGCACTCGCTCCTGTCTGAGACTCCTCCTGAAGAGGAAAAGGCGTCTGGAGGGAAACCAGGGAGCCTGCACACAGCTCTGAGCCAGCTCGTCTGCTCCCGGAGAGAAGCAGGAGCCAGCCCCAGCCATGAGCCAGCACCTGCCTTAATGGGAATCAGCAGGTAGAGGAGGTGATCAGGCAGCGGAGATGTAGACAACGGTGAGGACCCCATCTCCCAGAGGCTCAGGTCCAGAAATCTCCAGCTGGAACGAGGTAATTGCAGCCAAACCCCCATTAACTGCTTTGATGTACCTCTGCTAGAAGCTGACCCTGAAAGCTCCTTCTGCATCCTGAGTTTGTCATTCTCCCCAGGGATGTAGCCTTGCTGAGACCTGCTGCCCACCTGGAGGTGTCAGTCCCATTGCATCGCCAATCCTACTCCCCATTTATCTTCCTTGGTGAAGTCTCTACAGCTTAAGTGGGATAAATCTAAGCTAAAGCATCTCTCCAGTGCATATCAGGAGATCATTAATCTGGCAGAGCATGGCACTTGTTAATGAGGGAGCACAGGCAAGGGAGAGGAGCGCACGCAGCCAGAGTTACACAAACTCAGTCCATCAGAGCACATGTCTAATCAGCTGCACTTTTCAAACACTCTTTACTTTAGAGTGGTATTTGCATTATTTTCCATGGGCTTGGAGGAGCAGGAGCATGGCGACATCATGGAGGATGTGTCTCGGGGCCATGCTGGTCCTTCTGCAGCTGTGTGGCTCACTTCCCTCTGCGGGTACACAGGACACAATAGGCTTTAAATCAGCAACAAATACTGCCCAGTGCTGAACTGGGCTTCTTGGAATTTGCAGCTTCTTGGAACCCATGACCATCAGTGGAAAGCCTGGCGCTGGCTAGTGTGGTCTTCCTGAAATGCAGCTTTCTGACTCACCCCCATATTTGCCTTGAAAAATCCCCCCCTGCAAGACAGTGGTGCAGGAGAGTCTGCTCTTGGGGGATGGGGTGAGCCCGGGCTCTGTCAGAAATAACTCTTTGCTTTTAAAGTATCAAATGTTTCATAGAATTATTTTTCTTTCCAGCTTGGCAATGTCCATTTAAGGCAGCTTAAATAAAACTTGACCTGACGCTGAAGCTGAGAACTGATGTCAGAAGGAGATTTAGCTCTTCAAATTACTGCTTTGTGGCAGAATGTTTTTAAAATAAGCTCAAACGTCTAACACAATTTTGCCGGTGGAGGACATCAGATGTATCCAGAGGGATTGGGTGCCATTCCTGTTTTCTGCTTTGACATCTCAACATCAGGACTTGGCAAGCTGGTTCCACCTGGGGTCTTTCTCTACGAGCTTAGCGTTCATCAGAGGTAAGGCTGTTTGTCTTCTGGGTGTGAGCCGTCTGACTTTGCTCCTCCTTACCTCAAGGAGGATTCCTGAAAGATTCCCGAGCAGCCAGCCAAGGGTGGGTCACCCCAACCCTTCCAGTTCTTACCATCCTGCACCACCATAAAATCACCGGTTAATACCTGGCTGCCTGAACAGTGGCCGGGACAATGGGTCCGTGTTAACGTTCGACTGCATTGCCAACAGGAATGAGCATCTCTCACAGGAAGGCCCTGGCTGAATACGTTTGCATGTATGATTACACCAACATCCTGGCTCATGCACTCACACAAGGGCGTCAGTACCCAAATTCATTTGCATGAGTATTAAACACCATTTTCCTCTCACTTCACAAGCACATTCTTATTTGCTTGTTGCTTGCCTTGCTCATCTGTACAGGCACACACACACCCTGACCCAGGCATATACATGGAGGGATTGTAGCACCGGTATTTACATATGAATTTGCAGCTAATGCACTTGTGGACAAGCCTGTGAACAAGTACTTCCCTGCTAGGGTATCTCTGAATAAGTGCTCACACGAGTGTTCTTTTGCCAGCAAATTCTTAGATAAATCCTCATCAGTTCATATAAGTGCAAGTACTTGCTTTGGGATTTGCCTGCCAATAGGTATCTGAAGATACACTTGCCTGAAAATTCATATCCACATGTGGCTCTGCATGCGAATGCAGGTTCAAAGAATCTCACCTCGCGCTTTGCTTTTCTACCTACACCTTTTCAGCCTGGATTCTGCTGCAATAAGTATTCAGAAGAAAAGCAAGCAATGGGGGAGGCGAATGCCTTCAAAGCAAATCATGGCTCTTATTCTGATGAATAGTGGAGGAGTCTTTTTTTCTGATACTGTCCTTCCTGCTCTTGTGATATGCATATGACTCTATATGTTTCCATTTGAGGCCTGAGGAACTCTGCTAGTTCCCCCCCGCTGCCCACGAGCCAAAAAGACGATAAGGGAATATAATGAACACAAACAATGGTGGAGACTGAATTTGACTTTTTTTTCTCCGGGGACAGGCAGGACTCACAGATGTAGGAATATTATTGAATTCCTTTGGATACATTTGATCTCTCAGCCAAAAAAGTATGTGGGACATTTCCGCTTATTTTTAAAACATTCTGCCGCAAAATAGTAATTCAATTAACGAAAGCTCCCACTGATGTCAGCCCTGAGCTCCAGCACTTCCCTCTGCTGTGAGCACAAAAGCCACCTTAAAGGGGAGCGACCAATCTACATGTGTTTGGAAAGGAAAAGCCTTCGCGAAGTCGTTTATGATTTAAAATGAAGGCATGTAATGAACAAAGCGTGTTGCTCATTAACGGCACCCATGTGCAAACAGGCCCTTTCCAGTCGGGCTGGGGGATTTCAGCCCTGGCTTCAGGTGAGCCCCCAGAGGTGTCCAAGGCTTGTGCCGAGGCACCGCATCGCCCTCCCCTCCGAGCATCCTGCTTCCCTCTGCGTCCTTCCCTGCTGGCAGAGAAAACAGGAGAGTCAACATCGCTGCCCCGTGAAGTCGGATTCATTTTCATGCATCAACCGAGGGCTTCAACTTCTCCAGGCCAGAGCTGTTAAAAAGACACGCTTTCCCTGGAATAAATCCCTCTTCCCTTCTCCCCTCCCCCCAAACCCAAACAATTACCTTGGCCATATGTTTTGTAAAAAGCACTTTTCACAAAAACAACATCTTCTGTGAAATAGAACCTGACAGCTCTCTTTTAATGCAACGTTAAATGTGAGGTTTTAATCTCATAAACCTCAGGAAATTCAGAAGTTGATCTTCCCCCAGAAGCTTTAACTCTGCCCCCTCGTGCATATGCCCTCCAACAGGAGCGCGCGCCAGACGAGCACACGAAAATGCTTTCCACCAAAACGCTGTGTGCGTAATTCTGATGCCTCTCAGGTTGCAAGGAAAAGTGCAATTTAAACACAAATCAAAATCAGACAATTAAGGTTACTTAAAAAGTAATATCGCAGGCACATTATTCAACATCATTTGGGAATATGCAATAGGATATGGAGATAAACCGAGATCAAGATGCTGCAGTGGCAATGCGCTCGAAATACCTAGGTAGATGGATTAGAAAGTAAATCAGGCCTCCAGGACACTTGCTCAGATGCAGCCAGGCTGAGAGCACTTGAAAGGTGCTTCTGTGTCACAGCTGTTCGGAGCCATCCACGAAATGAATCTCATGGATCTCTGTCCATCCTTAATGGGTGAACCTCTACATGGCAATAAAAATAAAAAAAAAAAAAAAAAAGAGCAGCTGATCTTATCTGAAATCCTTTGCCTAGAGTTCTAGCTGAGGGCACAAGAGTGTGCTGGACGCTGGTGAGTCTTCCCCTGCTCTGAAAGATGCCCCTTGCTGTTGGGCAGAGCTGGGGTTCCCCGTCCAGGTGGTGGGAAGGGAAGCAGAGGGAGCTTGTCGGGCTGCGCTGCTTGGTGTGGCTGAGGTGGCTCCCGGCATAAAGAATGGATTTCCCCCTGCACACACATGCTCATACCAGCAGAGGAAATGTCCTCTGTCTCTGCACCCACGAGCATCGTCCCTGCATCCCTCTGCTCTGCCAGCTCCAGTCTTCTCCACACACTGTGGGATGCTCAGCCAGGCGCGACCCCAGGGGATCAGTGGAAACGTAGAAATGCAGAGTCAGGTCTCCTGGGAACCAGCATGGGTGATGGTAGAGAGGGCTGGAGCTTTATCACCGGCCTCTCTAAGCCAGCAGCTGCTCTTTGCAGCCCCTTTCCCCAGGGAGGTGTGCCTTGCCGTGGGAAATGAGTGGGCTTCTCAGCCAGAGGAGAGCAGGTACGGCCTTTCAGCACTCTGCAGTAGACTGGGACAGACTGCCAGCCTGCAGGAATCTGAATAGACCTTGAGGGGCTTGTGAGGGGTTTCACCGGCTCTTTACAGCTGTGTGAAGTGAGGCCAGGAGGCCAAGAAGAGAGACAATGGGGAAGAACTGTTTGGCCTCTCCTATTAGGGACTTCAAGCCTGCTACAGGATCAGGGCTCAGCTGCCCACCTCCTCTGACATCCCTGTGACCTGCAAGGGCTGTGCGAGTGGTGGATCTGCACCACTGTGTGTGCCACACCGTGATGGCACAGTGAGGGACAGCTCGGGACAGGCACCTGCAGCTCCTCCTGCCCAGTGACCCCTTGGGACCTGAGGCTGCTGCTGCCAGCGACCCGTGGGACACAACACGTTCTTCCTGCAGCACTTTTCAGTTTGTGCTGTGTGAGAGGGTGAGGTCTGGAGCTGCACTGAGCGGGGAGCTGATTCCCAGTGTCCTCCTGCCAGACCACTCCCAACCATGGGGAAGGAGCTCATGGACAAAAGGGTGGCATAGGGATGGGGTAAGTGGGTTTCTGCTTTCATTGCCTGAAGGCACTACATCCACCCCAGCTCACAGTGACCCGGTCAGCAGGGCTCCATGGGTCACCACGAGTGTGAAGGATAGGGGGAGAGAGGAACCTGAAGGTGAATATTTTGGCCACTGTTGGATGCTTCAGGTCACTGTGTGTGACCCGGGGCAGCAGCGCCACCGTTCCCATCCCCATGCCACAAAGCAGAATGGCAGAGAGATGGCTGGGGAAACACCAGAGCTTTTCCAGTTCTGATCAGCACCTTTGCAGGGTGTAAGACAGCATCTGTCCCTGCATCCTCCTGAGGTCACTGCCCCTCCTGCCACCACTGGAGCTGGTGACCCCAGAGCTGTCTGAGCCCAGCCTGCCCAGCAGCTGCGGTGGCTCAAGAAGCTCAGGTGTGGACCCCTGGTGTTTGGCCCTCTTCTCACCTGGCCAGCGTGAAGGGCAGGACATGCCTCACACGCTGCGCTGGCTCCTTCCAGCCTCTCACATTTGCTCCCTTCGAGCCGGCAAGGCAGAGCTGCATTTCAGAGGCAGGGAGGGATGCTCATGCCAAGCAGCTTTGATCAAAGCCCTTGTTTAGTTATCCAAGGCAAGGGAAACAGCTGGACATGCTCCTGCTGGGGAAAGGCTCTTTCCTCCTTTCTCCAAGTTCAGCCAACTCCAGCATGGCTGGGAGAGATCATTTTGCAAACTGAGGCTCTTTGGGGAGAGAGATCCTTCTCTTCAGGATACTGAATGTTTATATCAGGCCCTGAATTATCTTCACAGTCCCCACTGCTGCTGGGTTGGGCAATCACTCTGTGACGCTGGTAAACACTTAGATCTTTTCTCTGGGAGCAGAAGTTAGAGGTGTAGGGTGCATGAGGAAACTTAGCCTGCAAGTGTCAGCCCCTGGCATGAACAGCCCAGTTTCTGCACCTCCAGGGCACTGCCAAGGGTTGCCCGACCACACCACGGAGCCCTCCCCACCAAAGTGCTGATCTCCGAGGAAAGGCCAGAAGGAATCGTGTCTCCCTCTTGGAATGTCCAGAAAACTTCGTGGTAGGCTGAACCAAATCAGGAAAGGTTTTATGGAGTCTTCCAGTGGGGACAGGAAGGTAAAGGGACAGAAAAAGGGATTGCAAAAGTATCACTTTGAAGAGTTGAGGTATTTCTGTGCCTGAGCAGTGGCTGAGAGTCCTTGGCTTAAGAAACAGGATGAAGCAGCCACGCCGCCTGCTTTTCTGAAACTCAATCTCCCCCAGCTTCATGTCTCCCCTCACTGAAGGCTCCTCTTCTCTCTTTATTTTTTTATTCCTAAGAAAAAGAAGAGAGGAAGGACAGAGCTGGTGCTGTTTTCCCAAAGTGTTTCCCCCAGGGCCCTTGTTGCAGCATCAAATTTCCTTTGAAATGGCTATGTGGGAAACACAGTTTCTTGGGTCACTTCCCAAATGAAAAAGAAAAAAAAAGACAATAAAAAAATGAAATAGGAAAATAAAATTCAACATATGAAGAGCAGAAGCCAAATCACAGCAGCTCTCTGTCCCATTTAATCCTTGGTCCTAGGGAGGAGACTGAAAGTGCTGTTGGGAACAGTACTTTTGCATTAACATGTTCCCTCTTCTAAATGTCTTCCTGGCTCCCTCCCTGGATTAGCCTTTTTGCCCTTTTTCCATTTAAATTCCACTAAGATTTGGGGCATCATCTCCTCGCAAGCGGAGCATAGGAACAGACGGCTGACTGGATGCAATTCCTGGAGTCTGTTCCAGACCACCAAAGCAACCAAGGGAAGAGGACAGGCTTCTCTTTAAACACTTGTTTGTGATTTGAAGAAAGACAAAGCTGATTATTATGGGTAAAAGGACCGGTATTTCTGTTTTGCCATCTGCCTCTGCTCCCAACCGGCCCTTGGTTGTCACCTCTGCTTTGAAGCCCTCCAAGAAAAGGGGTGTTCATCTGCTCAGCCCCGTATCCCACCCAGCTGTGTGCACCCTGGCTCCTCGGCAGCTGCACTTGAAGGTGCGGTGAACTCTTGAAACCCCCAACCCTGGGATCGCCACGAAGACGTCAGCCGCCTGCAAACGCTTCCCGAACTTCTCCTAGTGCCTGCTGACATGTGAGAAGCTTTCTGCCACCTGGTCTTCTTGGCAAGCAACAGACCGTGTCTATCCTGCTTTGATCTGCTGTGCACGGTTTTTGACCGGGAGTAGGCTGAAGTGCCTCAGATAGTCGGCTTCTGCCAAGGCCGATAGAATAAAGCAAAGGATTAAGTTGGCTGGGGTCAACGCTCCAGACCTTGCACACATCCCTCCTTGAACTCTGCTGGCAGGCCTGCAAAGTGTGCAAAATCAAGGGCAAATACAGCTTTTTTTTCCAGCCCAGATCACCCTTATTTTCCTCACACAGAAAGTGTATTTATACCAGTGCTGGCTGATAGGAAGGGAAGGCACCAAAAACGACACCAGATGGTCCATCCAGGACAGTTTTCCTTGGGCTTTGTTTATATCACGCTCGAAAAATCCGTTTTCTTACTAGTTGCCCAGCCAAGGAAATGTGCAAAACACCCAGCCTTAGTGAGACTTGAAAGTCGATAGCTCTGCTAAGCCGGCTTTTCCACGCACACAGAAAGTCAGCTCCGCTTGCTGTGCCTCACGGTCTCTTTGAGCGACTTGGTCACATCTGGGAACCTCATGGCTACCCTGCAGCTTGATTTTCTGGTCCAGCGGAGCCAAGGCCCCTCCTGACCTTGTTGAATCTGGTGGTGGTTGTGTCGGAGTGAGTTCCCCGAGTCCTGCTCCCAGATCACCTTGTGATCATGGGATTTTGATTCAATCAACGGGATGCACCCACTCGCTATTTGGCAACTCTGGCTTGCAGTGCCTCACCGCTGCCTTTCCCAGAAATCCCATCAGTACAAACACAGTTTGTCCAAAGTGGTCAATTTTTGTACACGCTGTTAATGTCCCGAAAACAATTTGGTCACACTGACCACCCCTGTGTCCAGCAAACCCAAGTCAACCTCTCCCCTAGACTGCTGAAAAATATATGGGGGGAAGATGTCTGGTACTTAAATTCAACCTCAGCCTTTTGATATCTAAACAACCTGAATTTTGAAGCCAGCACCTCAGTGGAAATAATTTATTGCTTCTCCACACTAGATTTCAAGGCCCCCAGGAATACCTAAAAAAAAAAAGACTAACAAAGAATTTCATTCACTCATATATCTCCCTGCGGTACCTCCGTCGTGTTTGTTAAAAAAGGACGGCACTTTATGTCTTGTTGTTGACTGCATCAAATAGTGAAAAATAAATAATGATCAAAACCAAATGTCATCTGTCTTTAATTAATGAACTGTTGAAAAGGACACAGAGTGCCAGGATGTTTATGGAGTTGGGCTTAAATAGAGCTTGCAGCTTGGTGTGTATTTATGAAGGTGTTGACTAGAAGGCTTTGCTCTATGTAGAACACATTGACTTTGAATATTTAGCTACGCCACTCAGCCTATTCCCATTGGTTCTTTCCGCCAGTAACGTCTGCATGGATGGATCAGGCTCAGTCCTGGCTGGCTGTTTGGACAGTGCTGGTCCTCTCTAGCTGGTGCTTGAGAAAACAGACTGTATATAAAACATGAAAAGTTCACTGAAGTGCAACTCCTTGCATACGTCATCTCCTCAGAGGGAATAACCATAAAACTAAAGCAATTTTGCCATTGCTGGATGGGATCCAAAGAAAGTCTGGGAGCTTCATAGCACCTTTGGGTTCACCAATTTTTACAGATATTTTACTGAGAACTTTTGCAAGAGTGATGTTTCTGATCATCCTTGTGGGGAAAAGCAGCGAATTCATACAGACACAAGAAACCCAGCTGGCTGGACAGCTAAAAATACATTTGGCTTGGCATCTTTCCTTGTGCACCAAGACTTTGCATAAACCTTCATTCTTCTGAGGAATGCATGCAGCTATGAAATCAGAGCTGCTCTTTTGTGTCACTGTGGGCCCCAAAATGAAATCCATCCCTGTATGTGGTATTCTTGGAAGCTCACAGGAATAAAATTATGAGATCAGCAACAAGAAAGTTGCTGGCTATCAAAGTACCTTCTATCTATGGCGTCATCATCTGGGAGGTACACGAGTTTCAGACCATTTGTTCACAGACCGTAAGAAACTTGCGTGTCCACACTCCATGAAGGCCATGAACCAATGCTAAATCCTTTAATTCTTGTTATTCTCCAGTTGCAACTTCCTCCTGACATCTTGTCTGGGCTCTAAAAATGGCAAGCCCGATCGATAAGCCATCCTATAACAGTGAGTATCCTGACCCTGAAGGCAATATCAAAGAATGTGCCATTATTTTACCACTGTCATTTTGTCAATGTCAGCTTGAATAATGACTGCTATCTTGCATCAAATGCAGTCTACCCTGAAGTTCGTTCACCATTAAGATCGTGTCTGCTGAGGAGAGTGCAAGCTCAGCTATGAAATCCCAGCCCAAGAAGGACATTTGTTTTGTTGTTGATGCGGTACTGCACCGAGCTATACATCAGCTCTTGGGACACGTTCTTGGATGAAGAGCTGCCATGCCAAACTTTTAGGCATCCTTCAGCCCATCCCCAAGCCCATTTTAACCATGGTCAGGCATTTCCATTGGGTTTGATTAAGAATATAAAGGACGGGTGCACTCAGTCAGACAAAAGGTCCATTATAACACTGTCCTTTCTCTGGCAGTGGCCAGCAGCAGATACTTACATAGAAAGTATAAGAACATGACAAGGATATAGTGATATTTCCCCTGAGTTCTCTGCCGGGCTCCAGCAATTTCCATCACACAGGCATCCTGAGGCAGGTGAGGACGTTGTGCTAATATCCAGCAGTAGCATACTCCTCCATGAATTTCTCCTGTCGCCTTTTAAACTCAGGTAAACTCCTATCGTCCACAGCATCCTGAGGCAAAGAGTTTGGCACCTTAATTATATGTTGCGAGAGGAATTGCTCCCTTCTGTTTGTTTTGAACAAGTGAAGCTCTTTGAATCTTCAGCGTGATTGACACGAGTAGGGTGCTATGGCTGGAACAAAACGGTTGTTGGAACAAAAATGTTCCACCTGTGTGAAAAGCATGATTGCTCTGGAAGGAGTGCATTTTTGCTCCCGTCATTTATTCTCAAATGTCACAGGTCAATGTTCTGCATTATTACTAGTGGTGAAACTCAATTTGACGCATTATTGTGAGAACTCGTTAAAATGTCGAAGGGGGATAGGCATATCGTACCTGTCTATCACACCAAGACGGAAAGCCAATTTGAATAAATTAACCATGACTTGAACCATCCATTTCAGACTCATTGATGGCTGCTGAGCCGACTGGGTTTTATTCCTTCCATGTACTGAACTTTGCCTGTAGTGATTCTGAGTGTGTCAGCCACAGCCGGCTTTACACCAGTTGTTTTACCTACAATTTCATCTCACTTTGCCAAAGATTTCTCATATTCCTTGAGCTTGAAGCTTATAAAGCATCTTCTGGCATCCTTACAGACCTTAGGGAACATATGGAGATTGCAAACAAACCAAACTGACTGTCATTATTGAATAGACCTCAGACTTACAACTGAGGTAAAGTCGTACAAGCTGTACAAAGTTTGAATTCATAGCAAATCTCATTGGAGCCAGGATTATCAACACCTAGGGTCATTTTGAATCATTCAACAAATTGAGTCAAGCAATTTTCAAGCAGGACTTAGACTAGCAGAATCCATCTTGTCTTCCACATGTTGCTGATGTGAAAGAGCTTTTCCCTCCAGCTACCTAGGCTGTCTCCTCTCCTTGCAATGATATTCAAACTTGTGTAGTTCCTGGCCACACAGATCTGGGTTCCAAATGAATCTTATGAAATGGATGTGTTCAGTCAACAGCAAATGTTACGTATCAGCAGAAACGTCCTGAGAACTGCCATAAAATATCTATAAGCCTGATAGGAGTGCTTTAGACTCAAGACATACTATAAGCCTGGAGGTCATTTTGAGGAAGGTGGGATAAGTAAGAAAACAAGAGGATTTGTGTGTTTGATTCTGCTGTGCGGACAACTTTTCTGCTCCTGACCAGTCATGTTTAGCTATCCCCATCTCTACAAGCCCTCGGAGGGTACAGCGAAATGCCTGCTCAGGTGCATCGACCATCCAAGTGGTTCTGTTCCTTGGACTCTTGTTCATGACTCATAATGAAAAGAGTTTCCACTCTGAAAGATGTGTGTTGTGACTTCAGAAAACAATTTCCCAAGGCTGAGGGAAAGTACAAGGTTAGGTGAACAGGGGGAAAATGTGTAGACATACATATATATACACACATATGTATAGTATGTATGTATGTATCTATATCCATCAGGAGAGCTTTAACAGGGGTTTATGAAGGCCTAAAAACTATGATTTCATAAGAAAAAGAACAAGACAATTTTGACCAAACACAGATTTTAGTTCAACATTGACATGAAGGTAGCAATTAGCCCTAGAATAGCAAAGTAAAACAAGGACATGAAGCAGAAATGCAAATCAGTATAAATTTTAAGATAGGAAGTACAGAAAATGTAGAGGATAAAGATGGCAAGGAAAGATCCAAATTATTGAGCAGGAAGGAGTATTTTGGGCTAATTAGGAAAAAGAGAAATGCCAACAATGTCATGGGCCAACCGTGTGGAGACAGAAAAAATGTGAATAATGATTTAGAGACAGCAGAAACGTTCAATAAATATGTTTGCTCTGAGTTTGGAAAGAAAAAAGAGGATGTGTTTATATCACACAAAGATGTCGAAATACTTTCCACTCTACTAGCAACCAAGAAGGAAGTTAAGCAATTTCTTCTAGGGATAAACACATTTTATACGAACAGGATCTGCAAACTTGCAGCCAAGAGTCTTCCTAGAACTGGCTGAGGAAATATCTGACCTCTTGACATCAGTCTTGGATAACTCCTGGAGCACTAGGGAAATTCCAGAAGAGTTGTAGAGCTCTCATTATATGCCAGTATTAGAAAAGAGAAAGTGGTCTGACCCAAGCAGCTCTAGAGTGGCAAGTCTGACATAATCTCATCACAATAATGGAAAAACTAATACAGGAGTCAATCAATACCAAATTAGTGCATAGGAACACAATTAGGGCCAGTTAACACAGACTAATAGAAAATAGGACTTGTCAAACACTCTTTGACAAGGTAAAAAGTTGGGATGATAAATGTGACTACCCAGTTATAACATATTTAGACTTTTATAAGGCTTTGACTTTGCAGCTCATGACAGTTTGATTAAAAAATTAGTGTGATGCAATGTCCATGAAGCACTCCTTAAATGGATTAGGAACTGCTAAGCGATCTGCTAAACAATAGTTGTTTATGAGGCATCAAGGGCAGACGGGGGTGTTTCTGAGGAGGCAAGGTCTGTAGGAGTCAGTAGGAAGTCTGGCATGACTGTGTCTTGTCATTCATAATCTGGGAGGAAAAACAAAATTGCTGCTAACGAAGTTACTGGTGAACACAAAGATTAGCAAGATGGTCAGGGCTTACAAGGACAGGACAGCTATTCACAGCTGGAGAGTGTCCACCTATGGGAAGAAGCGAAGCTGGATATCTTGGGCCACAGTGTGTGGGAATTACTTACAGCATAATGTCCTGTCTCTAGAAAGCAGAGAATTAGGGGGCAAATTGAGAGTTTTTGAAGGGCAAGCAATTCATCACCAACTCCATCTTTTGATGGCAGATTTATTGTGTGGTACTTGGATAGACAAACAAGATGCAAGGTATAACGCGTAGAAGCAAGAATGGGAGAAGGAAGGTGTTTTAACTTTGGGAATGGTCAGTGGAAGTGCTCCTGGAATGCTGCACACAGGCATTAGCCCCGGGTGGAAGAGAGCAAATGCCCCTTTCTTGGGAGCTTTGGGCCAGGCACAGAAGAGGAGCGCTGAATGCCTCCTTTGGCACATGGGTAGCTGAAGTTCTCTCCAAAGGTGGGGGAAGCAGGAGTGCAAGTTTTCCGAATTGCTGGCTCCAGTTTAAGGGCACGAATTCTGTTTACTTTCCTCATTATCTACTGATGCAGGTGGTCTGAGTCTTGCCCTCAACCTCCTTGGATTAGTGGAAACAAGATCAGGAGGCATGCTGCAACAGCACATACACATCTTAACCGGGACAATTTGGCTGTTAGTAAAGATTTTCAGGAGCTGTTCAACACAGTGAGAAAAGCATGACAGGGACCAGTGTCAGGAATCTGAAGTCAAACTCAAGTTTGGAAATGCATCCTAAATTTTAATTCCAAATATGATTAGAGAAAACACCGAAAGGAAATGTGTAAGATTCTGTCTTCCGATGTCCTCAGGCCATGAGATACCATCTTAGAAAAGGTATTTTAAGCAAGCACAGATTACTGACATAAAGTCAGAATTAATACTTAAAATTTAATTACTCTTGATAGACAACTCCTTAAATACTGTGCATTTCTGAGTCTGTTTGTCCAGGAGAAGATTCCTGGACTCTTAGGATGGGGACCCACTCAGCTCTCCAGTTCTTCTGCAGAGTCAATTTTTCAGCTGACTGCATGTTTCAGCAACAATGAATGAGGTTCCCATCCATGAAGGTGAACAGGGGGAAAGGAAAAATAGAAGAAAGAGAGGAGGCAGGCCCAGTGGGAGGAGAGACAAAATGGTTCAAAGAACAGATTATAAGTTTTTAAAAAAAGATCAGATATGATAAAGAGCAGGACAGCAGTCGGTGTCCTTTAAATTGTCCGTGTTCATTAGGGCCATATTCGCTTGTGGTGTGGTACAAGACACAATTTACCACGTGGCTCAGCTCCCCAGCTAAGGACTGTTATCTTCCTTTTCCAAAATGGGTGAGAAGCAAGTAAACGCAAGCTGCTCAGGGCTTGGGAAGTGCTTACAGTCTCACTGCTTCCCTTGAGTATTTGTTTTGAGCTCTACTTGGTAGCAATGCTTGCAGCTGTTATTTGTAGTCTATGATGTGAAAAAGGCTGTTGGTGGGACTAGAGAGTTATTTGTCTGCATCCCACCCACAAAGATCCACGCCCAGGGTCCACAAAACACAGTTTTTGTCGATAATAGCAAGCCGGAATGTACGAAAGAGCTTGAACTGCCCTTGCAGCTCTTCACATGAAGATTCACAGTCAGGGATGAAAAGTACCTTGGGTGGGTGTCAGTCACCTCGGTTCAGGTGTCTGCACGCAGCAATAGCTCAGCAATTTGAGCTCTCTGGGAACTACAGCTCCATTCAGTTGCCTACCCATAGACATTTAGTGCCACCTAAGGTACTTCAGGACATCCAGGATATCCACACAGGGCTTAGAAATGCAGTGCAGGACCTGCAGGATACCCTTCTTCCCAGGCCAGCAAGAAGCCCACCCGAAGGGACCCCACAGGTCCCGAGAGGGTCTAGACTCCTGAGGGTGTGTAAACTGAACCACAGCCAGTACTGCCAATGTATCTGGGGGTACAGTCGGAGCTTACACTCCACAGTGGTTGTGTATGCACCCAGCTCACACGCAGACACTCACACAGTGGACGTTTATGTTTAGGCAAACGAGTAGAGAGCAATTCAGCTGACCAAATGGCAGTGCCTAAGTCAGGGTAGGAGAAATAGCTCCCTGGACTCGCTCAGGAGCCTGGATACCCAGTTTTTGTGTACATAATGGATTTAGGTGCCTGAAGCTGGAGTTTTACTTACCCCTCATATTGCCTGTGGTTTGTAGACTGGCTGGATAGCATGCTTCATGGACCGCCCATCATTCAGTTCACCTCCCTTGTTGCTGCCTTATTTACCCACACATGCAACTGACCTCAGCAGTGATAGAATCATAGAATCATCTAGGTTGGAAGAGACCCTTGGGATCATCGAGTCCAACCATCTACCCTACTCTAGAAAGTCCTCCCCTACACCATATCCCTCAGCACCGCATCTAATCGTCTCTTAAACACATCCAGGGATGGTGACTCAACCACCTCCCTGGGCAGCCTATTCCAACGCCCGACCACTCTTTCTGTGAAGAATTCTTTCCTAATGTTTAGTCTAAACCTACCCTGTTGGATTCGGATTAAAATCTTCCTGAAGCCAAGCATCATCCTGCCCACACGAGGATTCCCCAGGGAAAGCCACTGTCCTGCCTGCACCCCTGCAAGCCCACCAGCCCCCTCGTGGACTCATGAATTAGGAGCCTGGGAGTGTGTGCTGCCACATTCTCACTGGGTCACCATGCATCCCTGCTCGCCCAGGCAGCTCGCCCCTGGCTCCTCCACTCCAGCCAGTGTCCTTTCGTTACTGGGAGGACAGTGGTCTGTAAAGGGAGCTGGAAGGCTGGAGTCAGCACAGCAGTTTGCCACACACAGCAGGAGAGAGAGAGAACACACAGCCCTCAGAGCCCACCCGTGCCACTTTGCTGTGTAATCCTGAGAGGGGAGGCACTGAAAAATTCCTGCTCTGGGAAAAAAAAAAAAAAAAAAGCAGGTAGAGGAGTGCCCAAAAGGATGAGCAGCAACAAATAGATATTCACCCCTTCCCGGCACAGGTTTTAAGTGTTTTATTTACCTCTGGTGCAGAGGCACAAGAGCCAGAGAGGTACTGCACCTCTTCAGGCTGGGACTGAGCATTTTAATGCATATGAACAGCACGCTGACTTCATTAAAGCATTCGATTAACGCCAGAAAGGACCCACTCCAGCAGCTGCATTTATCACTAGGGCGACGGCATATTTAGAGAGAGTGATTTGGTAGGCCCTTAGCATAATCAGAATAGATGAACCTACCTTGGAGGAAAAAAAAAAAAAAAAAAAAAAAAAAGACATAGCTTTTAATAGACCCATAAGTGCACTATGAATATTTATTGTGCCCGTCCTTTCGGTGGGGACACGATGAGGTAGTGAGCAGAAGTGGGACAAGGCGGTGGGCAGGATCATTCAGCATGCATGCCCTTGTCCATAGGGCCACCGCTGTTGATGTCAGCGTGTGGGGGCTGGCACGCCAGAGTCCCCATCAGCTCTGCAGGCCGTCCCCAAAATGGTGACGCATCCTGCCTTCTCCTGGGAAACCCACTGTCCTCGCTGGCCGTAGACAGGCAGTCAGCATGTGATTCAGACCCCAGGGGACTGTGGATTCAGAGGTACCTCCCTAAGGTCACGCTGAGATCAAGCATGACCCTGGTGTGGTCTCCTCAGTTAGGACCCTGCAGGTAGATGCCATGGCTCCAGGCACGAGCATCCCTACAGAGCTCAGCACCCTGGGTCCAGCTCTCATCACACTGAGGTCAGATCAAAGACCGTATGTCCCATCTCCAAAGATGACCAACAGCAGATACCTGGATAAGAATAGAAGAATAAAGCAGTCCTCGTGTCCCAGACCTCAGCAATTTGTGAGCCAGGGTCATCCTGAGCTGCCGATGATATATCAGAGGTTAATGATTCTCCGCAGAAGCACTCTTCCACAGATTTCCTCCTTCCTTCTCTTTCATCCCCATTCTTCATCTCTCCCCAGGCTCGCCACCACTCTCCAAAGCAATGAGGAGTTTTCTTTTTTTTACACTTATTTTTTATGCCTTTGAGTTTTGGAACCTTCAAATTAATGGTCCTAAAAATAAGTGATTACTAAAAGGAGGCTGAGAGAAGGAGGAAAGAAGGAAAAGAAAGAGAAAGAGTTAGAGGCAAGAGGTTGCCCTTTGGGAACCGAAGAACTCAATGCAGATGATCTGAGGACCAGTTTAACAGCTGAGACATTAGTGTGTGCATCTGTGTGTGAAGTTGCGAGTTTACTGGAAACTAGGACAGTGGTGGTTTAGCTAGAAATCCCTAATAAAGGAGGAATAACTAGGACCATATTTCCGAAAAGGGTATTTTTAACAACCTCCTTAGGGAAGGGGCCGGGGGGTGGGGAGATGGAAGAGTACTTCACTTGGAAAACAACAACAAAAAAAAAGCCTACATGGTAATTTTCATTAATCTCTGGAGGCCGTTATGACAAATTAGGAGATGAAATCTGATCGCTAAAGTGTGAAGCAGAGGGATTTTAGCCCATTCTAAGGGCAAATCTCAGTGCAGCTTGAAAGTTGAAGCTTTCTGCCAAAGGTTTCTGCATGTACATGTCACTGAAACAAACACAAATTTGTATAGGTCTCTCCGTCTGAATATAGAGGCAACTGGTTAGATGCAAGCAAAGATCAATTCTTTTTTATTTAGTTGCACTGCTAAAGATGTCAGTTTCTGTAATTCTCCCCCTCCAATTCTCTAATAAACATGACCTTTAATAAGCAGGACTTACAGTTTGACAGCAAGGACTATTGAAAAACGCAAGGAAATCCTGGCTGGATTAAATTTTTAGTCCATTTCATTTCCATCCACTGCTTACAGCCAAGCTGTACGTGGATCTCAAACTAAAGATGGCAATTTGGGAGGCAATTTTCTTGAATTGCAGGTACAGCAGGATGCAGAGGAAAGTAATGGCAGGATCAGGCAGTTAGACATGGCATAAACATTTAAGCTACTGGTTAGATTTAATGGAGTTTCATTCATTCAGTTTCTTTCCCTCTTTCATTTTTTTTTAAATATCCATGAATGGGGGGGGGAGGAGAAAAAGGGAAAAAAAACCAACAACAACAGGGCAACACCTTACTGATAAAGGGCAAAATTACTGTCTTTGCAGTTCCCAGTTGAGCTTCTTTCCTCACACTGAAAGAAACATCTCATTGAAGCACCTGCTCATGGTGGGCAGGAGCTCCCAGAGATGTTCTAGCAAGATCGCCCCAGTTCTTGCAGAGAAGGTTTGCCCCGTGGGTACCTGGTAAAGCAACGCACCCGGGGCTGTGCTTTTCTGGTCTGGCTGGAGTTTGTGGGGCTTCATATTTGGAAAGAAACCGGTACAGACAACATTTGCATTTAATGAGGATTTTGTGGCTTCTGGGTTCTCCTGCTGAGCATGTGGTATGAAAAAAGAGCCTTGCAAGAAACGGCGAATCGGCTTCCATTGAAAATCGAATGTCATTGTGGCATCTCAGATCCCTTCCCTGGAGAAGGCAGTCAAAACATACCCACTGGATAATGGGGATTCACCCTCAGCTGACTGACTGCCAGCCTGGCATTCAGTCCTAGAGCATCCTGAGGCCACGGGTGGCTTTGCCATGCAGGTCCCTGGAGATGGAAAAGGGCAGTGCCCCTTTGTCTGCTGGATCCCAGACAGGATGCCGAGTGCACTGAGCTTGCCCTGACCATGGCAGTGAACAGAGAATGAAATTCAGCAGCACTCAGAGCAGGTCCACGTGCTGGGGAACCAGCAGTGCACCTCATGAATAGTTCCCATCTGTTGAGCTCTCATCTCGTGTGTTGGGAGGAGGAAAGCAGGCAGGTGCCACAGACTTGGGATTTCTCACAGGACATTTCTTTGCTCACCTCTACCAGTCGTTTCTGCAGACCTCTACTGCTGTGAACGTGACCTGAATTTGAAACAGATGCAATGGTCCAGAAACCTGGACTTCCAAATACAAGCAAAATTGTGTCCGAGGTGTGTGCCGTATTTCAGGAGACAGATGGACCTTTTGGCAGCTGTCCAGAGGAAAGCAGTGAAAACAATGGAAGAAAAGATCAAAGACACTGGGGCTTTTTAGTCTTGAAAAGAGAAGCCCAAGACATGATCATAACTTTTAAACGTTTAAAAAGCTGTTTCAAATCAGGAAGGCATTCTCCATGGACACTGGAGATAGGACAAGAAGTCCTGGTCTAGGAGGGAGGTTCAGATTAGATGTTAGGAAACCTCTAACACTAGGACTAATGAAGTGCTAGAACACATTGTGTGGTAAAGAGGTGAAGTCTTCATTTCTCGAGGCATCTACAGCACGGTTAAACATGTACCTGTCCAGGATGGAGACAATCCTGCCACATGGCAGGGAATGAACTCTTGGTCTCTTCTGGCTCTATGTCCTTTTGGCGTATGACTTCTGCTATGGACTGAGAAAGTGTGTCTTCCTCAAAGAAATGCCTCTGGCCGGGGAGTGGTGCTATTATTGCCAGTTCTCTCCCTCGGGTGATTTTGCCACAGCAACCACTTTTGTGCACAGGACCAGTTCCTCCCATCGGGAAGCGGCCAGCCTGTGAGCAGAGATGGCCCCATGGCTTAGCTCCTTGGCAACAACTCCTGGAAGCTTCAGGATCCTGATGGCTTGCAGCCACCTGTTTCCAGTCTTGCAAAAGGTACCAGCAACCTGCGGTGGGACTTAACAGCAGCAACAACTGTGAGCAGAATCGTGTCTGTGTTTCCTTATGGAGGATGATTAACTAACCCAAGCCTGGAAGATTTGAGACACATGCCTGGAGACAAGGCCAAGGGTGGGTTCTGGGGGGTGTTCTCCAGCCAGGTGCTGGACTCTCTGGCTGAGCCCCAGCCTCTCCGTGCTGCACCCTGTTGCTGTCGCTGCAGCTGGCAAAAACACAAAAAAGCCACACAGTGGCACTTTCAGTGACCGACAGACCAGCAAACCGCTGGGCGCTGGGCGCTTACACCATTTATTCAGTGTTTTCCACCCAGGCACAGCGGGGCCCCCGTGAGAAGTGAGGGGGAGCCGGGAGGAGGCATGGACAGCCCCCCGGGAAACACGGGCAGTGCAGGGAAAGGGAGGTCGATTTGCTTGAGCGCACAGAGCGTCACACACGCAAACACCGATTTACCAGGGCAGCAGGCACAGCCTGGCAGGATGCTTGTGCACCCCAGGAGTACACACAGACACAGGCACACTCACCCCAAGCATACAGAAACAGTCATTACACTTGCACACACAGGTACAATGCCTGTGCACTGATGCAAGGTGTGCTCCTCAGCACAGCTGGTGTGTTTGTGGGCAGAATGTAGCTGCATACGCACAAGCACTCTCAAACCCTGTGTAAAGCAAATTCAATACATTGCAGACATACAATAAGCAGACCATACTACACAGATCTAAGTACATACAAGCAAACGCCCATGAGCATGGTAACCATGTGTGTCCGATGGATGCACAAAACATCCCCACTTTCCCTGGTTCAGGAAGAACAGTTCAGGGTGCACTGCTCATTTGCAGACACCATCACCGTGTACAAAGCCATTTTCCACCTGCCCTGCACTTGTTGGTCATCTCTGCCAGACCCGCACACACCACCGACATGGCCAAACCTCCCCAGCACTAGGCACAGGGAGCCCCAGCAATGCCTCCCAGTTGTCCCAATGGCGTCCTGTGTAAGCCCAGCAAAATCTAGGTGGATTTGGAGCCCGCGGTTGGTAGCCTGATGGGGTAATGTCTTTCCTGGAGCTTTAATAGGTTTTAAAAAATCCTATCATGTCCTTCAGACAAAAGCTGCAGCTGAAGAGTCAGGAAATTCCCAGGTGAAGGCTGCATGGGACAGCTTGAACTCTGCCCGTGTTGCGAGTCCAATGCGAGAGGGCGAACGGGATGGAGGTGGCCAAAGCTCTAACATTGCTGAGCAATTCGATTCCCTCCCGGGGCTCCCCAGCTCAGCTGGAAAGTTTTCCGCATTGACACGAGCACCATTTATTTTGGCTGCACAGCACTGTCTCCAACAGCCCCGCGGATCCAGCTGTGTCAGGAGAGGGACTGCACGCACGGCCCCGCGCCCCCACTGGGTACCAGTGTCACAGCCTCTCCTGGCCGTGCTGGGGGGGGACACAGTCTGATGGATGGGGTCAGGTTGCCCCAGGGGTGCGCTGCAGAGGATAAACCCCACAAAATCGGGTTTTATCCTTGTTGATGCAAGTCCTGCTTCATTAGCTACACAACATCCAGCCTGCGTGGGGCAGAGCCGAATAGCAATTTGCCACCGCAGTTCCCCTTGGCTTCCAATCAGACCATTTACCTGGGGCCCAAAGCCTGCATTTAAGTGCCTCACTTCAGAAACCCCTGCTTGCGATGCTCTGCTGAAGCATTTCCATCACGGAGATCTCCGCAACCTGCAGTCTCAGCAGCGAGGCCGAGGGCTGAATGAGTCACAAAGGCTCAATTTCCCTGCCGCACTCCCAGGGAATAACATTTGCTTATCGACCCCTACCTGGGGCTTTTCAAGGATTAGTGACTAATGCAGCCTGGCTGGGGATGGGATGCAGAGCTGGTGTAAGCTGACCTGCTCCCTTGCTCTCAGGGAAGTTTGCTTTGCGCTTTGCCCACAGTATCTTTATTTATTTATTTTTTTTTTTTTTCGGCTTTGTTCTTTGCAGCACTGCACAAGCACCAGACATTGGTACTTTTCTATCAAGAGGGAGTACCCAGGTCCAGGTGGGACAGACGGTGTGGGAGAGAGGGTTTGCCTTTGCTGCTGTGTCTTCTGCAGAGCGAGAGACTGCGATTCCCCAGGGCTGGCTGTCAATCTGGCTTCTTTCACTGGTACGAAAGTCAATCACAAACACGTATGAGAAATAAACCTGCCAAGACAGGAGAAAACCAACAAAAAACAACCAGTGTTTGCTGAAAGGGAGCAGAAAGCTGAGCAGCACGACATTAATTCCCACTTTCTAACATGATGTCACAAGATACAGGAAGCTTTATGAAAAATAACCAAAGAATAATTATTCTTGAAAGGCTGGTATTTGGCAGACGCATCTCCTCTGCAAAATGCCCCCTGTGCTGGGGAGCAGGTCGGATCTGACATGCAGACCCAGGGGATGCTCAGCTGTGCCGCCAGTTACTGTCCTGGGGAGCGGAGCTGTGGAACCTTGGTGGAAAGGGAGGATACTGAAACAAGAAGAAAGTTCACCCACTCTGTCTGGGTTTGGATGGACATGCCCGCACACGCTAACCCTCCCAGGGCTCAGACACGCCACAAGAGCCCTCCTCCCAGAGCAAGTTGCCCAACGCGCAGTGACCGAGAACACTGCCATTACGATCCGCCTCTGGATTGCACTCCCCCACGGGTGTGCAGCCAGCCTTAGTGACCCCTGCACGTCCCCTGAGCAGAGACACCAGGCACAACGCCAGCGTTATGCATTTACCCCTAAGGCACGCACTCAGTAGTCTCACTCATGAGTCAAGTCCCACCTCACTTCTCTAGGCTGGAAGGTTTCTTGGCATGGCAGTAAGCCATGCATAGAACCTGCCCAAAGCGCAGTCACCAGCACCCCTGGGATGCCCTACTGCCCCCGTTGTATGGTAGTTTTTCTGCAGCACCTCTGTGCCAAGACTTCTTCCTCGTGGTGCGGGTGGTACAGCGCATCCTTCTTTCGGAGAGGCATCAGAGACCTCGAATGACCTCGCACAGGCTGGGCTTCCAGTTGAGGCCTTAAAAGCAAGTGCTAAGCACAGGCTGCAAACTTCTGCCGCTGTGGAGGCGTTGATGTGGTTGTGGTGGGGTGACCTCCAGCCAGCGCCATCCTTTGGGAAATTCCTTCTACACGTATGTAATCCGAGGAGCAGCGCTGCACTCTGCGTGTGGAGCTTGCTTCGTAACAAAATCGTCCTTTCTCCGGCCCGAGCTGAAACCTTGCTTGGGGTCAGCACTGCCTAAGGCTGGCCTGCCTGTGAGCTCTTATTTTTGCAGACGTTCAGGCCCTGGGCAGATCAGAGCCCCACTGGTAAAAAGAGCCTCTGTTCCCTGCCCCTTCTGCTTGCTTTGGTACCTTGGCGGGAAGACCATTAAGCTGTTGGAGATGAGCCAGCGATTCAGAGCCAAATCAAAGCCAACAGCCCCAGACGGCAGCCTCACCGTCTTCCAGCGTAACAGGCTGCCTGCAGGCAAGTTCAAACAAATACTGCTACGGTGCCAATCTTTCAATGCAGGTACAAAACAGACATCACGGTTCAATGCTGCCGTATCGCACCCTGACATACAAATAACTGGTTTGCGACATGAAGGAACAAGCCTAAATAAATCTTCCGGAGAGAAAAATCAAGCTTATTTGGAGAAGGGAGCTCCTTCCAAGTTTCCATGCAACTTTGCGGGAAGGTGGGCTGGGCTGCCCGGGAAGGGAGAAGCCACCAGGAGATGGATCTGCATGGTTACGAACAGCAGCAGAAGCGTGAAGCTCGTGTCTACTCCTATTAAATAGTACAAGAGCTAAGAAGTGATAAGGCCATTTAAATGTGTTCAGGTTGATCAAAGTCAAGCACATCCATGCAAGACGAGAGAGGAACGCAAGGAGTTAGACCCAGAGGCCAAATACACTTGGCCAGATTTTGCCAGTGAGGGTCAGAGGGAGCAGCCCTGATGAAGGTGACCAAAACTGCTGCCCCCTCCTCCTCAGCTGGAGCACTTTTGCAGCCACTGCTAGAGCTTACGTTGCTTGGGATTGACCCTGGAGGAGCTTGTTGGAGAAAGATGAGGGTTTTTCCTCTGTGAGCTGCAATCCCACACACGACAGGCTCCTGCTCGAGCACTATCTGTATTTCTCTGCTGGCGGAGGTGTCCCAGGGCAGACCACCTCACGGTGATGGACTAGGAAGAAGCATAACCTCAGTGTCATCTCATGGCTAGGAAGAATGAAGGGGACTCCAGCCACTGGCAGGTGCCTGGTGGGAGGCTATTTCTCTCTCCACTGTTTCCCTCCACGCTTTGTCTGTCTCATCTATATGGCATGAGAGTTTTGCAAAGTAAGAACTATGAAGCATTGTGTGTATAAACAGCAGCCACACCACAGGTCTGTATTTTAGCTGGGTGCTTTTGAGCCAACATGGTGGTATTTTTAAAAAATAATATATATATAGATATATGTATCTAATTCACAAAAAAAAAAAAAAAACCATAATAGCAATCTAAGCTTACAGGTGCATATCTGAGCACTCCCAGCTGGACCGATCAGTCCACATGCCAAGCACAAATAACTGAGGCAGATAAGGAGCAGCCACTGTGGAGCAGAGATTATGTAGCGGACAGAGCGCTCAGGAGACCCTTNGGAGCAGCCACTGTGGAGCAGAGATTATGTAGCGGACAGAGCGCTCAGGAGACCCTTAACCTGCTGGAGAATGAGAGACTTCACATTGTTTGTTACAGACATTGGTACCCAGGATGGAAAACCTGACGTGCTTAGAAGAGAAACCACACTATCAGGAACAACACCAAAGCCTGCTGCGCTGAAGGCATTTACACTGCAACAGCAAACAGCCCAGGAGAGACATTGATTGCAGCAGGCTTCTGATGGGAAGGTAAACTAACGGTTGCTGGAGACGTCACAGATCCCAGAGATCAAGTGGGAAGGCAAGCCCCCCTGAAAGTTTTTGATATTGGAGCTGGTACCCTTTTGAACCTTCTTGAAGACACGGGTGCATGGGTGTCTGGCCCTGGTGTGGCCACTGCAGTGTCTTGGGAGTGTTGAAAGCTGCAAGTGGGAGCACAGAGTGCTACATTTCCCTTGCTGTGTCCACCTCAGGACATGGTTTAGATACTAGTTATGCTCCTTCCTCTCACGGCCAAAGTCTACCAGGTTGTTATTTTCACAGTGCAGCTTTTCAAAGGATGGGTCCCTCTAAGCTCAGCACCCGGCTTTCCCAAAGCAGGAGCTGCCCTTATGCTTCATTGTCCTGGGAGTCACAGAGCAACAGCTGAGCAAGGGTTTCTCTTGCTAAATCTTCATGGGAGCACATACCTGTCTCCACTCGCATGGGGCCTCTGGAGAGGCTGGTCAAGGACGGCAGCAGACATGGGACCAGACTGATAGTAAAGACTCTGTTAGCACCCCAGTACCTCCAAGGTACAATTTGCTCGGTCCTGATCTCATTACCGTGCTCAAGGGGCTGCCTGCTCACACCACCCTTGCTTCTACACCCTTGGCTCCAGCAGTGCCCTAATGATCTGGAACCAGAGCCATGCTGCAAGGGCTGAGTAGAGACGTGCTGCTACGTGGGCCTCTTCACCCTTGGGGTGGCATTTATCTGCTCTGGGGATCATGCTGGATCAGTGGAGATGTTGGCAGAAGTCCACGTATGGCTGTGAGGCTGCCAGTGGGTACAGACTGGAGCAATGAAGAAAGGTTTCAGCATCTTGAGAGATGGCTGCTAAGCCCCAGGGACGTTCTCTTTGCTGGAGGCTGACAGCTCATTTGAGTCACACAGATTTCCCCTTGCCTGGCAAGGGACATCCATCAATTCTCCTGATATGTAGATCCACAGCCAACTTCTTCAATAAAGTATTGATCCACCAAGCACAAATGCCTGTGGAAAGCCAATGAGTCCAAATGGACATCAGCAGCTGAAGTTGGTTCTATGACCCTTACTTAACCCAAAGGACACTGGTCCCTGGGTTTGCAGTGGCTCCTATGGCCATGCTGTGCATGTGCCTGTCCTGTAGCAGCCCACACTAGCCACAAGCATGGCCTGTCCTTGCACAGGACAGGAGAAAACTGTCAGATACAGCCACTCATCAATGAAGAGCAAACAGTGCCCAAGGATTGCACTTGGCCATCCTAGTTTCGGAGCGGGACCAAAGAAACCACTCAGGATGATTCCAGTCTGTGACATGCACCTATAACCCTCGGATGAGGGTGTCCCAGCCCACAGTAATAGTATCCAGAGACCCCCCCACACACTGCAGATCACACAGCATCACAAAATGAAGCTGCAAAGCGCTGATATTAGTGGGGGATGATAAAGCTTTGCCGTCTTAGATGATAAACACCGTTGGTGGCTGCTTAATAGGTAATGTGGGATTGGCACAGTCCCAGGGCAGATGTAACACGCCTGTGAGTATGTATATGTGTGACTTTCCATAAATCCACGTCTGACACAAGGACCTTTGTGAACTGGGTTATAAATAATTAGCTGGACATGCCTGTATTTCTTTTTGCAGCAACACCATCACTAGGACAAAACCTGAGGTCTCCTGCGCTCACGGTGGCTTGGATTGCGTGTCCAGAAGGGGCAGGTGGTGGTTCAGGCAGCATAACCCCTCACTGCAACCTGTCCAGACATCCTGTAATGAGTCTGGCAGTTTGTGCTCAGCCAAGAAACCCAGCCCATCCTATCTGAACAAATCCCTAGAAGGTTAATGCAATATAACCCTTGGCAGCTTGTTCCTGGTATAAATGAGGTCTTATTTTGAAGAATTTATGATTAAAGTGAATCAAGAACAGTCATCTTTCCGAATATAAGCTGAAGGTAGTCTCTGATTTATTTCTCATGATGCATTTGGTCATGTTCTGTTGTCTCTGCAAATCTGTATTTTTATTGCATTGACATGTTTCTCAGATTTAGGTTACATTTCTAATAAATATCCGATGCCATGTTGATTTCCTGTATCGTATTTCATTAGTCTTAGAGAAGAATGGAGCACCATTTTTATAAAAAACAGCAGTCTTAAAAGGAGTTTCTAACACCGGGCTTGTCTGCGTTTAGCAAGTGATAGCTAGCTCTCTAACAGTGCGGGTATTGTTAAAAGTGGTACAACCTGCCTTTGCATGGTCTTGGTTATCTCAGGATAAAGGTGCCTTATGCCTGTATAACTATTTCCATGTGTGAAGAGGAATAACTTCAAAACTATAAATCGAGGCTTTTAGTGGCATAGCTGTAACTGGTAAAAATCACACTGCTAATGGAGACATGGCTGAATTAGGGAGAGAAATTCTTGATCTAGAGAGAGAAATTTCCTGGTGTGGAAGCCATCTGTGTAGGAAAGGAGTTTTAGGATCCCCGTCTGAAGTCCTGCATCAATCTTATACTGGAGTATTCTGGTCTGCTCTGGTCATCACAGCGAAATCAGTATGGAGAAGATATTCTGCCTCGGGTCTGGGCCATGGGGCAGCGAAGGAAAATGGACACATTTACCCCCAGTGCTGGGGTGCCAGCATGGGCAGAGGAGGCCTTGGGACCAGGTCCCCCCATGTTTGGCTCAAGGCACAACTGCTCAAAGCTGAAATCCAATGTATTTCCCATCCCCACACACAGGAAATCCTGGGAGGTTTGAAGACCGTCTCTTGTGATAAAACCCCCAGGCAGAAGAGGAGAAAAAGGCCGCAGACACTGGAGGGACAGGGCAGCACGTGATGGGAAGACCTGAAGGGAAAAGGTGGTGGTGGCAGCCCCCGTGGTGAAATAATTCCTTGCAGGGTGTGCTCAGCTCAAGGCCTGAGCGTGCATTTCTCTCACCACTGCGCATCTCTGTCACTGCACTACAATGAGAGACCGAAATCTTTGTTATTCAAATATCCTCCCTGTGATAAAGTACATTATCCACAGTATTTTCAAGGATTCCTCTCATAGACGTCTCTTATTTCATTAACTCAGTTGCTGGAGATGAAATCCCTTCTTCCTTAATTGCTCTGCTCCAACCATCCTTGTTACTCTTCATGAAAGAGGCAGACAATAATCCTAATATCCTCCCTTTTTTGTCGCTGTTGCTTAACAAGAAGAGCCTTGAAATCATCAGCCCTTATTTCCCAGACCTAGCTGGCCAATAGGAAATAATTAACTCCTATCTGTGCTGACGGAGTGGTGGCTGGTGTGTAGCCAGTTCCAGGTAGTTTGTTATTCCTGCTTTATCTCCTGCTGCAGAAGGGAGGCTGCAAGATTATTTAGCAAAGCTCTGCTTGGGTGTTTATCACTACAAGTTTGAAGAAACAGCGCTAGTAATGATTTCATTTTATTTTATTATTTTCTTAAATAAAGGGTATTGTTTAGTCTCAGTGATGCAAATGACAAATCCTCTTGGACTCGTTTCATTTAGCGAACGAGATGATTGTCTTTGCTGCAGCCTGCGCTATGGCAGATGATCACACAGAGACACCCAAGGGATGCAGAAAGCTGGGAGGTGCTCGGCAGCAGCATCAGAGCTGGAGCTGCGTGAACTGCCCCCCACGGCTCAGATATTGGGGAGAAGGCAACAGGACACCTGGAATTTAACCAAGCTTGCAATCGACTGCTGCACGAAGGCAGCTTTGTCCGATCATCCCAGAGGTCCCCCCTGGCTCAGCATCCAAGAGTAGCCAACAGCAGATGCCAAGAGAGGAGCAGGAGCATGAGCCAGCATATCTAATCGGTATTTCTCCCTGCCTTATGACTCGCGTCTTGGGACTTCCCACCACAAATGTGGCTTCCATTGATGTCGCCAGCAGCTCTTTTGAACCCATTAAAGCCTTTAGCACCCACGACATCCTGCAACAAGCAGTCCAACAAGCTGCTTTGTTTTGAATCTACCACCTGCTAGTTTCACTCATTGCCCCCAGTACTTGCACTGGAAAGGACAACGAACAACTTTTCCCTGTGCTCACTCCCCCTGCCACTCAGGATTTATTATCTTCCTTCCCTCCAGCTGTGACTGAGAAATAATGTTGCTAAATCTCAGCTGAGGTAAAAATGCATTAATCACCACCTTGATTAATTACTGAAGGATCATTTCCTGTCTATGATACATGGAAACCCCCAAACTTCTTGAATCAGAAGTACACTCAAGGTGTTCAGTGTCACATCCATCATCTCCACGAACATCACTGTTGACAGAGGCACATGTGGCTGCTCAGATGTCCTCCTTGCAGGGCTAAGGGACGTATAGGCAAACTTCTGCCTTGCTGGGCAGGGTGTGTTAGCAATCTGGCAGCAGTAAAACACCTCGGTTTTGGGAAGATGTCCCATGGTGATCCTCTGCTTCCCAGTCCCATGGTGGGAGTCCCACCCCTCCTTCTTTACAGCGTTGACCCCCCTGACACCTCAGCTGTCACGCAGGACTTTGTGCCCACTAGAAACTGCCCTCGGACCTGTGGAAGAGCTCAGTTAGGGTTAGGTTTGCTCCCACAGGAGGCAAGATCACTTTGCAAAAAAAACAAAACAACAACCCAGTTTGCGGTGTGACCTGCACGTCTTCCCAATCGTTGAACACAGCCTGGACTCAGATCCACAGTCCTCACATGCCTGTTTCCCCCTTCCTGGGCATGGCTGAAGAATTCCAGTATGGGAAGCTGTTGTCCACCCCCACCCCCCCTTCTCTATAGGGCAAGACAGAGGGTTCCACTCTTCAACATTGTCAAACTGGGGCCATCCACTGACATAAAATTCACTCTGGTGGAGGGAGGAGGGTGGTGGTGGTAAAGCAGCTGTCAGCACGTTGCTTGCAGCCATAGAGAAAGAGCTCTGTCATGTCATGGGGAGGATTCATCTTTTATCTCTGCTCTGACTTCTTCACGCAGCTTCTCCCTTCATCCCCTGCAGTTTTCCAGCTTATCAGCTTCTCTGCCTGGTGATCAGCCGAGCAGTCTTTAAGGCAGGGGACTGGAGAGGTGGTAAAGCATGTAAGCAGCAGATCAGAAAGACAGCCTTGACCAGGATCAGCTGGCCTGCAGTGCTCTCCCTTCAGGGCTCTGCTCAGAAATGGATCTCCTCTGCCCCATACTGAGGTTACAGAGAGACCTCGGCTCTCCGTTTTACCCCCTGGCTGCTAGGCAAGTTGAGTTGCTGAACCTCAGGGCCTGTGAAATACCAAAGCCGATTCCCGGTGCAGGACTCAGGCTTCTTAGAGGGTTGGGAGGTACCTCATGAAATGCAAGGTCATTGAGTGCTCTGCAGCTTGTAAAAGGTAACACAGGAGCTGCGTGGACCTTGATGGGACAAATGTCTCCTTCATAGTCACCTTGTTTGCGCTGAACCCAGAGGAGCAGATCCTGATATCTCCTCTGGGCTGTGGTCCCTCAGTTGTCTCCATGCACCACCAAGGGGACTGGTGCTGGTCCTGCTGGCAAGAGGGAGGGAGAGGCTGAAATGGTTTGGAAAGACTGCGGGGAAAAGCAACGCCCGGCAAGGTTTCTGTTCACAAAAAAATGGAGCAGGGCTTCAGGGTCTGGTTGTCTGTGCCCAGCACAGTGTGAGGCACGACCAGAAAATCCAGGCACAGCAGAGAGAGGAAACGGGTGAAGTCTTCAGAGGTGGAGCATGGCCTTTCCTATCTCCATTTCCAGAGGACAAACAAGGGAAACAAGATAACCCCTCTCAGCTCAACCCCTGGAAAACAGACCACAACACTTTTGGGACAGAACCCTTCCCTGTTGGCGTAGCAGCATCTTTCCTGCCAACTACCAAGCCTGGGGTTCCCAGGCTCGTGGCTGCTGGTGAATGACCCACCAAGAGCTGCTCTGACAGCATAACCCAGAGGTGGTGTCTGATTCTGCCAGACACAACTTGGATGCAGCGAGCGCTCCGCTGTCCCCGGGGCTGTTTGGAGATGCTCTGCCTCTCCGGCAGGGAGGAGGGAGGAGCGGAGCATTTCCAACTGGAGCCAAGAAAGCTAATGGATACATTTCTTTTCCCAAGGCAGGCAAATTACTTCTGCTCCCAGCTGACCCCTCGACCACAAAAAACACCATAAAACAGCAAGAGTGTGTAAAAAATAAACACAGGCACGCATCCGCCTTCCGGATTCCCGTCCCCCGAGCCAGAGGAGCTCAGGCCGCGGGCAGAAGGAATGTGGTGCTGCTTCGGGAGCCATCAGGATGGGATCAGGGACAGGAACATTTTATAACTGGCCTCTGGACCCCACTAAGGAGCAGAGGGAAGGATGACAAGCGTGAGTGATGACTACTCATATTGCAAAGAGGGGAGAATTTGAATCTCATCTGCATGTTTTGCAAGGACTGAGATTTACAGCGTAAACTGCTTGCTCTGCTCCTTTGACTCTTGCTGTCTTGGCTCCTCTGGCCAAGTTTACATCGGGGCTGTCCTGACCATCCAGGAGTTCTGCAGACGAGATGTAACACGTGGGACAAGATTCATCCCGCAGGGTCTCAAGCATATATAGGGAAGAGCACAATGAATTGAAGCAGCCTTTTACCTCTCCCTGCCACCTTGTAGCCTGGCAGAGATGGAGAGAGAGGGAAATGGCAAAGCAGGTTTCTACCCTGCAGGAGGAGCCTGAAAGAATGTGAGTCAGACTGTAGAAGTCTACTATAAGCTAAGAGACTTTGCCATTCACATCAGATGAGACATCCTGCCCTGAGACTGAAACCAGCAAAATTCATATCCAGAAATAGGGACATAGTCAGTTTAGCTCACCGACAACTGGACGTGGGATTTGCTGTCCTCAGCAATAGACTATGATGTCCGTTCTTGCTTTACCCAAAAGGTTTTGCTTCATCTGACCGGGAGGAGGTGCCACATGGCCTTGACTTCCACTGGTAGAAAGAAATATGAACGTCAAACTAACCAAATTCAGTATGCAAAGAGGCTAAATCTCTTTAGCTCTGCTTCTGGACTCCCAGAGAAATCCACTCCAGAAATCTCACAGGGAGTAAGATGACACAGGAAGATTTACCTTACAACATCTGCCCCGGTTAGTCTCCACCAGCATCTGCAACTTGCTTGCTTTCCAAGGATGCATTTTAGCACGGAGAACTGGAGCAGCTCAAATACAGAAAGTAACTCCATGCTGCATACAGCATTGCTGCCCTCTGAGAGGATGAGCATGGCAAGCTGGTCGTGCCAGGATCTCAGCCAGCAGCACCAAGACACCTCCAGCCTAAAAGCCCCAGGGCAGAGTAAGTGGCACTGTGTCCCTCCCGGTCTGGTGTGAGCCACCTGGACTCCTGCCACTGTAGAGAACTGACAGACAAAGATGCTGACTGTCTTCTGACTATCTCAACTTAACCCTCCTACAGCCCAAAGAGCAAACCAACCCATGAACATGCTCTAGCTCTGGGCAATCCTGCTTCGGCAGGGGAGTTGAACTAGATGATCTCTATGGTCCCTTCCAACTCTAAAAATTCAGTGAAATTCAGTGAAAATTCAGTCAATACCCAGATTTCATACCCTGCCAGTAAACATTTTTCTTAAAAAGCCATTTTGGGAAAAAAAAAAATACTGCTTTTGGCTGGTGGTGGTGAGGGATGGCAGCAGCAACATGAGGGAAAATAAGTAATTCTGAGAAATTCCCTGAAACAAGTAACCTACTTCTTTTCTCTCCACTGCATCACTAATTGTATCTCTTTAATGCATTTATTTTTCAAAAGATTCAAAACAGATAAACAAAAGCAACAGGTTCCTTTCAAAAGCTAGTTCAGCTAGTAGGAATTGGGAATTAAACCCAGACACAACGCAAATAACACGGCGGTTTGTTTGCCATCCCTTTTGTGAAGCACAGCTGCCTCCAGCAGCCCCAGACCCATCCAGACCCAGCAGCCAGGTCCCTCCTGTAGCTCCTGCCCCTTCTGGGTACCACCAGATCCTCTGGCTGGCAGTGGCTGCAGTAGCATGGTGTGTTTTGATGCCCGTTCTGTTGGGCTGGCACCGTGTCTACACTGTCCCCACCTTCCCTTCCTTGCTGTTTTCAGGTCCTGAGCGAGCCCAGGTGGCAGTTCACACCAGAAATGTCAGTTTGCAAATGCTGGTATAAAAGAAGTTATTTCCTATCCAGATGGGCTACTCCCACGATGGTCAGCTTGTAGCAAGCCATTCTGCATGCTATCATTCAATATCACTATCCTCTTCTTAAGCTTTTAACTCCAAATCTCAAATTGATTTAGACCGGGGTTTTAAAATCACCTAAGGGTTTTTAAATCAGCTAGTCACAGCTCCCGCGAAGCTGAAGACTCTCACCTACATTTCTTATGTGCAGCGCCTTCTGAGCACAATTCGAAATATTTAAAACATTGCATTTCTTTGTTCAGAATGCGGAGTGCCAAAGGGCACAGGGCCGGCAGCAGAATCCAAGCCGCTCGGCAGAAAATGCTTTCAGAGCAAGAAGCTAAACCCAGGTTTATGAAATGTACTTGGAAGGAGCCCAGCAGCCCAAATCCCAGTGCTAACAGAGCCGTTCTGAGTCGATCGCAAATAACAGGCTCTTACTGTCCAGCCACAGTCCAATTCCACTGAGCTTTGGCAGAGGCTAATTCCGGTGTCAGATATTTTCATGAGACCCTACTTGACATTTTGGCCAGGAATCCTGTGGCATGTTTTGATATTCCATGACACACCGTGCTAACCGCATGGATTTCCTCCGTTGCTTTGACGGACACCGCTACCCGCTCAGGCAGAAAGAAGAGTGTCTGGATGAGCCCTTCCCCCTGACTCCCCTCCACCAGCACACCGAGCATCAGCCTATCAAAAGTACATCGCTAGATCCACTGGGAGAAATAACCACTGTTCTGGAGCCTGCACGGCTGCGTCCTCCCAGACAGCCGCATATGCAATTTCCCAAGGCAAGGCAGACACTGAATACGATGCATCTGAGGAGGCTTTTCCAGAGGGAGGAGACAGTTTTTCTCTCCTCTTGGCACCACTTGGCTTGCCACCACCTGGCTCAAGGTACTGGTGTTGCTGCTGACTAAGGATACCCAGGAGGTCTCAGGACATAGGTGATGCCTCCTGCCTGGTCAGGATCTCAGGCCCCAGCAGAACAGCAAGGAAGACTCTCTCCAGTGCTGGGTCCTCACATATGAGATGCAGAGTGTAGCCTGACTGCCTCTCAGCTGGCTGGCCACGTCTGGGGAGAACATCCATGTGATGGGTGAGATCTCCCTTGAAGGAACTCTGTGTCCCAGATGCAGCCCCTGTGCTGGGACCTGCCATGGTCTGTCACCTGCCATGACATGGAGATGCAGCACGTGAATTGGGAAGATGGGACTCTGCTTAAGGGCAGGAGGATGTTGCAGGGGACCCTAGAGAAAATAATGAGCGTTGATCACAAATTCGGAGAGATTCAACTGATTGCCTAGACCCAGGTCCTGTCTCCTTGTCATCGTCCCATGTACCCTACACACCATGTGCTGCTAGCCACCAGCTGGTGGTACCAACGCAACTCCATGTCCACCCAACATACTCTATAACAAGACCAGGGCCCAGTGAAGCTAAGACTGCAACAAGAGTCTCAGACAAAAACCCAGGTCCTGCAGCAACACTTGGTACCCTACTCCCCATGCTGGGTTGGCTGAAGGAACAGCCCCATGACAGTAGACAGTTTGCAGCTGACTGTCACCTTCAGAGCCAGCCACAAACAGAGAAGATGGCTGCATGAGCCAGGGGAGAAGCCTTGGACTTCCATAGCATCAGGGCTGCAGTAGTCCAGACAGCTGGAGAACCATTTCCCAGTGGGGATGACAGCTAATCTCTGGGATTTATCACTCATGGGTGGTTTCCAGCATGCTGAGGACACTGAAGGCATTCAGGAAAAGATACCCGAGATGCATTCAAGGCACTGCTATTGTGGGTACCTATGAACAGGCAGAAGCATGCACATAATCTACCGACTCCCGCACCCCTTCCAACATCCTATGTCCTCTCTCATAGCAGGCAGCTTCTTTGCCCTCTGGGCATGAGCCAGTTCATCAGACAGTCCAAAATCATGTAAATGTCCTGTTTTTCAGGCCCATTTGCTCCTGCGGTGGGAGCCCGAGCATCTCCAGGGGGAGAGGGGGCAGCGAAGGGAGGGAAGGCACACCACCTGCTCCGTGCCAATATAATAAACCTTGGCACATCAGCGAGGAAGGTGGACCAGGGAGCGCGAGGAACAGTGGTGGGGTGAGGGGCAGAGGGCAGAATCCCAGAGGAAAAAAACACAGGATTTGTTGCCAGCTGTTGAGTGGGGTAGTAGGGAGCAGACAGCCGCAAGGAGGCATGGAAAGACCAGACTGGGAGGCTGCCAAGGAAGACAGAGAGTCGCATTAAATCTTATTTGTCTTTAAACAAAGTGTTCTAATTGCTAACAAAGGGATTTCAAGCAAATTGTAGTAAAACTGAGTTATTCTGATCAATTACACAGTCAAGCAAATTACGGATGGAGTCTGAAATATTGCCAGATACAAAAGAGAGATGGAGAAAGAGGAGGAGGAGTTGCAGAGAGAGTGGGGGAGGCAGTAATTTGAGGGAGGGAAATTACTTGATGGCTTGATAAGGAGAATTATTAAGCATAAATTTGAGATGCAGGTTGCTAAATCTGAATACAAAATCAAGGGAAGAAATTGAAATTGTGTTTTAAGGTTGGTGAAATCCAAGCAGGGGCAAAGAGAAAAAAAATGTGCAGACAAGCTTTAGAGACAGATGCTGTAGAGGTGTCTGCAAAGATCATTGCTAACCACAGCAAGCTGAAAGCAAGGCATGACCCAGAAAAGGACAGTTTTGTGGTGAGGACACTGGAACAGTGCTGAGCTGGCATCCAGCCATGTTCCTGCCATGGATCTCCTACTTGACCCACAGGTTCCTCAAAGCACTTAGCAATGACCTGTTTTTGTGGCTGGAAGAGTCACGATGGCCACGAACCCGGCGTAATGAGAGGAGAAACACACCAAGACTGACTCCTTGACCTTGTCCTGCCTTGCCTGAAAGCTGTGTCTGACACTTGTTCTGCTGTCTGTTTTGCAGATTTAAGCTGGAATCATTCAATTCCAGCTTAAATCTGGATCCATGCAGCATCCAGAGCAACCGGCAGGGGTGTTGTAGGGAATACCAGCCAAGCCAAACCCGTCTTAAAGGAGCAAGAGTGAAACCCCACCACAAGACACAACTGCATGGCTGGTGACTCTGATTCAGGGACAACGTACCTCGGGATGAATAAAATAAGTGAGCCCTGTCCTGCTCAGTTCCTGGAGGTTCCCAGCCATGCTGCTGGGGTCTTTAGGGTGCTCGTGAATCAGTCTGGCACACATGGGCAACTCACCTCCATTCTAATTTTTCCATAATATATGGTGGGATCACTTCACGTGGGATCAGCCCTGCTCACTGAGCTGCTGCCGGCTCTGCATGGCACGCACGGAGCGGGCAGCAGGATGAGGGAGCACATCCTCATCGTGGTTGTGTGAGATCCACATGGACGTGTCGCACCACTCAGGGTCAGCAGAGAAGGGCTTGCTGGCTCTTAGGCTCCAGCCTCCTACTAGAGCTGGGTTTAGCTGCAAGGGTTGAAAATCCAGTCCCTGCTCTGAATCTGAGGAGCACAAGAGTGGGTCCTTGCGTGGAGACCCTCTATAAAGCTGCTGCAAAGGTAGTCCAGAGAGCTCTAGCCCAGAAATGCAGCATTCTTCAAGCCAATTACGGTTCATAATGCTGCAGCTGACGGTGTTAATGGATTATTGGCCTGAAGGGCTGCAGAGAGATGCTTTCAAAAGAGAAAGAAGAGAAAGTCTAGAGATTATTTTTAATGGTGTTTATTTGTCAGAGAACTTCAGAGCTTGTGGGCTTCTGTTGGGCTGGAAGTTCTGAGCCCGAAGAGTAGATAAGGGAAAGGATTAGAGTATTACTGTGGCAGTGGAGTTCATGTGTGTTGTATTATTAATGTTTATAAAGCACTTTGAAAATGAAAAGTACCATAAAAGCTCTAAGTGCTGTATTTAGTAGGAGCTGCAGAAGAGGAACTTAAGTCTGAAAGGACACTTCTCAGTTATCAGTGCACAGAGAGCTTGCTTTTTTGAGAGAATCCCGCAGTCAGATGCAGTCTGAAGTGGCAGATGAGTTGTTCAAAAGCCACTATGAGGAGGGCATAAGAACCCTGCAGGGGGCAAGGAAGGCTAGTGTGTCATGCATTAAAAAAAGAAGCCACTTAACAATTTTATTACAGGAAAAACCCATCAGATTTGCCAGCCCATTTCACCAGAGCTGGCGCAAGAATGTTCTCTGCAAGGCACATGCTTTATCTAACCTTGCCCCTGGGCAAGTGGCTTCCCCTGCATCGTTTACAAAATTTCTTCAATGGAGGGAAAATCCTCACCAGGGGAGGTTAAGGATAACAGCGTTGGAGATCGTCCAATAGACCCTTCACTTCTGACCTGCACCAGCCAAGTTACACTGTCTCAAGCTATCAATGAGGTATTCCCAGGGGTCAGAATTTTGGTTCTAGACACTTGATTTTTGATACCACTGTTCCACCAAGGCAGTGGGTCCTAAACAGAGCCAAGACAAAGCTCCTCTTCGCAGTGCTGCAGTGCCAACTCCAGAGCCCTCCTCCATCTACGCTGGCTGACAGACCACAGACAAGAGCATTTTTTTCCCAGTGAATCCATAAATAGATCTGCAGCGTCCCCACTGACAACCCCGAGGAGCTTTCTGAGCCACCTTTGTTGAAAGACCTAGGGGCCAGCTGAGGCTGTGGACAGGTATTGATGGCACATAGCCCCACTCCCCAACGACAGGCACGTTGCTGTTTCACCACTGCCTGCCGCTCGCTCTGACAAAATACACTGTTTGTGGTTTTGCACAGGTCTTTTCTCACACATCTGTCGCTGTGTCAGAGCTGTTCTTTCTCCACCGACTAACTTTTTTTAACCCTGAAATTAAAAACCTGTATCTGATATGGGGGGGCAAGGGGGGCACCAGCCAGGTCCGTGCAGCCATCTCCGAGCCTCAGCCTGTGTTTGCAGTCATGCATTGACCTTCACATTCTCATTTCCCTGGGGCTTCAGAGGCACATTAAGGCGTACCCGTGTTGGAGGTCCCAGCCTGCTGAGAGCAACCAGCATATCTCCCTCCTTCCCAGCTCCCTTCCCATCCCCCAAAAGAGAGGCTCAGAAACTGTTCCCCCTCCTCGTTACTTCGCAAGCACTTAGTTAAGTCGCTGATAAGGAGCAGGCTGGAGCCCCCCTGCCTGCAGTTCTTGCAGCAGCTGCCTGTGCTCTTGCCTAAGAGCAGTAAGTCATAAAGATAAACACGGGTATTCCACCTTCCACCCTTCCCTTCAGTATCTCAAATCCTGGTAGCAGCCATACAGGCACTACCGCTTCCCCGACCTGCAACTTGACAGATGTTACATCTACCCAAAGTGACACCTGCACCCCACAAGAGCTCCTCTCTCATATTTATAGCCCGCTGTCACCGCTGGATTTATGCCCTTCAAATATTTGTCAGCTGTTATCCCACCTCCCCCTGCACATCATTTAACTGAGCTTGACGTATGTAAGCACTTTTAATCTTTCCTCACGGAGCGATTCCCCCCCTCCTCCCCAGGGCCTCTGATCATANCTCCTCCCCAGGGCCTCCGATCGTATTTGTAACTCTTCCTTGAGACAGCATCCGTTCGTCATTGCCGCTCCGGTGGCGGGGCCAGGAGCATGGCAGCCTGCATGGGCGGGTGGGGAGAAGGGGAAGGATCATTTCCCACCCTCACGCTCAGCCCTCTCCTGTGCCACCCCTCCCAACAGCATGTTTGGCTGCTAAAAAAAAAAAAACACAACACCCTCTCTTTTTTTGCTGGCCACCGTCTTTTCCCACACTGGTTCACTGTTCCTGCTGAAAACCCCAGTCCTGGATTAATTTGCAATTTGCCTGAGCCCAAGAGGGATTTCATTTTCTTTCCTTCCTGTCGTTCTAACATCTCTGGTGCCTCTTTCTATTATTACCCAATCTGCGCTGGCATTCGCAGTGCCTCCCAACTGGGGCAGGAGAATGTAATTAACAAGCTGTTTACCTCTCCTTCCAGATCATTAATAAATTTGTTAAACGAGACGGCTACCTTGCCGAGTGAGGCAAAATGACGAGACACATAGCTTGCTTTTTAGCTTGGTACTGTTTCCAACCCGTGGCAGTGACAGTGAGAGTCCTTGAGAGCAAATTCCCTTCCAAACCCACAGCTGGACTGAAGTCCATCTCCCCTTCACCTGGTGCATGCTCACCCCTTCTCATCCGCTCTGGTGAACCTGGTGATGAGGCACCGAAGCTGGTGCCTGGAGGAGGTATAGTCAGCTGAGTCACCTTAGTGTGGCACAGGACCTGCATCCCACCACAGAGCTAATTTTCTGGTCACGGAGTACCATTGTGGCACCCTGTCCACAGGATCTCCAAGTACTACCCGTCCCTAGTGCTGTTCATGAACAATTCAGGTCCCAAACTCTATTTTCACTAATCCAGGTGGGTGTTTCCTTGCCGGTGAGCTGAGAGACATGTTTAGCACAGAAGAGGTGCTACAGCAAACAGGAGCTCAAGGCAGACAGGTTAAAAAGACAGTTCTTCGGTAAACTTAATTTTTTAGCTTCCTTTTACATTTCTCTCCAACGCTTGCCTATGCCAGCAAGGTGAGGCATAAATAAAAAATCTTTCTGCAGAGTTAAGGCTCTGTTGCCTGAGGTCTGAAAGGATGGTGGGAGAAGCACATGCTTGGTTTCGCTAGAGCTGCTTCTGCCCCGGGGCAGGGAACAGCCTAAAAAGACCCTGATGGTGCCCTCTGGTTCCCCAATTACGTGATGTCCACAAAACAGTCCATCCAGAATCAGCTAAGAGACCTGCTGTCAGTGTTCCCTGCTTTTATCCCAGCTGCGTGGCTTTGCCTTTGCCTCTCCTGGTGGAGGGAGGCTGGAGGGACTGCTCGCTGGACCCTGAGGACAGAGACACCCTGCTCTTTAGTCAGGTTTCTTGGGGGCTGCCATCATAAGTTACAGACACATAATCAAACGTAGCTGCAACACCGGTTTCCAGCGTAACGCTTGCTAGGTGGAAGACAATAACTCTGCCCAATGGCAAACTTGGCTACTTTGAACTCATTCTAGTCCAGAAAATAAATCAACTATTTGAGGATGCTCCAAGGGAGGAGATGCATCCCGGGGCAGCCCATGTGGTGCTCTGCCCTGGCCGCCCATGAGTCCCTGTCAGCCACTGAGGTCTGAAGTGATATTTTCTGCCCAGGCTGCATGTCCCTGACCCGTGACTGTCTAGTGAGAGGTGGAGGCAGCTGGCGTGGGGCATGGGTGGTAAAACCATGGAGGTCCTGGAAGGCACAGCCTGCCTCCTGCTGCTCTCTGCCACCACGGAGGGATCTCTGCAAAACGCTGCGACATCCACAAGGTGGCAAGTACAGCTGAAGGATGTTTTGTTAGCATCTTATTTTCCTCTCTGTCTCTGACAAGGGTGAGGATGAAGAAGGAGAGGGCAAAACCAAATAGAAATAGAAAGATCCAGGAAGGATGGAAAGCCTCAGACTGTCTCATCTGAAGCTAGCTAACAACAGAGGCAGAAAGTTCATCCTTTGAATGATTTTTTGCTCACATATTTGATTTTATTGTGTCATTGCTGCCGGCAGTGGTGCAGACGCGAATCAGGTGTATGTCTTCTTCCCTTTGCCAGTAGAGCAGGGGAAAAGGCTGTCCCAGCCTTCTTGTACCCTCTGGAGTCACCTTGGGCAGGGAGATGGGCTTGCTTGTTTGTTTTCCTAATGGGTAATTAACATTGCAGGCAGCAAGTGACCTGGGAGAGGAGAGAAAGTGTGCACACAGCTCAGCCTCCCAGATCGTCCCCCTGGGCAGCTCTGGCAGCAGTTTGCTGACCTTGGCAGCCAAAGGGTCTTCCGAGTGACTCCTGCTTTCCCGGTGCTGGGTTTGCTGTTGGATGGTGCCCGGTGGATGCCAGAGACGTGTCTCAGCATTTCCCCGCCATCCTCGTTTAAAGGCCAATTAGTGGGTGCCGGTTTTTGTTTTGCAGCCAGCGCGTTAGCCACCCCAGCGATTTAACAACTGCAATTTTCATTTACAGTTGACTTTGAACAGCCAGCTTTATACATGCACAGTGAAGTAATGGTATAATCAACCTAGGAAAATCCATTAAAAGGGTGCGGATGTTCAAAACATGGGGGCACACAATTAGGAAACCCCGTGACTGAGATTGCTGCCGAGATCTAATTCCTCCTTACACGGCTTATCGCTACACGGATTTGAAGCAGAAGCAATTTGCTCTCCAAGGCTTTGTCACCAAAAGTTTCTAAATTTTACTTTTCTAAGGAAAAAAAAATATAAAATTGTAGATGGAAAATTAACACAAAATGCTTTGAATTAATGGCAATATTAGGAAATACCTCATGTTTAAAATTTTAGAAATGTTGTATTTTAATAGATTCAAAATGGTTTGTGTCAGTTTGGGCTTTTCCTTTCTGGTTTCTTTTTAACCTCCAATGAGATCATTCTTCAACATGAGGAGACATTTTGAAACTTTTAATCTTTTCTTTCTCTCTTGGAAAAGCCCAAAGCTTTCTCCCAACTTCCAAGCTCTTCTTTGCAGCCGTTTCTCAAGTTGGGTAGTTTTTCAAGATGATTGTGCTCAGAAAAACAAAACAAAAACAGACTTCTTACACAAATCTGCATTCCCTCCCACAAAAGTAATTAAAAAGACATTCTCAACCAGTTATCATAAACACTGTTTAATCAGGTGTCCACAGACTGTTTGCTCCACGGGGCTGTTTGCACAGGATGGATAATATTCACTGAGTCAATAGCCAATATTTCTTTTTATGCTCATCAGTTAGTGTTTTCAGACCTTTCTTTTGGACCCTGTTTGTCCCTTAGACTAATATTTAAATTCATGAACTTGGCTTTTGCATGGAACTTGAGTCCAGAGGGCTGTGGTCCTGCCTCACTGGGGAGAAGGAGATGCCACCCTTGCTTGTGATATGAAAAGTGACAAATGCCATTTGGTTTGGCGGGTATCGCTGGCTCTTTGAAATCTGGCCTTTGGGAGGTTTCTTCAGCTGGTGTGAAATCAGTCCCACTGATGTACGGGGGTGTTTACGTGCTCTGTTCTGGGGTTGTCACCACCTGAACCTTTACGGCTGTTCCTCTGTGTTGGATGTGAGCTGTCTCACTTTGCCCTGGCTCCTCTGGCAGAGCCCAGGGCAGTGCCTTTCTCAAACCCCACAAGCAGGAACAACCCACTGGGGTACCCAGCTCCCACCACAGCCCTGGGGGGAGCATCACCCACCTCCTCCCTCATCCCATCCCATCGCAGGGCTCCTGCTGCCCCTCACTCCCATCTGCCTTCACTAGGACCGGCTGCGGTATCCCCCAGCAAGCTCCACAGCCATGCTGTTCCTTTCCCCTCTGTGCTTGTGTTAATAAATATATTCAACCACTCAGGGCCTCGGGTGACCTCAGGGCTCTCCACTATTAACCTTTCTGCCTGCTGAGAATTGGCCGCTTGCTCCTTCCCTTCCCTCCCCATCTTATCTCAGTTTTAATCCATGCCTTGGCTTTTCCTCTCATCCTGTGGTTACCAAGTTTCCTTAATAGCCTCCTATGAGGGACTTTATCAAAAGCCTTTTGAAAGCTTAAATAAATTATAGGCACGGCTCCACCATTCCCTGTTATCTTGTTAACCCTTCTGGAGGATTCCCAACTCAGGTTAGAGAGGCAGAGTCCCTGCCTGCCTACACCAGTGTGTGGCCAGCTCTGCAGAAAGCCATTGGGGCTCCCCTAGGTGTCCCTCCTGGCCCAGGAGGAATTACCAAGATGCTGAAACATATTCCAGTCCCACCTCAGAAGAGTGAGCTACACCCGGGATCTGAAAATCCACTCATCAATCTCCCTCGCTCAAAAATATATCATACTGTTTGCCGAATTTGGGAGTATTTGATGTGATTTCCCTTTCAATTTTAATTCACAATCATGTCTTTAAATTGACAGTGAAGGTATTTCTAAGCAAAGAAAATCTCCTGTATCATACAGGTGTTGAAGGAGGGCATTTCAACAGTTTTTAAAATGTCTTTTTAGAAATAATTTTGAAGCAGAATGAGTCCACATGAGATGAATCCAATTTTCTGGTGGAAAAGCACTTTCAGGAATCTGGAACGTAACGGTCTTGTCCCAGCTGCCCAGACCCTTCCTGCCATTTGAGCTCCAGCTCAACACAAGTCACAGGTGAAGGGGACGTCCCTGCTACTGGATGAGAACAGACAGTGGGGGATGCTCCGAGGTAGTGATTGCATCCTGGCCCCAAGCTGGGGCACCTTGGACTGAGCCATGTCCCCTTGTGTGGGTGGTAGGATGGTGGCTGGTCACTGCTACCTACAGTTTGGAGCAGACCATTCCCAGCCTTACCACCTTCTCCAGGTAGCCCCTTGGACAAGCCACGGTGGGGGATGCAACCCCTCGAGAAGATGTGTCCCTGCCCTCTGCTTTTCCTGAAATTCAGCACCTTGTTTCAAAACGCCTCTTGCAGATTGACAAGGAGTGCAGGCAGATCCTGCAAATCCCAGGCTCCCCTCGGATATATATCCCTGTCACTGCAGGAAGCTGCCTGCCCCCTCCTCCCAGGCTTCATCTTTGCAAAACTTTTGTGGAGGTCGTGCATGGGGTATTTATCACCCCAGGGAGCAGGATGCTCAGTCTCAGCCATCTCCTCACCTCTTTTTACCTCTTTCCAGTTTTAGGAGCCGTGCTCCATCCTCCTGGATTTCTTTCCTTCCCCTTGTATGTCAAGCTGCGTCTAAATCAGAGCAGCTCAATTACATTTTTTTTTGCTGAGATCTCCTGGGTAATTTCAGTGAGATTGGCTCAGCAGGAAGCAATGTGCTGGTTCTGGCTCTGCCAGGCTGCTCAGGCACCGCGTGCCACCTCCACGGCCACGGCACAGCTCTGCAGCTGCCCCCTGAGAGCTCAGGAGAGCAGGAAAAGTGCTGCAAAGCCCAGAAAATTGTCCACACAGTGCACCAGGACCAGGCCTGATCTCCGTCCTCCTTCAAGCTCCTTCTCTGCATCCACATCTTCCAGTGTTGCAAAGTGAGGACGTGACTGCGAGCATTTACGCTGCAGTAAGCCTAGACGGCACGGAGAGGCAAGAGGAGAGGTGTGCTTGGTGCTGGGCACTTCTCCTGGGAAGGTTGTTCCCCCACCCCACTCGGTGCAGGGTGGGCTCTCTGTCAATCAGGCGTTCCCACGAGCAAGGCAACGCCGGTACCTGCAGCTGATTTAGCGACAGGTTGATGGGCACAAGGCTAATGTCTCTCTCCATTTGCATACGGCGCTGCATATCTCGACGGTTTCCTGCTAATAACAAAAAAATAAAAGGAGCTCTACCATGTGTATGTACTTTCATGTCCCAGGTAGCTTGAGTGTGAATGCCTAATGCCTGCCTGATTATTATTCGTTTGGTATTCAATAGTTTGAAAAAATAAAAAGTCCTATAGTTAGAGAGTGAGATAGGACTGTTTAATTTCAGGCCATTATCTCCTGGTAATTGCTGGAAGAATTTCATTCTATGCCAGTGCAATGGAAAAAAAATCAATTTTTTTCCCCCTTTATGAAAAAAAAAAAAAAAGAAGAGCCTGCTTTTCTCCAAGGGGTTCAGGGCTTTCAGGCCATGGCTGGGAGCGAGAGCTGTGGCTGCTTTATCAAACTCACATTTCATTTCCAGCATGCACCCAAGCCGCATGTAAATTATAATGAGAAAAGGGGAAAAAACAAAGAGATAGAGCTCAAGAGATGGGAAATGATAATGAAATCAAATGAACTCAGGGCCTTTGAAGACTAACAGAGCCACAGACAGACAGATATGTACATAGTGACAAAGATAGAGACAAGCAAGAGACACGCATGAGGAGACAGCCAGAGTAGCAGGCAGATGGAGAGAGATGAAATTGGAGATTTGCACCCACAACATGCACAAGGACACAATATGTGAACAAGCCTGGAGGGATCTCTGCTTCCTACAGACCTTTCGAGCCATGCATCTGGGGTGTCCAACTTACAAGATGTTCCTGCTGCCGGTTTTCCCTGCATCTCCCAGTCCTGCCACGATGCTTCAGAAGCCACAGAATCATAGAAGTGTTTTGCTTGGAGGAGACCTTTAAGATCATGAAGTCCAACCATTAACCCAGCACTGCCAAGTCACAACTAAACCATGTCCCTCAGCACTAAATCTACCCATCTTTTAAATACGTCCAGGGATGGTGACTCAACCAGATCCCTGGCCAGCCTGTTATGATGTTTGACAACCTTTTCAATGAAGAAATATTTCCTAATATCCAATCTAAACCTCCCCTGGCGTAACTTGAGGCCGTTTCCAATTCTCTTATCGTCTGTTACCTGGGAGAAGAGACCAACCCCAACCTCACCACAACCTCCTTTCAGGTAGTTGCAGACAGCAATAAGGTCTCCCCTCAGCCTCCTTTTTTCCAGGCCAAACTCTTCCTTTTCCCTCAGCTGCTCCTCATAGGACTTGTTCTCCAGATCCCTCACTCGTTTTGTTGCCCTTCTCTGGACACGCTCTGGAACCTCAGTGTCTTTCTTGTAGAGAGGGGCCCCAAACTGAACACAACCTTTGAGCTGCAGCCTCACCAGTGCCCAGTACAGGGGGGACCATCACTGCCCCGGTCCTGCTGGCCACACTGTTCCTGATACAGGCCAGGATGGTGTTGGCTTTCTTGGCCACCTGGGCACACTGCTGGCTCATGTTCAGCTGACAATTGACCAACACCCCCAGGTCCTTTTCTGCCAGGCAGCTCTCCAGACACTTTTACCTAAGCCTGTGGTGTTCATGGCGCTGTTGTGACCCAAGTGCAGGACCAGCACTTGTGGAACCTCAGGCTGTTGGCCTCGGCCCATCGATCCAGCCTGTCCAGATCCCCCTGGAAAGCCCTCTTACCCTCAAGCAGGTCGATGCTGCCACCCAACTGGGTGTCATCTGCAAACTTACTGAGGGTGCACTTAATACCCTCACCCAGATCATTGATAAAGATATTAAACAGAACTGGCCCCAGTACTGAGACTTGGGGAACACCACTTGTGACCAGCCAGCAACTGGATTTTACTCCATTCATCACAGTTCTTTGGGCCTGGGCATCCAGCCAGTTTTTAACCCAGCAAAGCGTACGCCCATCCAAGCCACGAGCAGCCGGTTGGGATCTTCGATTCCTGGGCTACGTCCCAGGTCACTTACTCCTGCGGTTTACTGCCCTCATTTCTGGAAATCTGTACTTTGTTTCTAAGCACAAAGGGGAATAGAAGGAAAATAGAAGCCCTCAGAAAGTCCCACTACCTAAACCAAAATATCTTGAGAATAGCCAGGCAAATACCAGCACAGTGACATCCAAGCCCCAGTGCTACAAGCAAAAAGCATCTGTGCTTGCTTGAGTAACTTCTGAATCATTTGTGATAAATCATGACTCATTATAAATTGTTAAGGATTAATTTAGTCATGGGTAATTATTGTCAATGTGATTACAGGAATGGCTTACAACCAGGGTCATTGGGCAAAGAGTAGGATGCTGGGAGTGGACAGGACTAAAAAGTCGTCCAAAAGGTGCTGCCTGGGGTGCAAGGTGGTCAGCAGAGCCTTCCCGGAGGCTTGTGCTGGCCAGAAGACCTTCTCACAGCAGACAGCAGCAGCATCATGCTGGCATGAGAATGGGCTAAGATGCACATCGCTGCCCAGGCTGGTGATAAGAGGCAGGGACCAAGTGGAGATAAGGTCTCCCTCTGCCTCCTGGTGCAGGAGATCAGGACGCCAGTGGCCACTTCTCTCTGTCCTGTCTGGTTGCTGCCCAGATGGGGATCTCAGAGGCTCATCCATTGCTGGGCAGCAGTGGGGGACTCTCTGGAGGAGGAAGGTATGGAACCTGCTCCTGGTGATGTTGGATGCGGTGTGAGACTCCAGGGGAGTCAGGATGGCAACTGCCAGGGTCTGTAGAGCAGCACAAGGGCCAGAAGGCAGTAGGGAGTTCTGCATGCCTTGTCTGCTAAAACGGGGGTGAGCTAGAGAGGGGACAGTCGTAGGTCCCAGCAAAACTCCACCCACACAAAGGGTGATGCCCTGCTGGGACCCAGGAGCCTGAAACCTGGAGACTTCAAAACAAGTGCAAAATCTGCAGTTTGCGCAGTTTGCACAAACCACTTTGGGGAAGTGGGAAACAGAGCCTGCGGCAGCTCTCTGCAGCGTGCCACCGAAATCCCGGGACAGGGCAGATTGTGCCTTTCATTCGGCCTCTTGCTGCTCTGCGGATCCCGTGAGCAGCACCAAGAGGGTCTAATTTTGCACAAGAATAATTTGAAAATCCTTCAGAACTTGCTAAATTCTCTTGGCTCTAACGAAACCAATGCAGGAAAAGCAGGATTTTTAAAAAAAAAAAAAAAAAAAAGAAAAAAGGAAGAAGAAGCCAGAGATTGATTCTTACCTCATATCATTAAAAAATAAATTGCTGTAGCGCTATAACATAAAGTAAGAATCAATCTTATTTTTTAACACCAGAAATAACCTAATGAAATACAAGATTGATTCTGAATATGGGCTTCTTGGTGGAGCCCCTGTGGGAATTGATTACAAAATTGAATGTCTCAGAGCTGATAAGATGAATTTGGAATAAATCTTACTTTTAACTACTCCCTTTTTATGCTCATAAAAAAAAAGAAAGATTGATTCCAATCAAAACTTCTTCTAAAAAGTGAGACAGTTTCGATTTGTCGAGGCAGTTTTTCAACAGAACAGCACTGAACTTCAGAGCCAATCTCACCCCTAGTTATGCGTTCCCCAGGGAGGAAAAATACGAGGCACAATATTTCTGATTTACAGCTCGAAATGAGACAGTAATGATCATAATAATCAGGACAAGAAGAAGGAGAGAGCCTCAAGTGGATGGCAGCTCTCTCGACTGATGATGCCAAGGGAGGCAGTGGTTTGGAAAGCAAAGGTGGAGGAGTGGCTCCCCCTCCACTGCGCCATGGGAGGCTACTGAGGACACGTCTCGCTCTGCAATTCTGGGCTCTAACACAGATCTGGTTATACTGCAAAAAAAAAAAAAAAAACACCCACCGGGAGTTCCACCAGCTTTCCAGGGCTGCACCTCCAGCCCTACTAGCCTCTCCTGCCTGGCCCTCAGAGCCTCCTGCACCCATGGGTAGGAAATGGCTTTGAGTTTCCAGCCTCAGCTTGGTTATCGCCCGTTTAATCCCATCACACCACACCATGTCCTGGGAGACGCTTGAATTCCAGCTAGCTGACCTGCCGTTTCCCTGGGATGGAAGTTGCCCATCCCTACCAAGCTCAGAGGGTTGGGCTCATCGAGCTTTGCTTCCAGACTGGCTGCGATAATTTCCGTACCTTCGTTTCTAATTACGCTTCATGCCTTTGCTCCCAGGAGCAGCAGCACTGGTCTTATCAAAAAATAAGGCAAAAGCGCTCATTCAGTCTTGGGGCCCTCTCTGTGCTTTCTTTAATCTCCCTCTCCCCATCACTGCTTTGCAGAAGGCAGTTCCAGGACTCTTGTTGGTTGGGTAGTTTCTTCTCATCTCCAGCTTATATTTATTCATGGCCCGTTTATGCATGTTTGTTCTAGTGCCAATATTTTATTTCAGCTTCAGTCGCTCTCCCTTGCACCTGGGCATCTCTGCAAGGCGCTGGTTCGCTCCCACCTCTTCCACGAAGTGCTTCTACACTGGAGAGATCTCATACGGAAATCCTGGGTTTTTTCACTTTCTGGAAGAATTGCTATTCTGATACCCAGCTTGTGTCTGATTTTCAGCCACTGTAGATAATTTGAAGAGTATTTGTCTCTCTTTCTCTCGCTTTTTCTCTTTCCTTCTCTCTCTCTCCTTCCTTCCTTGCCTCTTTCCTTCCTCCCTATCCCCCAAAAAGGACATTTAAAAGGAACATCATGCAGACAACCTTCTGTCCTGATCAGAGTATGTATTTTTTCCACAAGGCTCATTTTAGGTGCACTGGGACTGCTCTCAAAAGCAGTCTGTGCCTGTCTTTCCCACAATTGCACAGCCGGGACCACTTGGACACGGCCCCGTCCCTGCGGCATGTGAATCTCAGACAACTCCCTTCCCTCCTTCGCCTGGAGCTCACACGATCCCAGCGAAGGGCTGTGGCCTCTCCCTCCTCCAGGACCCACATACCAGACCCAGCTGGCTGGGGGATCCGAGAGGAGAAGGCATCTTCGCCTCTGACATATGGGGTCCTGGAGAGACAGTGGTCCCAGCTCAGGGCTGCAGCTGGGGACGTACCACGTCGCAGGACCGGGTGTTCAAAGGCGAGCAGACACACAGCCCCAGCTGTGCCGAGCCTGGGGACTCCTTCCCTGTCACGCGCCCGGGTGCTCCAGATGTGCTCCTGACGTCCTCGAGCGCCGTGACGCACGGGGACAATGAGGGATGCTCACCCCAACCTCGGGAGGGCCTTCAGCTTGCCACCGCGGTCCATGCAGCCCCTCCAGCCGTGGCAACCGGTGCAAAAAGGGGGGGGTTTCATCCTCCTTTTCCCTTCTTTGCCAAACCTGGCTGTGATTTCAAAGGGGCTGCAGGCTGAATTGGGCAATGAGGACCCTCCTGGGTCCTGCAGCCAGGGAGGCAGCTAGTTGGTCTGGATGAAGAGCAATTTCATTCTCTTATCCCGGCAAAATCTGGTCTACATTAAAAATAACAAAAACTCTCCCAAACCCACTGTGTTTAAATAATGTTAAAGATCTGACTGAAAGCATCGAAAGCAAATTCCAAGCTCTAATGAAGAAGGATTGTCTGGCATGGTAATAATAATAAACTCAGTGCACATATGTATGTATGCATGTATATATAGAAAGAGAATTTCATCCGAGGAGCTGAGAGCCCTATAATTACCCAGGTCTTATGGCCACACCGGGAAGCGCAGCAGATAAGTGCCCTTGACCTCCTGTTTTCAGCTTGGTAAAGGCAGCCACAGTGAAAAGAGGTGGCCCAGAGGAGAAAGGGAAAAGCAGGTTGCCTCCCATTCTGTCCTTGCCCCATCTGCAGCCCTGGGATGATGACTGGCCAAGGACTCTGGTTTTCAGCCCCAGCTTTGTAGCGGAACCAAGTAGACCTGCTGCAGCAAGCCACTGCCAGGTCCCAGGCCAGTAGAGACATGATGTCCTGAGTCAAGAGGGTGTTTTGCAGCTATGAGACAAAGGTGAGGTACCGAGACTCACCAGGATGGTTTAGAGGTCTTGAGGTCAAACAGAAATGAAAGGTGTAGGGGAGAGACTTTGTCCTTTAACCTCAGGAGAGGGCAGATGAGGTGGCAGGAGACAATGTGGAGGGATAACCCCACATAAGTCCCCGGGTCTGAGCATCTCAGCTCCCAGCCCTTGCAGCGAGGCATCGTCCTTGTCCCATAGGGCGTCTGTGAGATCGTCCTTCCATGCTACAGGCTTGTTTGGCATCTTTTTCACTGACTCAGGTGATAATGCTCCCAGCCCTCCCCAGGGAACTCGGTTCAGCAGTTTCTGTCATACTCCTCCACTTCATTATGCTTAACAGATCCTCCTCTGCCTTCCCGTTCACGTCCTTCAGATACCTGTGTGCTGATGAGAGAGGAAGGAAGGAAGAAAAGAGCATCTTCTAGTTCCTACCTGTGCAGGTAGTTGTATGGTGAGAGCTGGAAGAGCTATGCTGATGAAACACAAACCGTAGCATCATATAAAAATTAGCAAATGCCCAGACACCACGATGAAGGGAGTGGGAAGGCTACTGAAGTGTGGGAAATGTTCAGGGATACTGGATGGTGGGGGGAACTCCTCACTCCAGGGCACTTGTGCAGAGCAGCTTCTGAAGGACAGCTATGAGAAGACAGACCCCGGGTTGTCCCACACCGCATCTAGAGGTCTTCACAGCAGAGCCTGCCCCAGACGTGCTGGCAGATAGCTGGTCAGCCATGTGTGTCCTGGTCTCTCTGTGAGAGTCCTTCCTACCTTCTCTGAGATGAGCTCACTTTACAGTCTCTGATCACGTGAGGACTTCTCCCAAGTGCAAATCTGGACAGACAACGAAGCAAGCAGAGAGATATGTACTTGCAGTCACCTCAGTGTGCTCCCAAGGCCCCCATAGCCCTGTTAATCACCTGGGCTTGCTTACGCTGTGCAATTTGCATGGTAATTATATTTAACAAGAACAGCAATAAAGGAAATAGAAAGTGTAATGTTGTTATCAAGGCGTAATTATTCCTGAACAATTCGGTGATTACAGTTTGCTGTGGTTGGAACTAATTGTCACCAGCCCTCTTCAGTGTGACAACCTCCCTCTTACTCCTTCAGCATCAGCCCCACAGTGTCCCCAGCCTCTGGATCCTCAACCTCTCCAGCTACCAGCAGTGTTTAGACGCCCAGATATGATGCTTCAAGACACCTGGACATGCACATATCTGAGCAGGTCTGTGGAAACGAGTATGATGAGCACATCCTTCCTGCCTCTTTGCTCCTCTGCAGGGTCTCTGCCACATGTACGAAGAGCTTGGGCAGAGCAGCAGGGGAATCTGGGGAGAGGATGGCTCCCCCGAGAGCATCCCTGCAGGGGGGATGCACCGAGGCGCTGAAGCATCTCGGTCCAGCTGTGTGAGGATGGGAGACACAGCATCTCCCTGGGAACCCCAGCTGCCAAATCTTCAGCTCACCACTCAGGAGAGGTGCATGACACCTCCTGCTGTGCAGGGCCTTGGGGGGCTAAAACGTGAGGTGCCTGCCTGGTTCTCCTTCTCAAGGCTTGGAGCGTACGCTGAGATTTCAGCCCCTGGTGAGGGTCTGCCTGGTCCTACAGCCCCCTTGCAGCAGCCAGCCTGGCTGTCACCCCTCTGTGTGCATTTCACCCACAGCCACCTCCAGGGAGAGGTGTGAGGAAGGGCAGAGCAAAACCTCTGTCTTTCCCTTCTAGCACAAGGAAAAGACAGGCACCCATCCGGATAAAATTCAGCCCCCTTCCCCTCCACAGCCCAGCAGATGGACTTCCCACACAGCGGAGAACTGTGCTCTCAAATTTCCCCGTCCACACCTGGGGAAACCAGGAAAATGCTGTGCCTGTCCTCCTCCAAGTGCAGGGAGAGGTCAGCAAACCCCCTGTCCTAGGGAATAAAGGTAGCTAAAGCCTGATGCTGAGATTCTTTCCAGCCACATCCCCCTGCTTGCCCCCACCACCACAAGCTGTGCTGTGGCCGAGGAGATGGTGAGATGAAAACCCCCTAGAGCAGGCAGACCGTTGCTCAATTGCCAGTTTGCTCCTGTGCAGCAGCACCACCCCTACCCCAGCCATGGCCCGCAGGGAGAGCAGCGGGTGACCTGTCTGTGCTCCTCCTGGTGAAATGAGTGCGCCAGGTCTCAGCCAAGAAGCTGTTGCAGGATGCGTGCGAACACCAAGCATCTGCCTTGCTCCAGGTCACACATGACCCAAGTGGGGAGAGAAGAGGCTGCGCAACTGAACTGGATCCTCATAAGCTGAGGAAGAGCTCAGGTCTCTTTCTTAAAGACCCGCAGGACGATGTCTGCGTGCTCCCCAGGGGGCTTCTGGGCACACACAGAGGACAGCCTGTTTTTCTCCCGCTCAGGGCATTAAATCACCTTGTCCTTCTCTGCTAGCTCATTGCTTACAGTCCTAAGAAAGATGAGAAAGGGCCCTGGAACTGGGATTTAACTTTTCCTATGAATATGCAGAGACCTCGTGTTCAGGGCTCTGAGTCCAGCTCATCTTCTCAGCTCAAAACACTTGTAGCTGGTTCAAGGAGCTCTCAGAAACCCCCCAATCCTCTGAAACCTAAAAGGGAGGAGAACAAAGCAACCGCTCTGTGATGTACAGCTGCTTTGCTACCCAAAATGTCTCTGAAAACATCAGGCGAGGAATTCACTGAAGGCAGTGTGCTTTGTAAATCACAGAGCACATCAGTGTTCAAGTGCCTGGTGGTGGCTCAACTGCATCATTCAAGAGGCTGGTAATGAAGGAAGGTGTGGGGTAGAAAGGCAGGAAGGGTTGCGAGGTGCTGCCTGGAAACTTTGGGAGTGAAGGGAAAGTGTTTCCAGGCAGAAAGCGTGGGAGGAGATGAGCTCAGGAGAGGCTGTGGTCCATTGAACAGACCAAAGCTGGCAAAGCCTCAGGCTGGGAAAGTCATGCAGGAAACAGGTAGGTGAGATGATTGCCACTCCTTCTCCATCACCCATCCAAAACACAGTCTGCAAACACAGCTGAGTGCCAGTCTACAGCCCGTGGAGAGGCGCCCCAGAGCAAATCCAAACCAGACAGGCTCTGGTGGGAGCAGGTCCTGAATCCACACCATGAGCCCACAGCAGACCCTACTTTCTACCAGTGCTGGGACACCCCAGATCCCGCTTAGGACATCTTTCACAGTGGAAACCTCCTGGAGGTTCCTGTGTAATAGCAAAAGTCTGGATGCTGTTCTTGCAAGCATGGGAGGGATCACAGTGCTGGAGCCCAGGACCAGCAGATACCCCAATTCAGTTGCCCAAACATGGCTCTTGTACCCAGCAGTGCATGCAGAAAGAATTAGTCCTTGGTGGATGTCAGCTCAGCCTCAAGCCCTCCAGTGTGTCCACACTACCGTGGCTCCAGCCAGCTAGTACAGGGGACAGCCTTCAAATGGAACTGGGGGGAAGCTGGGTAGGACCAAGTACCCATTTCCCCAGTGTCCCAGAAAGCCTCTAAGATGAAAGCAAGTGTGTCATAATAGATCGTCCCAGCACCCTGCCCCCCCTACCTAGCTAGGAGCCATCCTGAGCTGCTGGTTGTTTCTATGACTCTGAAGAGCTTTTTCTTCTGGTAATTTCTCTAGTCTCTCATTAAACCCATGCAAACTTTTAGGATCCACACCATCGTGCAACAACTGGTTCCACAGGTCTAACACACCTTGCACAGGGAACCAACCCCTTTGGCTTGCTCTTAACACCTGCTAGCAATTTGTCATGTCCTCTGCTTCTCATGTTCCTTGCCACCTTCCCATGACTTCTACCACGTACTCTTTTCTGGACCATACACTATTCACACGTTTGTCAGGAGAGGACTCTTCCACACCTTTGATCATCCTTCATAAGTCTTGCTGTCCTGCAATATCCCACCTTGAGATGAAAGGTCAGCTCTAGGTACAATACTAAGAAGGTGAATGAACAACAGGTTTTCATAGTGACTGCTCCTGACTTTGGAGCAAAGCTCAGCTCAAGCTCAGAAGACTAGTAGGTGGCTGCGGGCAGAGACACCTTCCACTAGACCAGGTGCTCAAAGCCCCATCCTCAGAAGACACTGTGTCTTCCCTATCTGATGCAACCAGCCTGCTCCAACCCTGTCCTCTCTCAGTGGTTTGGGTTGGACTGGGGAGCCAGAAATGGTTGTAACATGAAAGCAAGACCCAGAAGCCACCGCTCCATCAAGGCCCTTCCAAGCCCTGCACTGAGGCAGAGCCACTTTGTTAATCATCTCCGTGGATTAGCACTGGTTTACAAGCTCCACAAAGGAGCGTTTGGAATCATAAATTGCATTTGCACCACTTAGCCCAGGAGCATCGCTGGGGCTTGGTAGACAGATGTAAAAGGAAACCTTTAGAGAGAACAAGGGGGATAACAAAGAGATTATCCGAGCCAGGCCTGAAAATTAATAGACCAAATCAAAATTAATTAATAGACTAAATTCAATTAATAGACTAAATCCTCTCTGAAAATGCGGTCACCTCAATCACCGATCATCTTTGCGCGCTCCCACAAAGACAGAAAGCTTGTCTTCTTCCACAATCTGGGTTAAGAAAGGCTGGGCAGGAGCAGCGGGAGGCAAAGACTGGGGTTTTGAGGGGTCAGAGCTCTCCCTGCAAGGGGGAAGGCAGGCTGGGGAGCCCGGGGTGGGCCTGGCAGCAGGTATGGGGAATCCTGAAGCAAGATAAAAGCTGACATCTCCTCTCTTCAGTGAAAGCTACGATGCTAGAAACACGGTGAGTATTAAGAGCAGTTGTCGTCCTGCTGTTTGGCTTGTATCTGGATTAGATTTGCGTTAAGGATGGAATATGAGTCTGGCTAAGTATTACTTTCCACAAATATTTGGCTTTTAAGAAAAGCCGAAATGTGGAGTTTATCACATTCAGACACAAATAAATCGCAGTGGATGTGAAGAGCAATAAAAAGTAACAGGAGAGCCAAACAAAGCGGCACCGGGGGTGGGCACTGCTGGCCGTGGTCGGGGAAGCACGAGGTGTGAGTGGGGCATGGGGAGGCTGCCAGGGAGAGGATGGAGCCAGGAGCATCCTTGCCTTCATCCTGGGGCTATCACCAGCTTGCTTCAGGTCTCCATTTTCTCCAGGGCAGTCCTGCCACACTACACAGCAAGACCTGGAGAGGCTCTGGCTCCTCCTGGACCATGTATTTTGGAGATGGAGCAGGAGGGAAGCCCATCCCTCAAAAAAACCCAATTCTGTGTTACCAACAAGAAGGGAAGTCCGTAATCACTAGCTCAGGGCTGGAGACTTTTGAATTTGGACATGCAAATTCCATTGTCTTACCACCAGTGCAAAAGTGATCCCAACTGGCCTTCTAAGTGAAAACACTGATGGAGGAAGGCTGGAAGGCTTTAAGATGTCATTTAGTCATTAGAGGGCTGGCATGGAGAGTACCAGCCAAACCCCCTCTTTCCCCTGAAAGAGTGAGCTTTCACCCCTTAAATGATTGTATAGCTACTGTGAATGAGATTGTGATTTTGAGAGTTTGCAGATGTTTCCAGCTGCCCGATGAAGAGAAGGCTACCCTCTTCCCAGTGGCGGGCGTGTTCTGTTAGGATGCAAGGATCTCAATACTGCTCTTACAATAGGTGGGAGAAGACTTTTTCCCAAGTAACAGGCCTTCCCGTGTTATCCAGTGCGTGATAACACAGTGACCCCAGGCAGTGGGATGTGAAGCCACAGCTGCAGCTTCCTACGCCCCATCCACGAAGCAGCCCATGACCATCAGGGTGTCTGTGTCTGCATCCCTCTTCTTGACCTACCTACCTACCTTGACCTACCCCAAGACAGCCAGCCCAAGGGCAGGTCACATTATTTACAGGGTCCTGTGAAGTGATTTTTTTCGGTGGAGAGTTTACTGGCCAAAGAAATGCAGTTTTGAGACCACTGAAACTATGCATGAATTCGTGTCAAGGATGGCAAATAGTTTAATCAGGGGTGAGGAGAAAGCCAAAAAAAAAAAAAAAACAAACCCAAAATGAAAGTCACATTTGCAAGTCTCGAGTTTCCATTTCACAATGACACTTTGAAACCCATTTGCTAAATGTATTCATTGCTGTTCTTGAACAACAAACAGAAAAAAAAAAGCCCACAATGAGGAAACAGAAAGTAGTACTTCTTTTAATGTAAAATGAATTAATGACTAATTAATCACAAAAAGCAGTCCTATCTTCCCTTGGCTGTGCTCAGAGAAAGATAGTAGCTCGCTATCTCTGATTTACTCACGACTTGCCGGCAGCGCATAATAAAGGAGGCTGGAGATGAGCACGGTTTTAATTCCCCATCCTCGCTTGTGTCACCAGCACTGCAGATTGTCTTCACTTTCATGAAACAGCCCCTGAAAAACAAGGGATGTGTGTTGGTCAGTGATGGGCCAGAGCTGTGACCTTCAGACCAGCAACAGCCTGTGGCTGGTGGAGAGCAAAGCACCTGAGGAGCAGAGGTGATGCTCAGGTGAGCTGAGGAAAGAGCTGGCTTTGCCCTTGTAGGAGACCCTGCCCTACGTTTATCTCCCTGAACTGCACGTGTCCTCTCACCCAGCTGGTTTCCTAGTGGGAACCACTGGTCGTTGAGATGTCACTGGCCCATCCAGCTCATACAGGTCCTAGGAAGTTACGTTTTCAGTGCCCACCACTAAAATTACCCCTGGAGCCCAGCCCACCTTGGCTCCTCACGCTTCCCCCAGGATGGGTTTCTCCTGTGCTGCAGATCAGTCCCACACCTGGTTTTCCTGCTCTTGCCCAGCTCCCTGGTGAGGACCCCTGTTCCCCTCCTCCAGCAGACCAGCACTGTCTCCTCCAGCAGCTATTGCTGGGAGGAAATTCAGAGTTTGCTCCTTGGGAGAGTCCAGTGTTTCAAAACAGTCCTCGTTCCAAAACGGAACAAAACAAAGGCAGAGTTTTCCCTGTGAACTGGAATTTAATCATTTTGAGTCACTCAACTCGGCACAGTTGGATAAAATCAAAATGTTTTGTCCTGATTTTAATTACCCATTACTATTAAATTATTTTATATACATTACAGTGTATTATGCACAAGCATTTTGATGTTTTGACCACTTCCTCCCTTTTTCTTTCTGTGAGAATGAAGTTTCCTCACAATCCACGCATTTTCACAAGCTGTTTTGCTTTCAACAGTTTGGCATTTTCAACAGAAAGAATAAAAAAAAAAAGATCTGTCTGAAAACCAGCTGCACTTGCAAATGCTGAGGGAGGAGATTCAT
>JAHREE010000356.1:0-47663 GCA_033628505.1 Tringa tobata | reverse complement strand
ACACGAAGCCACTGAATTGGGAGTTAATTTGAATTTGAGTTGACAAACTCCAGGCGTCTCCCATCTGCGCCGGGCAGGAAACGGCCAATGTGTTAACCTTCCAGCAGGGAGGGCAGGGCAGAGGGGAAATGCTTTTACCTTCCCCTCCATTTAGTTCAGCTCTTAAAAAAAAAATTAGGGTCAAATAAAATAACGCCCTGAGCTGACCTGGAGCCAAGGTGGAAATTCCCCGCCAGCATCCAGAGGTGTCTGGGAAAGGCAGGAAAACCCCATCTAGATGCTTGGGATCGGGGGCCAAAGGCAAAGCCTCCAGGAGTGGAGCCCAGGCTGGGCAGAACCTCCACCACGGTGGATTCCAGGCACTCGTGTCACCACGTCTGGTCCCCAGACAGCCCTGGGGATGGCTGTCTCTTCCCTCTGCTGCTTGGGGATGGTCACTGCTCTGCTCCTGTCTGAAGACATCCCACTCTGCTCATGCAGCCTTCCTCCCTCCAAGGCTGCTCTCACCACTGCACCAAAACGGCAAAAGTATCTGTCCCTCAACAGGCAACAACAGGTCCCTGGGTACTTTTTTTTGGTGGAGGTGGTGGTATCTTAAACCAGTTGTGAAGCCAGACGTCTGCCAGGGACAATGCCCTGTGGCTTGAAAGAAGCTGGAGGTGCGGAAGCAACCCATGAAAGTGCTTCATCACCTCTGAGTGAAGAGGCAAAGCTTGTAGAAGGTCACCTGTTCACACCACGTGTCCAGGCTAGGTACCCTACAGCAGGGTGTTTTGGACTGCCAAACCACAACTTTCAATCACAGGGAACTTTGCCAGGGCCAGGAAGAAGCAGATTTTCTCCTTCAGTGGGAGAAGCTGAGGGCTGGGTGTCGCAGAGGGTCTGAGCCCCAACATGCTTTCTCCTCACACAGCCTTGCAAAGCCACCCCCATCATCTCCTTCTCAGCCTCTAACCCCCCTCAGCTTTTCAGTCCTGGCCCCCACTGCTTCTCTGACATTTCTCTCTCAAAGATGGCACTTCCAGCTAATGTTGATTTTTCTTTCTCTGCGACGGTGTTTTTAAGCACAGGCAAGGCAGCTGGAATAAAATTAGCATTATTTAGCAGTACCCAGCACCAAAGGCACTTGACAGATGCAGAAGAACAAAGATTTAGGCTGGGTGCTGGGAGAAAGCTTTCTAACGTGTCCAACACTGGAAGGGGGGAAGAGGCAAAGGTGGGGAGGCTGGTGTCTCCTTCCTCAGGGCACTGCACAGCTGCAGCCGGGCTGTCCACACCTTCAGACCCGTGTCCGTGCTGGCAAATCCCCATGGGGGATCCACTAACCTTATCAGAAAAGCAAAGGGGCATTTCTGGTGGTGCCGGGAGCTGCGGGTGGGTGGTGGATTGCACTGACAACGTTACGCCATCCTCTATTGCCCCCTCCCATTGCTGCACCGCCCAGCAGCCTGGAGCAGCAGCACACAGACATCTGCATCCCCACGTCAAAGCAGACACCCCCGGCACCCCATGGTCATTAACTCCTTTTGCCAGCGATGAAGGGGAGGGTGGGAATGCAAGACATGACGGGAAGAGACTTAGGGAGGGCAGGGAGCAGCAGGCAGAGGATTTAGGACCAGACCAGATCCCCAGCCCAGAATTTACCCTACCACTCTTCACCCTTTCCTCTCTGGCAGCATCTCCCACCTGCAGGATGCAGATGCAAACCGAGCCCTTGACGCTCCCTCTGCCACTAATGACAGTAACGAGGCTTCAGCCAGGCACAATATTGTGAGAGCTGCAGCTTGTCGCCTTCCCTGTGGCCGCGGGCAACGTCAGGGTTTTCAGATGCTCTAATGGCAACCTGTCAAACCAACCCACCCCCTCCAGAGACACCCCGCTCAGCCTCGTGTTTGCACATCCCCTTCCCAGCCAACACGTGGCACCGCCGCAGATTTAGGAGCGGGATAAACAACCTCTCTCCAAACCTCCCTCATTTGTGTGCTTGCTCTCCCGAGAACTTTAGTAATTGCATCTTTGCCTTTAAATACCACGCTGCTCCTTTGGCATTTCACTGTTTAAATGTCTCCCGCTTGGAAGATGACATTGTCTGGAGGCGGATGGATCGGGGTGGTGTCTGCGCAGCGCAGTGCAGGAGAGAAACGGGTTGCTCTGCCCGTCTGACTTCTCCAGCCATGTCAGCAGGGCTGGGGCTGGGCAGCTTTTGCAGAAGGGCCATGGACACCTGGGTTCAAGCTGGGAGTGGGGACATCTCCCTCCTCCAGCCCTTGGAGCAGTCCCTTCTCCCCATTCCTGGAGGCTGCGGATGCCTTGGCGGCATCATCCCCTTTCCCTGGAGGTGGAGACGGGGAAGAGTAAACTGTGCCCTGATGGTTCAGAGCCCTCCTGCCCCAGCACAAGCTGGAGTATCCCATTAGGACCAGGCTGAGAGCTCAGCCACCAGCATCTCCGGGTGCTGTGGCCCGGTGAACAGCCGACCTTCACAAGCCTCTGTGGCCACAGAGACTGTGGATCCATCCCACGGCTCCCTGCCACGCATCCCAAACACACAGCCTCTCCATTACACCACACACCCCGATGGGGGGTGGACCCAGGGTCTCCCAAACTGCAGTATCCGCTTATCGTGGCTGCCAGTGCACAGGAAAATATTTCAGCTCTCACCTCCCAGGGGCCGGGCTTTGGTTGCCCCCATCCCTATGTGTCTCAGGGCCCCAAGAAAAATATTCTTGGGATTTCATGCTTGTGTGTTTTGTTTCCCTGTTTGCAAGCAATGGGTGAGCCGAAGTATTTTTTGCCATTACTATAACAGTATTAGGGACTGCAATTAGGAAATGTTCTTTCAGGGAGAGGAGGGGCAGCAGGAGGAATGTCCTTTCTTATTATTTTTGGGGAAAGTGTAATTATTACCCCTTCGGCCTGTCTGCAAAAGGGATTAATAATGTCCGGCTTCACAGCTGTCAAAGCCCTGATTAATTGAGCTTGCTGTACTGAAACCTCATCTGTTTGTCTTGTGTCGATGTGCAAATTGAAAACACAACACAATAAATCTTACCGGGCATCCTGTACCTCTTGGCTTATCGGCTGCCCTCCTCCCACCTCTCTGCTTCCAAACAGCCCAGAAGGGTTGAGCCGCTGCTTTGCAGCCGTGTTCAACCTGGAGATGGGCAGTATCATCTCTGCCAGGGGCACGGTGGGCTTGAAAGCCCTGGGGTGATGCCTGGTCTGCAGCTTGATGGGTACTCACACATCACCTTCCCTCCTCTCCTGAGGAAGGGTCACACACAGGGGGAATAACAAGGGAAAGAGTGTTGCAGGGCTTCAGGTGGATTCCCAAACAATACACCGTGCAAGCCTATGGTGGAAATAACCTCAACTAATTTTTAGGCCATGATTCATCCCTCCAAAAGCTGGGGTGTGCCTGAGCATCACTGGCTGCAGCTCTGGGAGACAGGCTGGGTCACAGAGCCCTGATCCCACCAGCCTGCAGGCTCCATGCTAGAGTCCCATGACATCCCTGGGGCACCTTGGCATCGCTTACCTGAGCCTGGGCAGAGCAGCAGCTTGAAAAGTTTAGAAGCAGGATCAGATGGTGGGCTGTGGCCTCAGCTGGTCTCCTTGCTCAGACTCTGGGCCATAATTCTGTTTTTCTTCAAGACTTCTAGCTTCCACCCACACCATTGAAAGGACGTGGGGTATTTTTGTCTGCAAAGCGGCTTGCCTGCCCCTTGGTACTGAATAAATAAATTACTCTGATGGTAAGGGAGATCATTATTAATTAGAGTGCATAAAGAGCCTGGGAACTCTCCAGGGGAAGATGCTGCAATGCATTGAGCGCAAATCATAGGCATTTTTTTCAGCGACACGATACTAAAGAGGAAGAGATATGTGGCTGTATTGTCTCAGAGAGAGAATGCACTGGGATCTGATGGACCCAGGCAGGATCTGTCCCAGGATCTAAGTCCTGCCAAGAAACAGCCCTGGGACAGATTTGGGACTTCCCTGTCCTCCACCTGGCATCCCACTCCCCGCTGAATGACAACCCCAAGGCACAAACAGTGGTAGGCAGTATCAAGACATCATAGGCATGTGTCCCCATTGCTGTGTGTCCCCATTGCTTCCCCCATGAAGCCATTCCTGAACCTCACTGGAATGGGATTTCCCTGAAAAGACCCTGCAGAGCCTAAAGGCAGGTGAAAGACAATACTCTAATTAAATACCCTATCCCCGTGGCTTTAGCCGATGCTCACAGAATAAAAACAAGTGGAAAAATAGCAAGAAACCTGTGTTTACTGCTTCTCATCCTATAATATGCAATGTTTTCTCAGCGTGCCTTCAGGAGACAAGCTGCTGGGAGCCCAGAGTGGATGAAAACAGAGACAGAACAAGGTGATAAGCAAGAAATGCCGGGGAGGGGGGGAGTAAGCTGACCCCCCATGGCCCCTGCATAGTGGCACCCTGTGATGCTTACTTTAACAGGAGGAGAGGCAGTTCTCATACCCATCCTCACGGGGGCTGCTGTCAAGGGCACTGGGGCAGTTGGCGTTGGTGATACCTGCTGGTGAACAGAACCCATCTTCCCACATCCCCCTTTCAGCAGAGACAGCAGGAGGAATTGGGGTGGAATGGCCAGGCCGTTTGCTCTCCCACCTTCTGGGACTGTCTCTTGCCCCTTTACAATTTCCTCGACATGGTTTAGGCTTCCCTCACCTGGCAGCTGGGCTGTGCCCTCTGTGCAGGACTTTCCTGAGTCCTCTCCAGAGTGGGGCTCGTCAGCAAAACACCTCCTCCAGACCAGCTCTGCATTCTGCCTCTGCACAGGCTTTTATCCTTCCAGCAATCTGCTCAGCCTCGGCACCAGTGCTCACGCTGCCTGTCCTGCTGGTGTCCCCAGACCTGGTCCCCACCACCTCTCTCTTTCCATAGGGATGCTTCTCAGTCCTTCCCACCAGTCTCATCGTGAGCCCAGCGAATGGGGAGAGTGGTGGTTGTCCCCGCTCGGCTAATGCTTTTGGTGATTGCCCAGGTGGTGGGAAGCAGAGGGTATGTCTTCCATCCACAAGCACCAGCAAACCATGAGGGATTGCAAGTACCTGGGAGGAGAGGCCTAGAATTTGAAATAGCATCAGCAAATTGGAGGAACCGTCCAAAAGAATACAGGCTACAATTCAGAAAGAACAGAAGCAAGGTATAGCACGAGGCTGGAGTGACTAGCCCCGCAAGACACAGGGTAGGCATTTTGTCCTGCAGGCAATGAGCCTGTGTGGCCACCTGCACAGCCTGGCCATTGTGTGCTGAAGCCACCGACTCCGGCATTGGGACAACTGTGCCTGACCCACCTTAGGGAGAACAGTTTCACAGCCAGGGACCTGTGGGCTGCAGCAGGAAACCAGGGCATAGGCAGGAGCCTGGAAGGAGCCCACGCTGGCAAGTGGCTTTTGGAGACCTCAGAGGATTGGGGTTCCTCTCTGTCCCTGGCTCCTTTAAGGAAACCCCCACTCTCGTGCTGTTTGTGCTGGTCTGCTGGGGACCGTACCACATCGAAACCATTAGATCTATTTTCTGTAGCTGAATAATTTTAATTTTCTAGTCAGTTACCTTTTAGGTCTCGCTTTCTTCTTTCTTTGCGTCTTAATTGCCTTTTCCATTTTTCAGCTCTCCCCTGGCATTCTCCCCTCCCACCGGTGTGCCCACTCTCCTCCCTCATCCCCTCCCTCCCCCCTGCCTGTCTCCCCCTGCCTAACCTCCCTTGGGCTATTGCAGCTGCCCTGCCAACTGCTCTGCCTCACCCCAGAAGTGGATGCAACGAAACGAGATGTTGTACCAGGGAACTTTCTCCTTCCTGGCAGGAGATGGTGCCTGGGACCAGCATCAGGGCTTTCATGCAGCTAAACTGCACCTGCATCTATTCAGGCTGAAGGCCACCCTTGCCAGGTCTCAGCAGCTTCCCTCCTGGGATGGTACCCGTGGACTTTGGAGGCCTCTTTTTGCAATTCCCCAGGCCCAGCCCTCTCTCTCTCTCTCCCTGTCATGTCCCAGCCAGGAGCTCAGGCATCCTGACTCCGCTTCCTCTGCTTGCCGGTGGGAGAAACAATGCCCAGACCGCATCAGGGCTGCTTTGCACGTCTAGAAACAGAGATAAGCTGTTGTAAATCTCTCCCCGCTGCTGGAGAACACCTGTCTTATAGCTGCACGGAACAGTGGAAGGCGGCATCTCGCGCACACGGCTGGGGCGGCACGCAGCACACCAGCCTGGGGATGCGCTCGGGGAATGCCCATGTCTGGCATCCAGCACCAGGAGAGCTGGGGGCTGAGGAGCTAAAGCACAGCACTGAGGGCCCTGGGACTCAGTTTCCCCCAGGAGACAGGGGATAGAGGGCCATTACCTGCCTCTGCCAGGGTCTGGGCAGGGGGGGAGCTCAGCACCACATTGTTTCCTCATCCCGACTCGGCTTGCCATCCCAATCCCAGATGGGGGCTGCTGATGCCGTGCCCTGAAACCCGGGGCTTGAACATGGTATCCACAGCAGACCCTGCAACCTCTCCACACCCGAGGGGATTATACCACCCTCACATTTTGCCCAGGGCTCCACCGCAGCAGGCAAGTTACGCCGCACCAGGGCGCATCCCATGCAAGGCGGCCCCAGGGGCAAGAGGAGCATCCTCAGGTCGGGGCAGGAGCTTCAGTTTCAGTGCCTTATCCTACACCCCGTGTCCCTTTCCATTCTGATTTCCCTCGCTTTAGATCCCTCTGTCTGAAAGACACCAGGTCCCCAGCTTCGCTCAGCGCCCCGCAGCACAGTGTGATGGCACCAGCCGAGGGTGGCACAGAAGGCAGACGGTTCGTGAGCCGAGTGACATGACCTCTCCAGGAGATGATTCCTCCCCTTTCTTTTGAGGAATTCCTCACAGCACAGCTCAGGTAGCCTGGGTTCGTGGCTGGGGTTTTTTTTTTTGTGTTTTTTTTTTTTTTTTTCCCGCAGAGGCTCAAAGCAAAGGAGATCAAACCACAAGCACACGCCGTCCTGGAAAACCGTCTGCCGGCAAACCTGGGTGCGGAGCCGGCTGCATCCCTGGTACAGGGAATCAAAGGCAGTGGCTGATAAATAACACAGTGCCAAGGTCAGGGGTCCCTTTGCTGGGAGAAAAAAAAAGAAAAAAACAACGAAAAAAAAAACAGGGGACAAAAGGAAACAGCAAGAATCAGATCACGCAGAAGCCCTGATTAAGCTTTACTTGGTTGCCGGGCTCCCTTCCCTGCGGCACATAGTGTCTAACACCCCACCGTCCCCACTTCAGTGCCCATGGCCAGGAGCACGAGGGATGGGGAGCTGCAGGGACACAGGGGTGCCCAAAGGTTCCAGCAGAGCTGGGAGGGGATGGAAAAAAGCAAAGCTGCTGCAAGGTGGGGAGGAGGTGCATTTGGAAAGCTATTGCAGGAGACAGAGATCTTAGCAACCCTGGAGGGATGCTGGGCATGGGGGCAGCACTGGCAATCAGCGGCAGCGACCTGTTGCAGCTCCAGCTGGTGTCTCAAAGTGGACAGAAAAAAGTTCCTCGGGGTGCCTTTTGGAGGAAATCCTGTCCCCAGAAGTGCCAGGTCAGCCACAGTAAGACTCGAAGCTGGATCCCCGGCGTCAGAGCCTGCCCCTCGGAGCTTGCCCTTCCTGGTTTGCATTCACCAGATCTTTTTTCTTTCAGAGGATATGAGCAAGATCTGCCATCTCTCTGCTAGTAAATAAACAGGGTGCTTATCTCGGCCTCACACTTTTGCTCCCAGCCAGGCCTTTGACACCCCTGTGTGCGCAGCCTACGAGACAAAATGAAACTCGGGTCTGCAGCGTTTCTCATTTCATCCATGAAAGCGCCGCCGGGAGACCAGGCTGCAAGCAGCACTCAGGGCTTCCTCAGCTCTCCTGTTTGCCCAGGCAGGCCCTTTGGTGGCTGATGATGATGATTAGTTTGGCTTTCCTTGTTAATAAGGGCCCAAGCGGTGGTTTCTCACGGCGGCTGCACAGCGGGCAGGGATGCTGGAGAGCCAACGGCAGCCTGGGGGCTGGACCCATGGGTCAGGGTGGGAGATGGGGTGCAGGATGACACCAGCTGCATGGGCTGTGCTTGTGCAGGAGGTTGTGATGGAGGCGAGACTGTGTGCATGGACAGCAGCAGCTGTCTGCAAGGCAGCTTATTGTGCCCAGGTAATGGCGTGCGGGAGACCATGCCTCTGTACGAGCTCTTCTGTTCGTTTGAAGAAATGCGTGGGGGACGCGATAGGTGTGTGTGATAAGTACAGCAAAATGTTCCAGAAACAGGCTCCATAGGCTGGAGCCACGTGTTTGGGTGCAAAGGGATGCTCTGGCGATGCATTCGCTCAGTAATGGTGGTGTGACAGGCAACGCGGGTGACCGCTTTTGTGTGCAGGGGTCGGTGTGGGAGATGGTGTGCAAGGCTTTTGTCAGGTCCCTGTGAACACTTGTGTGTGTGTGTGTGTGTTTTCATACAGCAGTTGTACCCCTGCACCCCTCCAGCAACACGTGGGGCTGATGTTAGCCCCCACGGCCCTTCCTGGCAGTCAGGATGGGGCACTCCTGAGTCATCACCCTTCAAACACTGAATGGGACATCCTGCCTCTTATTCCTTAAAAATTAAGTGGCACGTCATACTTCAGCGCTGGCCTCATTTGTAAACCCCCATGAAAAAAAAAGAAAAAAAAAAGAGACAGAGAAAAAAAGGCAAGGAGGAATGAAAAGGCAAAGCCAACCGGGAAGTGCAGCCCTCTGAAGAGGACGTGCCTCATCTGAACCCCGGCACTTCAGACGCTGCTCACAAGCCCTGTGAAGCAGCGGGCGTCTGAGTGCTCCGGCTTGTCCGAGCACTGATTTGTATCAGCTCCCATCACTCGCTGGAGAGTGAGCTCTTTGCCCTGCAAGGCTGTTTATCTGGGGCTGGAGGGGCAGGGCAGGTGGCGTTGACTAGTCAGGGTTCATTGGCTCCATACCCCCATGCCAACCTCCTCTCCCCACCCCGGCCGGGCAATTATCCTGATAAAAACTAAGATAAGGCAAAAACGCTGTGGGAGAGGCAGACAAATAACATGCCCACAGCCTGAGGTCCTGGATGCCTGGGGACCGAGGGGGTCAACCCTCCATGGGGTTGAATTGTTCAGCATCCAGCCCCCAGAGGGCAAGGTGAGGTCTGGCTGGTGTCATGCGGGAGGGCATAGAGATGCTTTGATCCCCGTGCCACTTTCAAGGCACGACCAGGAGGGCTGGCACAGCACCACGGCTGGGCACTGAAGATGCCAGCTGGGATGCAGCTGGGACTGCTGGAGCCCAGACAGACTCCTCGGAGTGCCCTGACCCTGTGGAGCCAGACGGCACCCTCGATGCCAGGAGGTGGCTCCCAGGGGATGGACTTACCTGCTCCAGTACCCTCCAGGCCCCACAAATTGTCAGAGAGCGACCACTTCCCTTGCAGGCTCTCTGTCTTGCCTACCCCCTGGTTGGGGCCAGTGGCATTTGTGGGGTGCCATGCATGACATGGGTGTCTCATGAGGGCAGGCTTGTCTGCCATCCAGAGGCCATGCCTGAGAGGGCTATGACAGCAGTGCCAGGATGCTGGCAAGGCAGAGGAGAGGTGAGGAGGTCTTGCTGAGGTCAGGATGGGGCGTGGGGCTGTACCTGGGGTGCCTGGGACCCTGGAGAGGAGTAACACGCATGGGTGCCCTCCACACAGGGGGCAACATGCATGGGTGCCCTCCACACAGGGAGGCAGGTGTGATTAAGGGAAGGGGCCATGAAGACCTCTGGGGGGATGGCTTATCCAACCTATATCAGCCACTTATGGTGGAGACAAATCATGCCCTAGACTGCCCTTTTCCCAAGGTGGGCATTCAGTCTCATACTGCCCTGCTGAGAGTGTGTTCCCTTGCCCGCCCCACACAGCAGCACCAGGGGGTCGGGATGGGCCAAGGGCACAGGGCATCCTGCCCATCCTCCATCCTTCTGCAGGGACAGATTCCCAGGCACTGGCACAAGCCCCATGAAAAAACCCTGCCCACACCAGTCTCGGTCTGCTCATCCCTGCCTGCGCATCCCCGACACTCATGCAGTCAGTGCTGCCATTTGAATATCCAGGGCAGGACAGATTCTGATTGCTTTTATTATCAAGATAATCTGCCCCTCTGATTTCAAGAGACCTCCTGCAGGCTTGCCCTAATATCACCAAAAGAAGAGCTAAATCCATAGGCTCTATTGCCACTCCAGGATACGCTGGGCATTCCCGTATTCCTCTGGTGTACACACACCCGTCTCAACGCTAATGTCACCCAGAAGCCAGTATGCACAGCGCATTGCAAAGAGGAAGGAGTCTGTGTGGAAAAGTCTGCCTCTCGCTTTCATCAAGCAGCGGATAATGAACCGTTTGTGCAGCCTCCCAGCAACTTCACAGGTTTTTCTGCAAGCGAGGAGCCAGTCGCTCTCCGCTGGGAAAGGGTTCTGCTTCCCTATATGAATAGCTGCTCTCCGTTTTATTGCTGTCTGTCCTTGGTATCCTGAACACAGGTCTCGGGGGCAGTAGGAGAGAGGTGTTCTCTGCTGCCTGGGGTCACCCTTTTCCCAAACATTACTCAGACTTAGAGTCTCGAAAATGAGCTATGTTATTTGTCCAGAAGTTCGTTTTACATGTCTGTTAGTGTTTAACAGTAATAAAGCAGTGGGAAAGGCTGGGGCATGAATGCCAAAGCCAAGCTCCCTGTCCAGAAGTCAGTCAAGGAGACCATTTCTCATTGGGCATCTGGATGAATCCAAGGAGTGCAAGTGGGAATGCAGATAACCTGCAAAAAAGGAAATGAGTTTGGTTTCATCTTCATCATAAGACATCCCCAAAAGAAACCTGGCATGTCAATATGCCTGGGAACCAAGGCACAACTCAGGAGCAGGGTCTGGGGGGACAGAAATAGCAAGCAGTGTGGACCATTGGCCCATAGAGTCAAACCCAGAGGAGCCTAAGGTCCATTTCCTGAAGTGGGCTGATCTCTTTAGAAACCAATGCTCTTCATTGTCTCCCCCCTGAAAAACAGATGTTTTCTCAGGAAGGAAACGACTTCTGGCCCACTTTAGCATCTCTGTTCAAACACACTGCTGTTCTCTGGTTCGTCTGCAGGTGCCCTCAGCTGCAATGCCCAGACCTGGACACGGCTCAGACAAAGCAGAATTGCAGCTTTCCGTGGCTCACATCCAACATCCAACATTAATGCATCCCAGGAGGTGAGCTGCCCTTTTTGCTAAACCATCACACTATTGACTCATGCTAAGTTAGTGATCCGTCTCAACCCCTTGATCCTTTCCTGCCATCCCACTGCCTCTCCAGGCTCTCCTGTCTATGCATTCATGCATTCATTTATCCCTCCCAAATGTGGCACCCTGTGCTCTCTCTACTAAATTTTGTCTGGCTGATTCCAGACACTCACTCCAATCCATCCCTGTCATTTTGAATTCTGAGCCTGTCCTCCAAAGTTCTTGCAGCGCCCTCATTAATACACAGCTCTGGACTTATTTAGCAGATGCTGATATCAAAATGCATATGATTATTTCCAGTTAGCAAAGAAGTGTATCTCTTTAGCCAGCAGGAATTTTTTATTTTTTTTTAAAATGCCTTGAAAAAACCTGCTCTTGCTATCACTCACACTGATAAAAATCCAGCGTAATAACTATTGACTCTAGCACAGATACTTCAAATTTATTCTGGTAAATATCTGAAAGCAGAGTCGGGCCCATTCTTGTCATGCATCCAGCAGTCGGTCATAACATTGGTCTACAAAATGCCCGCAATAGATGGAGCTATTTTATCCTATCTCCCCAATGAGAGATAAGTATTCTTTCTTTTTTCTTTTTCATTCCTGTCCAAGCTGTTTGCAGGAGAGCTCTCTGAAGTGAAAAACAACAACAACAACAAAAACCAGAATAAAATATATACAAAAAAAAAAAAACCAAGCCCAGAGGTCAGGAGATGTCACTTTGTAAATCGCAATCAGCTGCTGCTTGGAAAAAACGAGGCTAGTGAAAGAGCCGAGCTCCGTCTGGGTGTGCTTGATGAGATAACACACGCTCTAGGACATCTCTTGCTATGTTGCAGCAGCTTTTAAATGTATTTCTTCTTATACAGAGCTATTCATGGCAAACATGCCAGCGGTGCCCAAGAAATGACTCTCAGTGCTCGGTGCTCTGCTTTGAGCCTGCAGAAGAGAAGATTTTGCTGAAATGGTGATAGCTGAAGGCGGAGATGAAGAGGGACCAGCTGAGGAGCAGTACGGAGCCCAGCTCAGATCCCAGGTTTGCTGCCACCAGCCCCCTTTTGCCAGCGTGTGGGTGCCTGCTGAACAGCTGCTCAGCTTTGGGGCTCCCTGAGAAAAATGTAATTCCCGTGTAACTAGGAATCTCTCTTTTCTATGAAATTGTCCATTCTTCCCTGCAGTGCAGGTAAGCTTTTAGCATCCGTGACAAGGATGCTGAACATCCGCTGCTTGGTGCTGGAAGGACTACTTGTTTACTTCCAAACCTGGCTGAGCCTAGCTTCATCCCATGGATCCTACTCCTCATACCAGAAGGAGGCCCCTTGCCCACCAGATTCATACCTCGAACTTATGCAGAATTCCCTTACCCCCTCTCACGTCCTGTGAGCTCACCCTTCCTTGTCAGAAACCACAGGCAGGCACCAGTCCATCTCACTTATCTCAGAGGCCGGCGTTCCTGTAGCTAGCAGCAGTAGAAAGGCTCTCACTGGGAAGAGGGTTAATTAGCCAGGTGGGGAGGATTCAAGAAGCAGCAGGCAGGAGCCAGTGAAAGCAGGGGGTTGTGTGCCCTGGAGCACGGGGCTGTGTGTGAGGGAGGCCAGCGCCTGGCTTGACTGCCCGGGATGCCCAGGCACATGGTGGGCACTGGCCAGGGACTCCTCTGTGCCACACGACCCCCAGCCCATACCCTCTGCCCACACAGCATCAGACAAGCAGCACAGGGAGAGGAGGGCTGGCTCAGCTGAGCATCCTATGGGGCACTGAGAGAAAAGGAGGACAGGGGAAATGGGAAAGGAAAACCCAGGTGGTGGTGGAGGTGAAGTGTGGACACTGTGACCAGAGCCAAGGCAAACAAAGACTGGGGAAACTGGATGAGGTCCTAAGCAGTGACCCAGAGTACGTCACCGCTCCCATCTGCACAGCAGCAACCCAACGGGACCCAGCTGAGAGCTGGTACACATGCCAGGCCAGCCAAGGAGCGTTTATAGTCATCTATGCTTGAGTAAGGGACAGGAAGGCAAGAAGGTCAGAGCTGTAGCTTTGTGAGACGCCAATGGCAAGCATTCTTCTTCCAAGTCCCTCCTAGCATAGACAAACCCACTCCAGATCCCATTGCTCAGCCCCACATACCAACCAGCTCCCCTCTCCCCATGCTGGGGCAGGACACCCACGTCCTGCATCAGCCACGGGGATATGAACGTTTCAGGGATGGAGGGGCATCCCTAATTCTGCAGGCTGGGTCAGAGGGACACCAGAAGAGATGTCACGGCTTGCAAGGGCGGGAGTTGCATCCCCACACTCCTCTCCCACTTGCTGCACAGCCTTCCCCATCTCGCTCGCCTCCTTTCCTCCCTTTCTGACAGCGCCCAAGCGCGAGAGGGAGGGGGTCTCCCTCCAACACGCACTCCAGAGAGCTCTTTTCATTCTGCATTTAAAAGGGAAAGAAGAAAAGGCAGAGCGAACCTGTCTCGCACGTAATCTGCTGCACAAATGCCAGCTCTCAGCAATCGATAGCAAACGCTCCCGGAGGGCTGTTTTCATTTCATAATATTTATTGGGTTGCTTTATTGTCAGAATCATTACAGTTCAATGTACTGCATGGATTTTATGCCAGCTGCGCTTAGTTTGTCTTGTTTTTAGCACTCCACTTGCCTTACGCGGAGCCGTGGTCGCACCCGGATTGGGGCTGCTCCTCACGCAGGGTCCCCTGTGAGACATGGGGCAAGTTACCCCCTCTCCCTGGGGGTCTGTTCCCCCCCAGCCCCAGGATAAACCATGGCTCGTCGAGCTAGCTTGTAGGCTCCTAGGGTAGGGATGGTGCCTGCGTGTACAGCATCTCTCATGAACGAGTCCTGATCTTCGTTGACCCACTGGACGAGAAGCAATCAAACCAACAGAGCCCGAAACATAATGGAGATGTGAAACGGTCGCAGAGAAACTGTGAGGGAGGGAGCGGTGGGAGAAGGTGGGAATGGGGTTAGAGAAGGGATTACCAGCAGCGGCTGGGGTTAAACGTAACCTCTCCTGTGGGAAAGAGTCCTGGAGAGGGGGGCTAGGGTGGGAACTGGGCCCGGCAGGACATTAAGTGGAGAAGTGGCCACACTCCATGTGATGCAGATGCTCTGCAGACACTCACTGGTGCAAATTCTGGTTGTCTCAACTGCGTGCCGACTGCCAATGAGTAGACATGACCCAACCAAAGCAGTAAGATGGAAAACAGACCCCACTCCATCCCCCACCACTCCCTTGTTCCTCAAGGCTGCCTGGAAATCAGGAGGTGAGGAGGAGGAGACCAACAGGCCCCCCTGCATCTCCAGCCCTACCCCAGGACCAGGCAGGCATAGGAGCCAGCACGGGCTCAACACCACAGCTTCCCTTGCAGAGAGGGATCCCAGGGCATGAGGAATGTCCTCGTCACACTTCATGAGCTCACACAGTAAGGAAACCCCTGACACCAGAGGAGGAGTCCCTCCCAGCCCAGGAAGGAGGCTGTGTGCCTGCACGCCTTCCGTTCAGGATGGGCAGCCTGAGGGAAAACATTGGCTGAGCCTGGTCCCAGCTCCCAGGTGGCTGGGGACAGACAGCTCGGTGGCTTCCCCTGGGGACAAAGTCTCTCCTGGGCATTGCCCGAGGCCGGACCCAGCAGGGACATTGGGGAGGAGCAGAGCAGGAGGAGATGCCAGGGCTTCCCCCAGGGCAGGGGCTGGAAAGAGCAGCAGCGGGTTATGAAGGGACAACAACATCCCTCCTGCAGCAGGTGTTTAATGCTCACACTCCGCAATAACCCATAATTTGGGCTGTAAAGGGAGCCCCGGCACCAACTCACAGGCGTTCAGCAAACGCTGGGGGTGATCTGAGATTCATGAGGGCCAAGAGAGGAGCGCAGCGAAGAACCACTGCTGAGATGTCCATCCCAGTCCCAGGCACGCAGACCCCAGCCCAGTGACCAGGGACGGGGTGGGGGTGGCAGCAGGGACCCCAGGACACAGCACAGAGCAGCTCCTGTGGTGGCTCCTGCTCTGGCCACCGCTGCCAGTTGTTAACTTCGTGATGGTATGCGTGTGTTGGGAGTTATTATGCCGGCGCATAAGCGGTTCGCTTGCATCTCACTTTTTTTCAATTACCGCCTGCACGCTGCCTTCCCAATTGCCTGGCGGGCCTTGGCTCACCTGCCTGCTGAGCATAATTTGTTTTTAATGTATGGGTCTGGCAAATTTTCTCTCTCTCTCTCCCCCCTGCCCTTTTTTTTTTTATTATTAAACAAAATGATTTTTCCAACCCACGTTTATAATTAATTCCTAAACGGATGGTGTCTCAGCAGAGCAGGAAGGGCTGAACAAGGTGTCCTCGGGGAGGCAGATGCTTAGCACCTATGATTAACCTTGTCTGCACACCCATCCCCAGACACCAGTGGGACATCTAAGGATGAACCGCTCCAAGGATGCATTCAGCCCTACCACGGCAGAAATGCCTACTGTGCCTGTATAAAGTTCAGCTTGCCTCTAGCCCAGGGCTGAAAAACCTCTACAGGCAGAGCAAGCTGTCGTGGCATCTCTGACAGTTTCCTCTAAATACAGCTCTGCTTTTCCTTGCCTGGCTTTTCCGTGGGGTTTTGCAGCCCAGCAGGGTCTGGAGGCTGGTTGGCACTGTCCTTTCCCAGGTTCAGCTGCTGCAGCGGATCCCGGTTGGGATCTGTAGGGTGGGAACATGCTCTGGAGAAGCCACTGGTGGCTGGAGACACAGAAGCCACTCCCCTCACAGCAGCAGGTCCTGGCACAGGGCAAAGCTTTTAGCCGTGGGTGCTGCTGGCTCTGCTGAAGAGATTCGTGCAAGGCTGAGGACGGTCACGTTATCAGTGATGCTGGGGCTGTAACACCTCCCTGTGCTTCCCAAGCCACAGGCCAGAGCTCCCAAGGAGGCCAGGGAAAGGCAGCATGAGATGGGCTGGAAACACATTCTGGGGTTTGTAATGAAATCACTAGTTGGTGGCAGCAGCTTGGTTCCTCCAGGGCAAGGGGGTATTTCTGACCACCCTATTTATATTCTTTTGCATCGGTGGGTGGTAATTACAGCCACTTCCCTGTTCTGGAGGGGTGGAAGTCTATTCTAGAAAATGACAGGTCTTTGTTGAGGAAGAGCCATGGCCACGGAGTGGGGGGCTGCTGCAAGACAGGCAGCCCCGTGCTCCCAAACCCCTGGGTGATGCACACCGCTGGGCCACTACAGAAGAACCCTGCGTGCCCCCAGCACACCCAGCTAAACAGGCAGAGCTCAGGAGCACCAACACTGTGCTGGAGACTGCCTCTGATCCCCCTGCACCTCTGCCCTCACCACGAGGGTCCATGATGACAAAGATGCTCCGCTCTCAGCCAGGAAAGCTACTCGAGCACCAGCAAGGCCGGCAGCTGATTTATGCAGAAATTACCATTCAAAGGCACTGCTGTGCATGCTAGCCAGGACACAGCAGGGCTATGCTGACCTCCCTCTGCATACTCTCCATACTTTTAAGGGGGCACAATAGCCAGGGACCCCCAACATACCCTCACAAAGCTTCCCAGAAGAGCAAGGGGGGGGGGAAATAAGCCTACAACTTCCCTTTAAAAAGCAAGTCAAGGAGGGAAACAGCTGCTCCTAATGACCCAATCCATCAAGCTAGCACTAGCCCCGTCACTTGCCTCCTAAAAGCTCCTGATCATCAGTGATTATCAAAGCTGGCCGTGTGCATTTTGATCAGGCACAATCAAAGCTGAGTGCAGCTGAAAGAGCCATAAAAGCCCGTTCAGAGCAATTGGTATGGAGCTCTGGCTGGGGGTCAGGCTGGGAGCTGGCTGGCCACGGGCTGAGTTCCTGCCCTTACCAGCCTGCAAACAAACAGCTTGCTTTGGAGCTGAATGCAAAAGAGGAGAAGTGCTGCGGGTGTCCACGGGGCTTCCTTGGCAAGAAACATAAAAAGGTCAGGGAGAGGGCCTGGGTTAGGGGGCTCCCCTGGTACATCGGGGTGTGTGACCTGCAGGAGGGGATAAAGTGCGTCACAGGTGGTGGGTCTGACCCCACATCACGCCAACAGGGGCTGGTGAGGCTCAGAAATTCCTTCTCACAACCCGTCACCACGCTGCAGGCAGCTTCCTTTTGCCTAGCCTGAGCTGTAGTGTTTTGCTTCCAGTCGTTCTTTCTTTTTTTTTTTTTTTTTCTGGTGAAAACATTCTGTTTTTCAATCAAAAAGATTTTGCTGGAGAAACGTGGGGCCGGCTTTCAATCTAAACTTGCTGGCCCTTCTTCTGAGGGCTAAAGCTGGTGCACGTGCAGGGAGATCCCCAGGGCAGTCACGCAGAAAATATTCCACCCTCTTGATTGCAGTTGCTACCAGGACAGTATATGCTGGAAAGCAGTCCATGAAACATGGCCTCGTTTGGCCACTGGATTATTTGAGGCTAATGAGCTAATTTATTCCACGCTCAAAGCCTTGTCTGTAAAGCTGTTAATGCAAGGGATAAAATTCGCTTGAAAAAGGAGATACAGAGCCACTACCCGGCAAAAGGCCTTGCAAGTGGAGTGGCAGAATGATGCTGTTTAGAGAAAAATATTTCACCTATTTAGTGAAATCTCAAATAAGATCATAGCAAGTAGCAATTCACAGAGAGGTGAATACCAGGCAATTAAATAAGCGGTTTGAGGCATGCTGGTTGAAGTGAGGTCTATGTGGTGACTGTGAGTTGTGAGCTGGGGTTAGTGGCTGCCCAGGAGCTGGGTGTCAGCATGCGGTGATGGGGGACACAGGCACGTCTGCTGCTTTGATGCACGGTTTCGTGCCCTCAGTTCTGTGTGCCAGGTTAGTCCCTCTTCTGCTGAGACAAAGCTTGGCTTTGAAAGGGAAACCTGCTCTGGTGGAGCTGAGACCATGGGGAAAAAAATGGCAACGATTTGCATCTCCTTAAAGAGGGTTCTTGGCATTTCAGGAGGTGTTTGGTGCAGATCAGAGGTCTGATTTTCAGCATTTTCATCTCATCCTATTAGACCTTCCAGCCTTCAACCATCCTGTCGTTTCAAGGCTTCTCCACATCTGCTGCAGTGCTGAGTCCTGGGGGGAGACGGGGCAGAGCTGAAACGGGCAGGCAAAAGAGACATGCCAGCAGGACGCAGGCGTTTCACGCGTTTCCACCACATGGACACGCAATGCCGCGCCGGATCAGAGCGCTGCAGGTCTGGCTCACAGCCTGCCCTGTGCCTGCCCTGGCCAAGCACCATCCTCCCTGGGAGGGGGAGTCGAGAAACCTGCCCAAGGCCATGGAAGGAGCCAACAGAGAGGTTAATTCAGCAATATTAACACATCCTTCAATTAGCGCATTGTGAGTGTGTCCAGAAGGCTGCCTGAATGACCCCTCCAGCGAGGAAGAAGAGTGGTGTCAGCAACGGGGTGGGGAGGTTGGAGCATCACGCTCGGGGCTGTCACATTCCTTTCGTGGTGCCAGGCTCCCTGCCTTTGGGCTGAGCAACGGGGACAGAGAGTCCCCACCCCCGCAGGGTTAGACGGCTGCAATTAGCACTTAATGCATCTGACTCCCCGGGGCTTGATTATTTCAGTGTGATTAACAGGACCTGCAGGATGCCACCACCCCAGACACAACATCACCCGCTCCCTGCCCTCTCTGAACCCCAGGTGCCAAAGCAGGGCCAAGGGGGACTGTCTCCTCTCTGCTGTGGGTTTGGGGCATGTCTTGCTTTGTGGAGGTCGTGGTGCTGGGGGTGATGGTGACCAGCCAGCAAGGCCGTGCTCCTGCCCCAAGCTGAGCCCAGCGCTACCCAGCCAGGCATGGGGCTAACTGAGTCTTTAAAATGGCTGATGATAGCCCCTACCTCCTCCCAGCATCTGATTCCTGGGCTACCCTGCCCATGTCATTGGAAAATCTGCCCTAATGCCCTCCCCGCTGAGCGCCCGTAACTGGTTTCGTCTGTGCCCAGTGGAGTTGAGCCCTGCCTATTCCAGCCTTCTTTGGAGCTTCCTTTTATGTGGCTGGAGACCTTCCTCATCTCCTTTCTGCCTCCCCCCTGCTACAGATTAAGCCGTCTTTATTTTGGCAATCATTTTTTTTGCAAGTCTTGCTCAAGGCATGAACCCCCGAAGGAGCCTTCTGCAAGGTCCCGCTCGGTGTGCAGAGCCGGAGCAGAAAACGTGGACAGGAGGGAGCCGAGAGGACAATTTCCAGTGGGTGCCACCTCTCCACCTCCGCAGGAGATGTTCCCAACACTCTGGTGCAGAGCAGAGGGGATGCCAGGACAGCTGAGCACGGTGTCTAACTTCTGGCATCCCTCTCCTTTGCAGTAAAATGCTCAGAGCTCAGCCACTGATCCAGAGCCATCCTGAAATGTTAGGACTGTCATTAACGTGATTAAAGCTCTAACGAAATGAGATGAAATGAGATGAAATGCATAGACCTGGTCAGCATGCCGCACCAGGCACCTAGTGATATGTAAAGAGCTTTAAGCCTCTTTTGAAAGAAGTAAATCTTTTTCTTTCTCTCCACATAGCTCTGGCCCCAGGAGGAAGTTGGAGCAGACTGAAATTTCAATCCTGTGTGCATTTACCTCCACTCAGAGCTTTCCAGAGCCGAAGAAACTGTGTCTAGCTGGATAATGGCTGTATTTTTCATGTTGTGTTCCTGTTTTTATCTGTGGAGATGGGTTGTCTCCTGTCTAAGGATATTAAAATCACAGCAGCACAATAATATCCCTGTGGGGCTCCCTAATGTACCCTGGCTGGCTCTCACCATTCCTCCTAGACCCATTTTGATGGTGAAGGCTTTAAGTGCAGGTGAACATGGACACTCATTCTCGTCATTTGGCTCGAAGCTGCGGTCCCACTCCTGCAGGGCGCTTCGAGCCTCTCATGGGGAAACGTAGGTCAGGATTTTTCATCATGTTGTCCCAGAGGTTTGGGGGACACACAGGCAGCTCGCGGGGTCTGCAGGAGGGACCAAGGCAATGGCCAGTGTGCTTTAGCGCACCAGAGATCTGCATCTCTGCTGGGAAATGTGTTGGGAAACGTGTAGTGCTCCCCAAAATAAATGGGTTTGAAATGTGTGTTTTCAGGCTGTGTGGGAAATAAATGACTTTTATCCAGCCAGTCCGGCTAATGGGAGCAGCAGGACGTGAGCCACAGGCTTAGAGAGGAACTCTTGGAGGGGGGCTTCCAGCAGATGTGGCTTTCCCAGGGGTATCCAGGCCCTGGCTGCCCTTCTATCCCATCTCCTCTGCCCAGTGCCTCCTACACATACTGGGAATGGTGGAGCTGTGAAAACGGCCCCAGCTGTGGAACAGCTGGATGTGGGCAGCCCCTGCAGCGGCGCAGGGGAGCGTTTCCTCCCACGGGGCGAAGAGTCTGCTCTGGGAAACGTGCCCTGTCCTCTTTGTACCCACCGATGTGTTGTAACATCACGGCCCCGGCTCGGCTGCCCAATGCCTTGTCACGGTTCACGTCAACATCCACGGGCTCCAGCCAAGATAATCCTAAGGCAAATTTAGCTTCAGCCAAATCCCTCTGTCGGCGTGGATTGAGCTAGTGCCAGTAGTGGCACGGTCAGGAGCTGGGCTCCGATTTGGGCTAACGAGACCTCCAGAGTGGCAGACCTCCGCCCCTGCAAGCTGGGATGTCCACCCGGTGTCCCCAGGCTAGCCCAAGGGACACCTGGCTGGAGAGCCATGAACACAGACCTGGCCTGCAAGGAGAGATAACAACCCACAACGCCACATTCCCCTTCTCCCCCCGTGCAGGACGGTTTGGGGCAGAACCTCTCCAGCACATTAACATCAATTTTTCCGCTCCTTGAAAATTGAGCTGGAAGTTTCCAAAGCCCGGGGCTCAGTGGCACATCCCTGTCACGAAGGCTTTAGCGATGCCCCGCTCAAGGGTTGACACTCTGAAAGTGCATGGCCAGAGTCTATGTCTTTCGGTGCCAGGCTTTGCAACCTGACAAGCTGCCATTCCTAATTGCTAATTAATTAAGATTTGCATATGCAGTTTAAATCAGCTGGCTGCAGCCGCCGACGGGACCCAGACGGTTGACAAACCTCGCTGACGCACCACAAAATCATCTTGGCTCCTCTGCTGAATCAGGTGAAGTTATTTTAGGTCACCCATTGGCAGGAGACATTTCAGAAGCACCACGAGACACTGTAAATAAATAATCATTTTTTTTAAAATTCTGATCTATAGATATATTTGGGATTTCAGGAATGTTTACTGTCTTGTACTAAGATAAAAATGTGATTGGTATCTCTTATCTTCTTACACGCTGTTACTTCCAGGTCAGAAGGAAGACAACTGATGTAGATTGGCTTGATGATTTCAAGGAGTTTCATGTTACTCTCAATTTATTTGTTTGTTTGTCTAAATTTACTCCAGTTTTGAGACAGGCCCATTTGGATTCATCTGCAACCCTCTGGTTTGAGAATACCTTGGCAGACAGTTTCACTTTAATAGCCATTGTTGGTTTTGCCCCCAAAAATTTCTGAGCTGGGAAAGTTGGGGTTTTTTTGTGACTGACTCTGTCTGCAAATAGTTTTGGTTTTGCTGAAGCAGCATTTTGGGCAAACACAGCGTTTGAAACTCCAGACATGTGGCGTGTAAGTTCATTTCTGTCTGTGGATACAGGCACGTTTTTATGTCTTTGCTCAACTGTGTTTATTTTAGGTAAGAAATTGAGGATTTAATATCAACTAGTTGCACAAAGCAAGCTGGGAAGTTTCCGTTTTGGATGCTAAGGCCTGATGGTCCTCTTGTTCTATGCCCTTGTCGCTGTGGCTCAGCATTTTCCCTGGCTCATAGTCGTGGTCTGGGAGGTGCTGGAGCCCCTGATCGCCTCCAAAGGGCTCAGAAGGAGCCCATTTTCCCAGACGCAGTCCAGTGCCCTGGTCACATCACCCAGCCCATGTGCAGGCACAGCCAGCATGGGGCTCCTGGAGAAGCAGTCCCTTGACTAGTCAAAAAAACCCTGCAAAAGAGATGGAGAAAAGGATCTGCGCTTGAGACGGAGCACCACCTGAGCAAACCCACCTGCAGATGTTCTTCACCCTGCTCAGGTGCATGGGTGGGAGACGGCCTGTGGATACAGAAAAATATGTGTGTAGATTGGTTCCATCTCATGCGTCCTGTCTGGGATGTTCATGCTACCACACTGGGTCTGTCTGAGTTTATCTGGCACCAGTCGTCCCCTGCCTGACAATTTTGTGAAGCCTAAGATGAAATCCAGCTTGATTCCTGGGCCAGCTGTGCTTTTGGCGAGCTCTGATTTTTACCTTTTTAAGCAGGAAAAGCCCAACATGCACTTAAAAATGTGCTTTCGCCTGGGTTGCTGCTTCTGCCCAGGGAGCTGGCTACTGCAGCCCTGGAGAAGGTGCTCGGTGATCAGTGTAGCTGTGCCCGGGATGGGCAAGCACAGGGGGAATAGCTGGAGAGATTTACTGCTCCAGACGAGGATTTAAAAATCATGACAGATACAGAAAATGCAGCCCAGCGCTGAGGCTGGGGTCTGTTCCACAACCTCGTCACCATGTGTGACGACTCTGGGGCTTGTCAGCTGCCTGTTTTTGCTCCTGTGCTACAGGAGCTAAATTAGCTGAAGGTACCCAAAACCACACCTGGCTGCTGGTGGGGAGAGACGTTGGCTTGACACGCAGCTGCTGGGCAAAAAATCCTCAGAGCTGGATGTAGAACACTTCAGGATGCTCACAGTGCCAAGACAGAAATTCATCTGGATACTGACCTTCCTACAAAGACCACTGAGGAGCTAAGGGCGAGCTGGAGATGGGAGGGAAGGACCGTGGTGCACAGAAGACAGAGCCATGGGTGGTGTTGCGGTTTGGTCTCATTGGGCCATCCCCAGGCTGCATTCAGTCCCGGGGGCAAACACAGCCCCCGGAGCTACATGCAGAAGAGATCTTCCTCCTCTGCAACGCCCCACGGGCAGCCACATTTCTGTGGTGCCCAACCTGATCCCTCCAGCCGGCATGGTCAAAAGGCAAATACACCTCTGAACAAAAGAAAAGCCTTATTTCAGCTCTGTCCTGCTCCATTTCTAGCCTACAAAGTAAAAAAAGTGCCTTTTTTTTTTTTTTTTTCTGGGAATTTTCTGACTGACTCCAGCTGCCTCCTCCGTTTGGCTGGAGCCAGCAGCGGGCTTAGAAATACCAGGTTTAATTAAAACAATCTTTTATGTTCCGATGCGAGCCTTATTTCCTCTACCTGGTGAGAAATGGCTCTCGCCTCAATCAGCAATTGAAGTCTGAGATTGCTGCGCTGAGCAGAACGGCTGCCACTCTCTGTTAATTAAAGATGCGCTTGGGGCACTGCGGCTCGGCCGGCCGGAGAGCGGATACCAAAGTTTGTCTCCGGCCTCACAGGAGCAGCAGAGGGACACGGGTGCCAACAGGATGCAGAAGGAAGCCTGCTGGCTTCCATCCCGTTCTGGTGATTTCTTAAAACCAGATCATACATAATTTGGTTGGTTGGTTGGTTTTTGTTTTTTTTGTTTTCTCTGATCAGAGGGCTTTTGCGACTGTTCGGAGAGCCTGCATGGAAGGGATGGCATCTCCAGCTGCATACACTGACTCAGCATTACCAAGTTTTCCTCTTTGATTGCATCTCTGTTCCCACCAGGACATCTCCCTGCCCAACCTCTACTCTCTTGCTGTATGCCAGACACCTTTCCTCCCCATCGTAGTGTTGGGGAGGTTCTTCTGCCCTAAACGGGCCCTTGGGGCTTCTGTTCTGGACACAGCACTGCCCCCCACATACCTGGGAGTAGTACCTGGGGGAATGGGGCATTTCCCAGTGTTTGGTGTGAGGAGAGGGAGGAAAGAGTTTCTCTCGGCTGGCAGATGGCTCCACTAGGCCAGCTCTAAACAAGAGTTAAGGCTGAAATAATGTGATCAGTAAAAACAGATTTACAATAGTGGAATAAAGTTACCGAAAGAGAAGCACAACACTATGCATTATTAAGAATCTGCTTAACAATAAAGATCTCCTCTCACTGCATCAGCACCTCATTTAGTTTCTTTCCTCTTCTCACATTAAGCTGTAATCTCTCTCTATTAATGTAAAACCCAGTTTCTTTCTATAAAATAACTCTTTCTCTTCTCCAGTCTCCAGCGGAAGAAGGTGAAGGTGGAAAGAGTCCTTTCGTCTGTGTTGTCTCAAGTGAAAATGTCCTTGTCCTACTCTTTCCCAGGCATTTGCCAGCCCATGAGATGGCAGGAGGGTTGACCGTGCTCTTCCTGAAGGTCTCTTGCCTCCACCTGTACCAGACACCCACACCAAGGGGTCCCTGGCTTCAGTTTGCTACCCCCACTTCAACCTCTGAAGACACCTTCGTTAACATTTGTGATCAAGTGGGAGGGACAACTGAAGGTTTTATAACCTAATGGGTGGCAACTAACAGGCACAGGGACCTCTGGTCGAGGAGAGACAGGGATGCTCGTGCAGGGAACCAGCCGGTGGTGGGCACCTGGATGGGCATCGCCTAATGTGTCTGACATTTGGGGGGCATTGCACACCACCGGAGCAAACTCTTCCAGTTTAACCACAGAGTTTGACAGGTTAAACCACTTTGGTGGCCAGTTCAGCCCCAAAGAGAGATGCTCATGCTAGGCAGCTGCGAGCTTTGGTATAAGAGAGGCGTTGGTACCCGTTTTGTCTTTTGGCCAAGGTAGGGTTTTCTGCCTGCTGGCATCAGGACCTTAGGGTTTCATTTCCAGTGTCCACCCCCAGAGCAGGGGCTGTGAGAACGAGAGGTCAGAGGAGAGGAACCAGCATCCTGCTCCACCAAATAACCAATGCCAAGGTGGTAGGGACAGGCAGAGCTGCAGCCAGTGCCAGCCATAGGGACTGAGGCTGGAGAGCCTCGTGGAGTGTTCCAATGTCACCCTGAGACCACAGCTCTCCCTCTCTCGACAGCCTCGCCTGTTCTTCATCCCGGGCTTTCAGGCCATGCAAACCGCAGGAGAAGGGGCGAGGAGCTGGTTCCCGGAAATGTTTGCAACATGTGGGCTGTCTGAGCAGAGAGCAGCTTTTCCAGCAGCCAGCCACAGCCCCGGCAGCAGGTTTGAATCAGCCGGAGTTTCCCGTAACTGAGGAGCCAGCAGGGTCCCACACCCCCCTCCCACCGCCTCTTCTCGACCCCTCGCCTCTTCCCTCCCAGCTGTGGGCTTGGCAGCTTCGCCCCCATCTCCTCTGCCCCCTGGTCGCCCCACAGCCGTGGCCCTACAAAGATGCTGTCGTGTAGGATGAGCTCCCCGCTTCGCCCTGCGAGGCGCTGGGCTTGCAACCAGCCCCCAGGCAATGCCATCCCTCCCTGCTGCGCCCAAAAGAGGCGAGGTGACGGTGCAGGGCAGAGGTTTTGGGATGCTGTGGCATGGTCCCAGGGGAGGGCAGTGGGATGGCTGGACCCGAGACGCAGACCTGGGGAAGGGAGTCTGAGGATGTGCTGGGAATCCAATGGGAGAGTGTGTCCACTGCAGCAGCTACTTGCATTGCTGGTGTCTGCTTTTGGAGCATAAAGTCCCTCTCCCACCGCTGGAGAACAGCACAGCCATGAGCAATCAGCCCCAAGCAACATGCCTTCATCCCCAAGGATCTTGCAGTGTGGAGGTGCCAAGAAGCTGCCTGCTTTGCTCCAGGGATGAAACAATTCCCAGCTTTCAGATAGAAGGGAAGGTTTGCAGATCACCAAAGACAGTGGTGGCACCTCCACAGTTCTGCTTGCGAGATTGTTTCATCTCATGAAGCCTCAGCTCTAGTGGCAGAGGCCTCCCACTTGATCACAGCCTCTTGCTCTCTCCCAGAAGTATGTGGAAGTTTTCAAGGCTTCTGGTCTCTGTGCCTGAAGAAGTTAGGCTCATTCAGGCTGGGTTTGGGAAGAGCAGGCAGGAGCAGTGCTCTGCAGCTGCAGAGAGGAAAAGGGTTTCAACAACGTACTTTGGGATGTGCCTGGGCAGGCAAGGAGTACTCGGCAGCCCTCTTACCACCACCTGGGTGACCGGCCACTCCTTCCATATCTCACCTTTGAGCTGAGTTGGTTTCCTGACCTTTTTCTAACCAGCTTGGGCACCCCGTTAACCACTCCTCATCTCCTCTTACTATGGTAGCCCGTCGCTTTCTGAGCCTGCCAGAGTCTGTAGACATCTCCAAGAAACACAGGGCAACTCAGGGTACCCCTACGCTCCTCCATCTCTTCGAGGGTTAGCAGAAGCTTTTCCCTAGATAAAGCACAGCTTTCTAGGCAAAACTTTTCCTACCAGATTTTTTTCCAATCACAGCCCTCCCGGCTGCACGCACATCCCGTTGCCCTGCAGCACGGAAGCAGCTCTGCCCTGCAGACCCCGCGGGGAGCCTGGAGCTGGCACTTTACGAGTAAACCCCATCTGTCCCAGGGAAACCTCACCTGGGCAGCACCCAGATGCTGTGCTTCCAACCTCTGCAGCCACAGGGCCAGGTACAGAGCCAGGTCAGACATATCTGCAAGAGAGGCAGTTGCAGAGGCACCCCCCAGTCCCAAATACACCTGGGAGATCTGTGCTTGCCCCCACTTTCTCTGGAAAGTCCTTGAAGGGCTTCTCCATCCCTAAATATTTCTCAGAGGTCCCCTTGCCAAGCATAGGCCAGGTCTACCCTACTTAGTGAGCCGGAGCTGTTGTCAGAGCTGACACCGCTCAAGATTTACTCCATCCTGCGTGGAAGGAAAGTCCAAACCCTCACATCTGAGTTAATGAAACAGTCTGAGGAGACAATAGTTCCTGGCGCTGCGAGAGCTTGCATTAGTGAGCTGGGGTTACGGAGAGCTCTGATCAATAAATATGTTGCCACGGCTTTTCGGAGCATCCATCACTTGTCAGGAAATGCATTTAGGCTAATACCTGCAGAGGGCATAAACCAGCCATAGGAATTAAAACCTGCCACATGCCAAATGGTAATGCACAATTTAATGATCACAGGATCTGATAAATAAGCAAAACTGTGAAATGAATAAATACACTCTGGCATCAACATCTGCAACCCAACCTGGCCACATTTAGAGGCTCGAGATTAACCTGCAAGGTGCTCCTCTGGGCTCATCTGTTTGCAGTACGTGGGCAGCAAAGGCAGCAGCCTCCAGCCCTTTCCCAGGAGAGCCCAGAGGACTTTCAGACCCAACTTTTCTTGTCACCTTAAGCACTGGTGTGGATAGGAACCTAGCAGGCTTCCCACCCAGGGAAAGCTGCAGCAAAGGTCAAGGCAACGAGCTCTTCTCCATGGCCATGCTGGGCAAAGAGAAACAGGGAGGGAATGAAACTGCAGCAAAGTTCTCTGCCAACCTCTCTGCCTCCTCATCGATTCACCTTACGCTTCTTCCACCACCAGCAGCACAGCCCAGGGCTCTTGCTGTGTTGCCTCAGACCAGGTAGGACCAGCAGGAGGATGGGAGCTCACACCAAGCAAGAAATAACTCCTGAAGAGAGCAGGATGAGAGAGATGCTGCTGAGAGCATTGCTCCTCTCGCGCTCCAGCACCTTTCCAGGTGATGGCTCGGTACAGAGAAGGGAGGATAAGCAGCATGAAATTAAGAAAGGGAAATTTTCAGGTCCACAGCAAGCAAAAAACTTCCTGACAAGAAGATTTATGAGACTGTGAAGAAGTTTCTCCCAAGGAAAGCCTGGGACATTTGAAACTAGATTAAACAGTGAATCTGGAGATGCAGACGGGGAACACATATGCGCTGCAGGAGAGTTGGAGCAGAGGGAGGGGAGTGAGGCACTGCCCGTTGCTAATTTATTCCTGATCTGTTGTGTTATCTATTCATGCTCTCCTACCACATCCATCATCTGATTCTCTCTGGTCCTTGTGAACATGGAAGGGAGCCTCCGTGGACAGCGTGGACAGGGGATCATTAAACACCCCTCTCTGCCAGCCTCAAGACCAGCTAAATCTCCTTGGCAGCTTCAAGCAGCTCAGGCACAGCCCTGAGCTTCCCATGTGCGAGAGCTTCCCATGTGAGATGGCCAGCAGCGCTTCAGGAGGAGCTACCATGGCACATGCAAGGAGAGGAGCTGGAGGGCAGCTGCAATTTGGGCAACCCCCACATCCCTAGGCCACAGTCAGCAAAGGGTTATAAAGACAAACAGCTAAGGCAGCACTCAGACTTCACAGGAGCAAGACAAAAAGGGCCACGCACCCTTTGGGATTGGGGTCAGGCACGCATTCCTCACAACCATGCTGAAGGCAGCACCTCACTTCAAGCCACAAGATAGACACTGGCATCTGCCACTCAGCACGATCTGGACCACCTCCTTCTCCCGGCACTGCCTGTGTCAAGTCCTGTTCTGCAGTTGCCCTGGGCACAGCCTGGGGCTGGACATGGCCAGCACGTGGACCAGAGACCTCTGCTGATCCCGCCTCAGCTCTCTGCAGACCCAAGCTAGCAGATCACACCAGGATCTCCACAGTCAGCCTCTGCTTCAAGCTCAGTCAGAAAAACCCATGTACAAGAGATGCAGAGAGGGAATTCAAGCCCACAAGAGTGCAGGTGCTTGAGCCAAGCTCTCCATGTGGGGCAAGTGTAGTATCATGGGTTCAGTAGTTGGAGCTCTCTACTGCTTGTGCTGCAGCAGATAACAGCTCACCGAGAGAGAGCTAAAACCCTGCAGGATCTCATGAGGTGACTGAGGGATGCAGAAGGTTTCAGGTTTGGCTTTGCTGATCACCCAGGCGCTGGAGCTATTCCCTAAGCAGCAGCCCAGGCCCTACCACAGTCCTGTCCCACATCCTTCCCACATCCCTGCTTTGTCCTGTCACAGCACAGCAAGCCCATTCATGGGGCTGATGTGGCTGAAATGAACCCGGCGTGACCCACACCCCACAGAATAGTGGGGTTTTTAGCCAGATCAGTGCCATTAGTCCACTCACCACACAGTCACAAGAGCACTGGCAATGGAGGATGCGATGGGGTGGGATTGTGTTTGGCAGGAGGGCAGTACATGACAATCCTCACTCAATTTATGCTGCTGTGGCTTTGTTTCCTGCAGCTGGCATTGGCATGATCTTTCGACAAATCTGTGCCCCCTCACTGCCCCTGCAGGACACTCTGCCATTAAAGGACATCTAAGGAACACAAACCTGCTTTCCCCACAGAGCCCATGAAAATGTTTACTAGGGTAGAAAAATTTGTAAAGAAAATTCTTGAACCCCACCCACAACACATGCCTTTGAGCTGGGCTCTGTGAGCCAGACTCACTCTTCGGCCACTTGCTTGCCTTCCTTCAGGGACCATATGCCTTGTTTTGCAAACGCATCTTCCCCCCCCAGCCTTTTGCAGTGTCACCTCCAATTCTCACAGCACCCTCTCCCTGATTTGATTATATCACAAGCGGTTTGCTCTCTGATTAGCCCTCCAGTTACCTGCTGCAAGCCCCAGGACAATCCTGTTGCAGAGTCGCAGGTGGTTAACAGCTCCTCGACCTGACCCCCATCCGTACACCACTCTGCTCTGTAACCATCCCTTCCCAACCCAGGAAGGACGGAGGGGGAAGAGACATGCCTTTGCCAATGGGCCATGTCATCAGGACAACAGCCACACTCAGATTTCCCGGGGAGATTTGCCTTTCCCCATCAAGCTCCACCTAAAAGTGATTTTTTGAGTCCTGGGAGTGTCGGGCCCCCCAAAGGAGCAGGATCTCCACCTCTTGGCCTCCTCAGCATCACGCACAACTGGGAGATCTGCAAAGGCTGTAGCGCCCATGTGTGGCTCTCTGCCAAGTCCTCTTCCAGACTGTGCCACCTACGTGGAATAATTTTTGGAAGCCTCTTCTGACACCGTGTAATCAGGCAACGATATGTAAGAGGGAGCTCTCATTCCTAGCTCCTGTGTCATGACAGGTGAGGAATTAGGAAAAATTATAACCCATGAACAGCTTCAAATGAGAAAATTGCCCCCTGTCTCTCCAGGACCCTCATCACCGCAAACGCAGGAGCGCTGCCTCCCCTCCCAGCCTCAGCGTGTGACGGCAGAAGGGAGGTGGGTCTGCAGACACCTCCAGAAGGGAGGTGGGTCTGCAGACACCTCCGCCGGCACGGCCTCGAGGCACAGGTACCTGTCACGGGATACGAATTCGGGACTCACCCTGTGTGTGCCAAAGGCACGTGGCACGGCCACCCCTGGCATGTGGCAGCGGGACGGGGAGGGAGCAGCCCCGCTTCCCCGCTTCAGAGAGGTGCACGAGAGGGCAGCGGTCATCCTGCGGAGATGCCCACACCATGGGAGGTGCTGCCCAGGTACATGTGCCTGGTGGTAGGGGCACCCCTCTCACCACCCAACCCCAGCGTCCTGGCAGCGAAGGAACGAACAAATCTAGAGGTATTAACGTGTCTTGCACAAATGCAGAACAGATGTTCCAACAAGAACCACCACCACCACCCCCCCCCCAAAAAAAAAAAATGTAATTAAGAAATAGATAGAGGAATTCTGTTCCTTTTTACTTTGTTGGTTTTTTTTTCCCTGGAAAGTGGTGTCATGAGCCTGAGGCCACGCCAGTGGCTCCCTGCAATGTCTCAGCATGGGACGGGTGAAAGATCCAGGATGCACCAACCCCCTTTTGGGATGAGTTATCCAAAAGCCGGACTCTTTTATTTGACATCTGCTGTAAGGGAAGCCAACCCAAGGAAAGGAGGAGCTCCTCTGTTTCACCATCTTGCAATAATTCAGGATAATCGAGGGAAAAAAAACACAAAACAACCCCAAAACCCGAAGGAGCGGGGGAAGAGAGAACAACTCACAAGAAGAAAAAGAATCAGCCATTCCTAAACATGGTGTGGCGGCGCAGCCAAACCAAACAGTAATGATTCATTGACCTGTCTTCACCCTTCGTTTTTCCTATAATGAGCAAAGAAACCACAGAAATGTGGAGCCGAGGTCTCTCTCTGCTCCCAAGGAAGAGGGAGGAGGATGTACAAGCCACCACTGCCCTTTGACGGGTTTCATCGTGGTCCAGCTCCCGCCTGCTCAGTCCAGCCCCACCACCAGCCTCCTTGCCCATCTCACTTCATCTCCATTCATCCTCGCTGCCTTGCTGGCCCGGGCTTGCCTTCCTCCACCGACTGCTCTGGGGAGGTGGAATCAGGTACCGCAGCCAGGTCTCTCCGCTCCTGCCTTTGGTGGGGCCAGCTGGACCACAAACACTTGTGCTCCCCAGCCAGCCCCGCTCGCAGCTCAGCCTGCTGTCACCCAAACCAGTCTTGAAGCCATCTCCGTGCCAGGCTTGAGCAGTGTTGGCTTGGGAACAGGTATACAACTCCATTTGCACGTCCCAGCTGAGCACGGGTCCACACCCTCCAACCAAAAGCCAAAGAGACACGACTGGTTCCCCCCGCCCCAACCCCAGAGAAGGAGGGGGCTGAAGGCCATGGCTCAGCTGGCTTGTTGAACATGACAGAGAGACTGAAAACTGTGGATGGACTTGTGCTCTGCAAACAGCTGCAAAAGCTCACAGAGCTTCTTCCCCCATGCCAAAGGTTCGGGAGCCCTCGTGCTTCCTGCCTGCGGCGCAGCCAGGGAAGGGGTTGAGCTCTGGCTTCCCGAGATCCACCGCACAGAGGCCCCTGGGTTCAGCCAAGCAGCCCAAAGGGGTGGCCCAGCACCAGCCCCTGAAAAGTGGGGCTGATTCCCCTGTCAGCCTTCCTCCCCAGCAGTGTTGTAGATGACAGCCTCTAACGAGGGACAGTGGAGAGCAACAGCACCTTCATCCTGACCTCCTGCACCCCAGCACAGCCTTGCATCTCCAGAAGAGAACCTCCAGCCAACACGGTGGCCATCTACAGCCCAGGGCCTTCAGGAAAGAGGTGACACTAAGGCCTTGGGATGTTGCCTTCCTCATCTCACCACTGTGTGACAGAGCTGGCGGGGGCTGTCCATCACACCCCCACACCACAGCCTGCAGAGGAAGGACAATTCAGCATCTATTAAGATGTCTTTGAGTCCTTGCTCACTCACTGATTTTCTATGGGTCTTGAGAGGTTCAAAGCCCTCTTTAAAGCCATGAGTTGCTTCTCTCTTCTCCCAGGGAGATTGGTAGCCCCCAAGGGCTTGCTAGCAGGTGAGCAGCCCAGAGCCAAGTCAAAGCCCAGGGAGTCCCAAGCCAAACATTCAGTCCAGGGATGGGAAAGTCCATTTCCCAACATAGTTTAACCTCAAGGGTGCATCTGGAGCCCACCAAATCCCATCAGGGGGAATCACAGCAATGGAGCAGCCAAGACCTTCTCTCCACAGAGACGCTGTGGGGGATATGACTATTACCTGAGTGTGTTCTCAAGACAGGTTTAATCTAAGCCTTCATCTTTGCTCTGAGTATCTGCCTCACTTCCCATATGGCAGCAGAGATCTGGCCTTGCTACCTGGTCATTCAGCAGCCTGGGCCAGGTGTTGGATGGGTCTCTTGGGGACCGGTCCTGCCAACTGGCTAACGATGTCCTCTCTTGTTCAAAGCAGCACTCCAGTCACTGCAGCCCTTCAGGGATATGAAAAAAAATCAATCAGATCCAGTAGCTCAATAACACTTTGCCTTGGACTTCTGCGGATGAGTAGCAGGGACCAGAGGGAGCAGTAAGAGATGCAAGAGAGCTGAAATGGGGTATTCCTCCTGGTTATATTTCATTTTCATGCTGTCTCTGCAGCTTCTCATTTGAGCCAGGGAGAAAAGAGACAAATTGCTGAAGACAAGCTGCTTTACGAGAGTTTCCATTCCCATTTTGTGGTCCCTGGGGGTTCTTCCCGCATTGCCCCCAAGCCTCCTAGTGAATGGATTGACGTTTGCAGAGGTTTCTCACCTCCTCTGAGTGGAAATACAACTGTTTGTTCAGCTTCTCAGGGGGCTGGTTATCTTGTTAGATTTGTAAGAGCATTTAACAGGTTGCTTAGCCGTGTGCCCTTGAAATATCTCAGGCAGCATCTTCCAAAAGTACCATCAGCATCACGCTAGGCTCAAGCTAATTATCTCCATCTCCCAGAAGGACGATTGGCTCGGTCCAGCACAGTGCTGACCCAGCCACACAGGTCTCCACAGGCACATCTGCGTCTGCCTGCCTCAAAGCCTGGGCAGACATGGACCAAACATTGCCCTCTTTCTTCACCTCCTCAGTTCCTTACTGGACCTAGACTGGGGGGTAGCAAAACAACTGCTGTGGAGATGGGCACCTGCCCAGACCAAGATCTCACCTCTCCTGGCATAGAGGCTATTACACTCCAGCACAGCCCCAAAACATCCCAGTTTTTCAAGAGCACTCTTGATGTCTCTTGACCATCCCCTCTGCCTAGGACAGAAGTGGAATGTTAGAGTCCCTCGGGGCCACAATGGAGCTCACATCTTCCCTGCCCAACAATCCCCATCCTGCAGGCTCCCTGTGGGCCATCACAAAAGTTGCCCTTCCTCTTGGTCTTCTTTTGGCCACAACTTTGTGCTTTCCAGCCTCTCCTTAACACCACAGAATCACAGAATATTCATGGATAAAAGGGACCTTTAAGATCATCCAGTCCAACCACAGCCACCTACCAGATTACTTCCTTATCCCCCGTTAGGCTGCTTCTTGGTCTGCATAGGCGATGCTCTTGTACCTGACATATCCCAAGCAAATCCTGCCAGACTTCCTCATCCCTGCCATGCTGAGGGCCATGTCCCCTAGGATGTCCCCTGCACAGTGATGGCTCATGGTCAAACATTGGAGAGGACAGAAGAGTAGTCTTGCCAAGCTTGGCACGAGTGTCCAGGAGGACACCAAAGTCCAGGGGCCATCATCGAGTCAGGCTCCCTACCTTTCCTTCCCATAGAGTCAAGGCCAGCAGACAGCCCTGCCAGGGCCATCACAGTAGCTGGGGACAGGGAGAAGCTAGGGAATGGGATAACCATGTGGGATGGGGGCAGTCACCCCAGGAGCAGTAAATGTGGCTGGTGCAAACCACGATCATTGCGCCCTTGTTAGCAAGTTCCAGCTCGTTGCGTCTCCTGTGTAATTCATAACCACTTAACAAGGCTGCTAATCGCAAATTAGCCAAACATCAGTAAGCAGGGAATGTGGTCGTCACATTCATCCTGCTAACTGGTGGCTAATTACCTCATCGTGCCTCCCATGTACTAACTGCAAACTAAGGGTTTCCCACAGCCTACCAGTATCACTTAAACTTTAGGAAGGCTCCAGGCAGAAGATGTGTTTTTCCAGTGCTTTTCACACTTCTGTGGATGCCCTCAGAGCCGAAAGCACGGTACGGAGAAGCCCACCTTCCCTATTTTTGTTAATGGCACTAGCACTTCAGCGAGCAGCTTGCTGTATTCACACCACTGCCCTTTTGTCTTCTCAGCTTCATCAGAAGGTTGGGGGATGTTGCCAGAGTCCCTTTGGGGGATGGAGGAGGATGGTTGCAAAGCCAGGCGCTGGGGGCTGGTGGCAGAGCTAAGGGTCTCCAGGCTACAAGCAGCCACCAAGCAGTCTGTGCCAGCAGCAAGGACCTCCTTGTCCCACAGGTCACAAGAAGCTGCAGTTACAGGGAAGGACAAGGCGCCTCAACGCCCTGCCTCATGCAGAGCTGCTTGCTCAGGGTTTGAGTGCAGCCTGGGGACACGGGGCTGGGAACATGGTCCAGAACTGAGGAACAGTTGTCTTCTGAGCTTGGGAGGTGCTAGATGGGAAACCCCAAAGATATATCACCCAGCTACATGTGCTGTGCCCCACAACAGGGAAAAAGCACTGCGAATACTGCATTTGGCCAGAGACGTGTAACTTGCCTCTGGGAGACTCCAAAATGCAGGTCCAGGCAATGCAGCAGGGCTTGACAAGAAGGGCAATGTCCCTCAGCCCGCTTTTCCTGCCCCACCTTGCCCTCCCCACCACCTTGTGGTGCCCACAGTGTGTTTGATAATTAAAGGACACTCCTGGGCCCCCAGACTTTGGACGTGCCCTTTTCCCCTCTGGACCAAGAGTGAGTGTCTCTCTGGGGTGTGCAAATGGTGAGATGCTGGAAGAAAGAGGCTCTGAGAGGAGAGACAGGAGGGGAAGGACTCCTGAAAGCATCCTTGAGCACCAGGGATAATGAAGTGGGCTTCCCGCCAGATTCTCCAGATGTTTAATTAATAGTGTAAGACCCCTGCTCATCTGGCTGATCCCAGTGCAAAAGCCTCCCCAGCTCAGCCTCGGATCAGCTCTGCAGTGGGATAGAAGCAGCCAGTGAGCTGCCAGGCTTGGACCTCTTCCCGCTGGCCTTCCTTCTCCTGCCTGATCTGGGTGCCCGATGTCTCTGCCTGCTGGGGAGAGGTGAGACACAAACCCTGGCACGTAGGTCCAAAGGGAGCCATGGCAGGGGTGGACCCAGTCCTTGGGGGATTTCCACCCCATCCCTACTCACCAAGTTCGGTTTGGTTTCCAAAGGAGCTGTGAGGATCAACAGCATGTAGGAAACATCCCCATAGGGCAAACCAATGCTGACTTGCAGAGCAGCCTGGTAATTCTTGCTAGCCATGGTGCAACTTACCGTGAAAACATCTCCCCTTTGTGTTCTGGGTCTGCTACAAGCATAAAAGAGCACATCAGTGTTGGGGGACAACTCCTGGCACAGCGTGCCTAGTCATGGGGGACTCCCCAGAGCAGGCAAAACAGGCTCAGGCGTTGTGAGCTGCAAAGTTACTAATGAAGACAACTCAACTGCTACACAAGCAAAGGCTGATAGCAAGAAAATTAAAAGAAAACCCAACATATGTTTCCTCCCCGGCTGACTACCAGTTTTTGCCAGCTGGAGAGCCATTTCTCTCTAAAATGACCATGGAAATGGGTTTTCATGAATCTAGCAGGATACGCCACACTTCTTCCAGCAGAGCAGGCCTTGTAAGGCAGGCAGAATGCCTGCTGTGCTCCTGTGTGGTGTGGGACCAGCCAGCCCTTGGAGCTGTGGTGTTTGGAATGGAGAGCAAGAGACATCTCCTGGGGAAGGCAGAGGGATGGGAGGTGGTGAGGACAACACTTCCACCAATTTCCAGTTAGAAGGACACCGCCAGGCTACATTCCTACCATGGCTTGGGGGCCTCTTTGAAACCAAATTAGCATTTACAGAACATTTCCCTGTGTGATGCTGAGATGAGGGTTTTGGCACCTGAGAGGGTTTTGCACAGAGCGTTTGGTCCCTGAGCCCGCAAAAGGAGCCGTAACACTTTGCTGTGTCCTCTGAGGCAATGGTACCCAAAACCCACACATAACGTGACCATCACAGACATGCAGAGATGGCAAAATTCCACCCTGTCAGTGTTCATTTGAGAAAAAAAGGAATGACATTGCAATGAGGGCACTCATTAAAAAGTGTCTAAACAGGATAAAAAGCCAAAGAGATGAAACGTGTGCATTTGGCACGGGGACTGTTTAAAGATGCCCTTTCGGAGGCTCAGCACAGGCACGTTCCTCCTCACAGAAAAAGGCATTTGAAAGGCCATCCAGGTTAAACAGCAGGGCCAGGGAGGAAAGAGGAGTCTTCACACGCTGAAGTCTTGTCCAGCTGAAGAATTAGAGAACAGCACAGCCTCTAGCAGATTAAATGTAAATACATAACAAGGCAGCTAGAAAAGAGTGTGAAGATTAATTTGCCATGGCCATAAAAAAGAACGGTCCCTCTTTCAGCTACAGGAGCAGCAGAGTCTGCAGGAGCATGAGATGATCAGATGATCAGACAAGCCCACAACAGGACAAGGCAGAGGACCATTTTTATTCAAACACGCTGCAAGCAGGTTTGGAAGGGTTCCCACCCTGGAAGCTTTCTTATGGCCCACCTCAAAACAAGCCTGAAGGCAAGCAGAAAAATGATCCTTAAAGGAACTGAGGTGGCAACAGAAGAGCAGTGATGTTTTCTCCCTGGTTAAAAAAGGGTAAAAAGGCTGGGATGCGTGTCTGGTTCCTCAGCAGAAGGGCAGAGCCCTGCAAGGACGGAGCCTGGGGACCTGCACTGCTTGGTCTGTTCATGAACAAGCCAGGGAAAGAGGCAGACAGTGAGGTGGCATCTTCTGCCAGCATTGTATGTATAAGGTGACTTGATTTTTTTAAGAGCTGCCAAAAGATCTGGCAAAACTGCTCAGCAATGAAATGACAAATGAAATACGGGGTCAATGAGCACAACAGAAACAAACTTTTTGGTCTCGTGAGCTGGGTCTGCTGCTCTGCATAATGGGGGGCAGCACAGAAGTGGTTGCAGTTGTCAGAAGATGCCAGTGGAACAGCAAGCATTACCACACTGCAGTGTAAATCTGCACTCCTTGGACAGGGTGTGTGGTTTTACTACCCCAGCTTAGAGACGGAGACAACAGCTTCTGCACCAGGAGGAACCAAGTCTGGCACCTCTAAAAGATCATGCAGGGCCAGGGATAATAACAGTCTATAGAGGCATGGGGAAGCTAAGGTGGAAATTAATATAGTTTTCTCTGTCTCTAGGTACAAGAAAGAGAGGTCAGCAGGTGAACTCGCCGTGCTCCAACAAGTCCAGTGCTCATGGCAGGCTGAAGTATTATTTGGGAGAGGGAGCGGGCTTTGCTGGGCTCCTGGAGGAGCCCAGGTAGGAGGTTTGTCCCCTTTCCTCGCTGGGTCTCTCTTCCAGCTTGGCTCTGGTGTGTTCAAAATGAGTGCCCGTCAGCCGACAGCAGTGTCTTTCCTCGCTTTGCAAGAGTAACTCTATCCTGAAGCCAACAGGCTGTAGGAGGTTAGAGCAGGACCAGTGACCCCAGCAGTCACCTCCCTGCCTTCGAAGGAAAGAGGAAGCCTGATTTCCCCAGGGCTCATGGTCCTCCAGCTCACCACAGAGCAGGCAGAGTGGTAGCAACCTGGAAACCCAGAATCTGTCCACTTCTCTGCAGGGATTTCACCCCTCACACCTTATGGGCATCCAGCAACCTTCATAAATATCCCACTGGCTCCATCCCAGCCAAACTTGGTGCCCCCTCCCTCCCAGCATCACCCAACACACTATAACCAAGACCTGCTGCAAGCGCCTGGCAAGTGCCCTGGCTTTTTCATCTCCACTTTGTGAGGCAAGAGAGCCTTCAGGTTTTGGGGGTAATGAGCTCGTCGTGATGAGCTGGAGCAAGACTGCTGGCCAGGGTGGCTAGCCCAAACACGCAATTAAAATGAATGGTAATGTAGCCGCTCTCAGTCCCAGTGTTGGGCAGCTCAGAGCAGCACGGTTGGTGATGTCTGTGATGAAATTTGTGCCAGTTTTGCCTGGACAGTAATGCCTGGATCAAAGGAGCTTGTGAAAGAAATTAAATGCACTATGGGTAGTTTCCCTGTGCCTGCATGTTATAAATACACACCACAAGTGTTAGCTTTTAGGCTTAAATTCCACCTCCTGAATGAGCTATTATTTCAGCACAGCCAAGCAGTCAGATGAGATTTTTGCTTTTGTGTTTCGATGAGTAAAGAGGATCTGACATCTTGGATGCCTCTGATCCAGCCCAGAGCTTTCTGCTGCACCTCATCAGCATCGGTCCCCGTAACTCAGCCCTAAAGTGGAGCGGCAGGAGGCTTCACGTACTGATCAGGGAGCACAAAACCTTTACCAAAAAGTGCCTGGTAAACTCACGAGTGGTTTTTTGCAGTCTGACCATGCGCAGCACTCACCCACTTTCCAGGGCAGCCCATCACTCCCAAATTAGGGTTCTTCTCTCCCACGTCGGGTGGCGGTAGCAAACCAGCAGCCACGCCTGGGGCACTGCTTCTGAAAGAAGCAGGATGCTGCTGATGGGCACCATCTTGGGTCCAGGATGGGGCATTTCTGGGGTATGCCTATCCACAGCTCCTGGCCTTGTTCAGCCCTGTTGCTATCCTGCTGCTCAGTGCCGAGCTCCTTCCTCCATCTCAGCTTGGACGCCCTGTGAGCAGATGCCAGTAGCTGCTACGATCTGTAGAGCAACGACCTGTTTTGGGGAGAGCAGTAACAAACTGCAGCTCCTAGGGGCCAGCTTTCCATGCTGCTCGAGCTCCAGCTTTCTCAGCTTGTTTACCAGGAGACAAATCCAACTTTGACACAGGCCAGGGATCACAGCTGGCAGAGTCAGACCTCCACAGCAGACCACGTCCATGCCGGGCGTGCAGGAGGTTTCATCTGAGCACAAGCTCTCAGTCCCGTGCTTCAAGGTCGTTGGCAGGGCAAGTATCTACTCACCAGCCCCTTTGGCAGTGGAAATGAAGAAAAGGGTCATGGCATGCAACAACAGCTGCTGGTGAACAGCATCCTCCAAAGCAGTGCCTGTACACCGGGTGCAGCAGGAGGCTGAGCATACAGCTGCCAACGTCCAGAGACGGGCTAAGGTTGAGTGGGGCTGTGGGATCCCACCAGGAAATGGAAGTCCATGAGATGAGCTGCCACGGGGCACCTCGGAACTCTTCGAGGGGCAAACCCAGAGGGTGCTAGAATCACCACTGGATCAGAAGCTGAGGCAGGGACACGCAGGGAGGCTGGAGCGAAACTAGAGCAGCCTCTCAATCCGGTTTTCCAGGCAGTGGCAGGCACCGTTTCCAGGTAGACAGGACAGCAATCGGGAAGGAGAAATATTCCCAGGGCAGCACCGCAGCAGGCAGGCCGCAAAATGCATTGGTTACAAACCTCATTAATATCAAGGTGCCACAAAATAAAAAAAAAAAAAGGGGGGGAAACCCCTTTCCTGAAACTTCTGGTGGCCAGGTGGTGCCCACGGTGCAGAGGAGTGCCGCTGCCCGCCGGAGGGACTGCCGCTCCGCTCCGGATTCACCGAGCGGGAAGCGAGAGCAGGATCCAGCCCTGCAGCCCTTTTCAATATCAAAATGAAACATCTGTTTCTTTGATTTCTTTTGAAAAACAAGCCTCAGACAACAGGCTGAGTGGCTTCTTGAAGATTTGGATTTTTTTCCCCTTTTTCACAAATGGTAACTTCAGGCTGATGAAAGGGGGGTAACGTGACGCACTGACTACACAGGCTGTCTGTGCAGAGGGAAAGCAGCTGATGCCCAGGAATGCAGGGTGCTGCTCCAAGCCTTCCCCACCTACAGATGCCGCGTCTTTCCCCTGGGCCCCAGTTTCCCCCTGTGACAAAGGATGCTCAATTCTGGAAAAGCAGGCTCAGGCGAGGAGGTCACTTGGCAGCCCCTTCCCCATGCCCCTGCAGCTTATGTGAGGACATTTCACAAGGCAAGGCTTCCTTCTTGGCACCTTCCTAGCTGCAGGAAAAGCCTCCGGCCTCACCCCTTGGCAGGGGAATTTCTCCCTTATCCTGCCCATCAAGTCAGGCAGCCAACTTTAGCAGAGACCCTGTTCCTTAGGAGCCGGAGGGTGAGCCCACCGACTCACTTCAGCCACCCAGTAACAGCCCTCCATGCCAGAGGCTGCCATCCCCGTGTCCCTGTCCTGCTCCCAGGAGTCACCCACCCTGCGCTACCAAACCCGAGCATCAGAAACACTGCAGCTTGTTTTCACGTCCTTGGGTTGGTTTGTTTTTCCATGGGCTATTTTTATTCTTGCCCTGATCCCAGTCATACTGGGGATTTAATGTTTCAGCCAAAGCAATAAGAAATAAAGAGCAAAGAAAGTGAATCAGGATCCAGAGCATTTCAATAAATTAAAAAGAAAAAAAAAAAAGTTAAAGTAGAAAAAAAAAAGACAGAGGAAGCAAAGCAATCAGAGCAAAAGCTGTCAGCTTTGCCAGTTCCCGTTTGTTCGCAGATCAAATTCACTGCCTCTCTCGTCCAAAAGTAACAACTCCTAAGTCTCCCTCATGCTCCCAATGGAGGTGTTTTCCATATTGGAAACAAATCCACTTTGACACTCCTGATGCTGTTTTACCCAAATTGCCCTCTGTCGAGCTGCCTCTCATGTTTCCCCTTCACACCACGCCACCATCCCAGGACAAGGCCAGGGCCAAGGTGACCTTGGGCGTTGCTGGCACCAACCACACTCGCCCAGCCAGTGGGTTCCTCCACGGCACCAGCCCAGGCTCCCTGCCAACAGGTCCCTCTCCTACCAGTCCTCTCTGGCCTTGGGGAAGATCTGGCCCAAGCCAAAACTCTTTTGGCAACAAAGCCCTGGACTGTGCATTGCTCAGTCTTGGTGCCGACTTCCAGCCGGCAACGTCTGCTCAAACGTCCTTTCCCTGCAGCACCCCGAAGCTCCACGTCTCCAGGAAAACTCCCCTCTTCCCTGCTGGGGTCTGGTCGCCAGACAGGGGAAAGGGAAAAAAAAAAAAAAAGCTTTGCAAGCAAAGGGCTGAAGAAAGTCCCTACAGGCCATGCTGGCTGCAGACATCTCCATGGAACCTTCACAATTAAGTATCTGACTAATTGTTTACAGGAGCCCTCCGGGTGGGAATTTCAGATGGTCCTGAAATATCTGTGTGCCTGAATATGCCAATCTTCGTCCTCAGTGACGCATCCCAAAGTGTCCCTGCTGCAATGGTGACCACCCTGTGCAGAGACAAGAGGTTTGTAAGTTGTCAGGACGAATTGTTGTGTAGGATGGTCCTCTGTTCGTAGTCAAAATATTTAAGAGATGTTTTTCATGTACTTGAGGTGTGAATGTGCATGAATTATGCATGTGCTGGGGGCTCAGGTAGGATCATGGCCAACCAGATTGTAAAAACTGAGCTAGATCACATTTTACAGTCTCTCCTGGCCCAGCTGAAGACCCAACAAGAACCCTTGGGATGGAGACTCCTGTCACCAGCAGTGGCCAGCTCTCCTGTCCAGTGGATTGATTTCCCCACACAAGGTTTATCCTACACCAATATCCAAGTAAATTAATTTGTTATGTTGTTTTTTTCCTTGAACACTCTGGGAGTGTTCTTGAGAGCATGCTTGAGAGACACAGCACCAACAGGGTTTTTTTCCTGCACGTATCAATAGACCTACACAGCCCCTCTGGCCAGTTCCTTTTTGCAGATGCTGAATTTATGGCCCAGACCCTTTTCCCTAATTCCCCTGAGCCATTGCATACCCAGCTTTCCTAACCCATTGCCCAGCCTGGCCGTTGCTGGTGGCCCCAAATGTCTCCAAAGCAATGGGGTTTTTGATCCATCCTTTACAGGCACAGTTTGCATCTGATACGGTTTCACCAGTGACCTGTCGGGGTATGGATCAGACCTTCTATCTCCTAAGGCCTTTACAGAGACACTCTCAGCCCCACTGAGGCTGAGGGTGTAGCGGAGAGAAAATTAAATCATGAAACTCTAATAATTATCAGCATCCCGATTAGCCAGCAGTGGTGGCAGCCAGCCACAAGGAGCTGGGGGAGGAGAGAACGGCATCCCCACCAGCATCAGTGCCTCATCAGCACAGAGATCTCCTTCACCCTGCCTGGACCCGTTCCTGGCTGTCCACCACTGAGGGCAGCCCTGGGGACACCTTCCCCTCCTCGCTTGGCCCCAAAATGGCATTTCACCACTGCAGCCACTGACTCAGAGCAGCAGAGACCCATGCTGCCTTGTCCTCTGGAGAGCTGCGCTCTCCGGGTGGGTTACTAAAAGCCGAGGCATGAGGAGGAAGCTGAGAAGTCAGTTTAATATCATTTTCCTTGTTATTATCTCTCAGCTTCTCCCCAGCAATTTGCTTGAACTCCTGTAAAACTCCATGCCAAACAAGCCCCTGTCCAAATAGGCCCCCGTGTCTGCAGGACTCTATTTATAACCGAGATCCCATTTAGCAGATAAGCCAAGGGAATTCAAGCAGGATTTAAGCTAAGCAGTTATCTGTGACCGGCGGCCACAGTGTGCATCTCGTTAGATTTACTGGGGATGTGGCAGGCGGAGGGACAGGAGAGCGAGCAGCCTCTGGAGCAGCCAGCCAGAGACCCGAGGGATGCAATCACTGCTGGTACAGACATGGCTTTAGGAGACTTTGGGACCAGCCAAAGGACAGGGAGTAAAACCCTTCCCCTGGGACTTTGGGGAGCCTCCTGCACACCCCAGGATCCTGCAGGTATCAGCGTCGCTTCTCCTCGCCTCCTCCAGCTTCACAGCACCATCCCAGGCATATACTTGCAAGGGTTTCACTTGTCTTTCCAGTTAGATATTACAGTCTAAGACGATACACTTAACAGGGTTGTGAAATCTGCCATAAAGTTTATTGCCCTACATCAATATAATGCCCTGCAAAGTGAGTACGGAGATACCTATTTTATAACAAGGACAAATAAAAACATATCCCATTAGCATCCAGCATTAAGAGTTGCATTTCTGATGGCCAGATGCTGCAATGAAATGGGTGGAGAATATTAATATGTGTATGTATAAAGCTACGCACATGCACATACCCATATATATACCCATATAAAAATGAGAGACTATTGGATTTGTTCAGATATTCTGCAGTGTTCAGAGGGCTTTATTTCCACGCCGCAGGAGAGATTGGCTGCGGATCCAGAGGCACTTCTCTGCTATTACACCATGTCAATTTTTCATCATCTCAGAGGCCTTTGTCATGGAAAAATGGATAACTTTAAATTGATCCAAGGTCAGAGTTAAACACCTGGACGTAAATGCAGCAAGAAGTAAAAAATGGAGAGAAAGCAATTACTTCCTATGCAAAGCAACGGCATTGCGGTCAGTCATTCAGGATGCTGAATTTAGGAACTCCTCTGGCCTTTCTAGGGAAGCAGGTGGCTCCTAAAAGGAAAAAAAAACCCTGGTATCTGTGGGCATTTCCACACCAAAGCAGTGGTTAGAGAGAGCACCGTGTCCCAGGGCCGTGTTTGTACCGACAGCCATGGGATGCAGCCGGGAGGTTGAGCATCCCTGGGATGAATCACAGAATCTTCTAGGTTGGAAGGGGCCTTAAAGATCATCTTGTCCAACTGTCAACCTAATTCTGACAAAAATAAACACCCACAACAAACAAAAAGCAACACCATCACTAAACCATATCTCCCAGCACCACATCACGTCTTTTGAACACCTCCAGGGATGGTGCCTCAGCCACCTCCCTGGGCAGCCCATTCCAATGTCTGATAACCCTTTCGGTGAAAAAATTTTTCCTAATATCCACCTTGAACTTCCTCTGGCGCAACTTGAGGCCATTTCCTCTAGTCCTGTCGTCTGTGACTTGGGAGAAGAGACCAACCCCCACCTCTCTACACCCTCCTTTCAGGTAGTTGTAGAGAGCAATAAGGTCTCCCCTCAGCCTCCTCTTCTCCAGGCTGAATAGCCCCAGCTCCCTCAGTCTCTCCTCATAAGACTTGTGCTCCAGACCCCTCACCATCTTTGTTGCTCTTCTCTGGACCCGCTCCAGCACCTCGATGTCTTTTTTATGGTAGGGAGCCCAAAACTGGACACAGTACTCGAGGTGAGGCCTCACCAGTGCCGAGTACAGGGGGACAATCACCTCTCGGGTCCTACTCACCACACTGTTCCTGATACAGGCCAGGATGCTGTTGGCCTTCTTGGCCACCCGGGCACACTGCTGGCTCATGTTCAGCCCACAGTCCACCAACACCCCCAGGTCAAAATGAAGCTGCTGGCTGCAAACCCGGCAGTGCTGAGCTGATCCCAGCCCTTGCAGTCCCAGCCCTTCACTTATCCCCAGGCAGGCTCCAGCCACTTGCTGGGTCTAGCCCAGCATGACCAGCCCGTGTGCCCTCGGCGTCCCTCTGCCCCCTCTTCTGGACACCCCGGCTACTTGGAGCCAAAGACTTTGGTAGCCATGCTCCTGATTTCTCCATTTCTAGCCCAAACATGTCCCTCTGGTTTCTTTACTGTTCAGCTCAGCTGCAGTTCTCATGGTGAGAAATAATGAGATTTCACTGGGTCTGTCCCAGTCTCTTCCCCAGAGGCCAACAGCTGGCCCGATAGCTGCTTGGAAGGCCCTGGGTGAAAGCTGTGGGGCTGTTTGTCACCCCCCAGAGGGTGGACAAGAGCACCCCAGCTTCCAAGTTCGCCCGTGCTCCTCTCTGCCCATTTACCCCCACAGCATTACCCTCTACAGATGAACTTTTCAGTCTCCTGAGCACTGGTTGCATCCCAAAGCCATACCAGCAACTGGTTGAGGTGTCGTCAACAGCCTCATGTTTGGACCTTCTCACCTCCTTCTCACCCCCTCACCGTCTCCATTCATGTGTCCAGGTACCAGGTCAGCAGTGGGAAAGCAGCAAGTCTGTCCTCCTGAGCTACACTAATGTCCTGGAGGGTCACTTCCATGTCCTGGAGTGTTGCATTGATGTCTTGGAGGACAACACTTCAGTGGAAGCTCAAGTACCCCTTGTCCAGGGTTGGCAACCCCAGGCAGGGGGGAATCAGCCTCCCGTGGGCACCTTCCTCACCATCATCCTCCTTGCTGCATGTCCAGCCTCACCCTGCCTTGTCCCTCACTGCCCTCTCCCTCCAGGCACCGTCACCTCAGCTTGTCCCTTCCAAACAGGCATTATTATAGACATCATATTTTTTGGTCCTATTGTAAAGTGCTGAAAGATGTGAAACGGAAGGTATTAAATGCAATCAAAGAGAGAGACGCCCGTGTCAACTAGACTTGCAGGAGTGATGAGAGGTTTCTGCCTGTTTTCTCTCCGTGTGACAGTCTGGACATGGCATGGCCTGGAGGACACGAGAAGGGAAAGGAGCACCAAACGATGCCGGCCCTGCCTGCCTCCAGCTCAGCAAACCTGAAAAGAAAGGTCTTACGGCGGGGCGAGCCCCCACGGAAACCCTGACTGATGGATAATGCCAACCTGCAGCCAAATAAAACATTAAACACCTCCGATAAGAAAAGGCCCACAGGAATTAGTTATACATCACCACCACCTGCTGGGTACCACAGGAAGGATCTCCTCTCGCTGTCACCCTGCCAGGCAAGCTCACCCCAAAAAGTGTGCGGGACACCCCACACACACACACAAAAAAAGCAGCTGCCTACCTGTCCAGCAGGTATTGCAGTGCAAGGAGAACGGTCTCCCATCGGCAGCCCGCGAGCACAGGGATTTTAAAATCCTGTGTGAAGCCAGTCCTTTTTGTTACTGCATCGAGCTCAGGCAAAATAACAGACGGCCAGTGGAGGACGGGATTAATAAAGAGTTAAAGAAAGGTAAAATAATTAGGGTCCTGCTCATGGGGCATACGGAGAATGGGCTTTGTCAGAGCAGCTTGCTCTAATTTTTTGTGGAGATTACGAATTTTTGTGGAGGGAGATAATAGCGTTGCTGTAACGTACTTAGGCTCTTGTAAGCCATTTGATCTGCCCCTGCCTGACACTCTGATTAATAAACCAGAGCGACAGCAAATCGACGTGGCACATGAGATGTGCGGAAAAGTGGCAAATGAGGACACCCAAATGGGATTAAAGAAGGGGAGCAGCCTCCAAGAGAACGTTTCCTGGGGCATACCCAAGCCCCATCCATCACGCGTGCACATGGGATGCGGGCAAGAACATGCAACCCTCCTGCCCATGGGGATGGCATGGGCTGCACTGACAGGCGGGCACCCTGGCCAGGGGCAGAAGTTCTTCAGAAGGTCTGCAGAGCACCTGGATGCTGGCCCAGGGAATGTTCAGCTCAATCCTTTTGCTATTAGAGCTGAAGAGCTCATGGCAACCCGGGACGTAAGGCAGGATGATGCCAGAGCAGAGACAGACTGTCTTTCTCCAGCCCCAGTGAGTGTGCATCGCCTGGACTGGGGCTTGGGGGACACGCCAGGAAAAGACGCCACAGCAGAGCCATCCCCACCACCTTGGTCATCAGCCCCTAAGGTCTTGGCATCAAATTTGCCATGCCACCTCAAGCATCCTCCCCAGACCACTGGAGAAATCCCAAAACCAGGCTCCTTCCCTCTGCAGCTCCCACGGCCCCTCTGCTCCTGCCCTTTCCCTTGGGAACAGCCAGGCACTTTGGACAGAAATACTTTTTCATCCAGAAAATGCCAGTTCATCAAAACACTTCCTAAGAAAAGGTCACTTCAGAGGAATTTCTCTTTCCAAAAACCTTCTGGGGAAAAAAAAAAAAAAAAAAAAAAAAAGACATGCAATGGTTTAACTACGCTGTTTCAACAGCTTTAAATGAAAAATAAATCTTTTCCCTCCCCCCCCAAAAGGTGCCAAATGACTTTTCATTTGGAAATGGGAGATCGTTATCATCTTCAAAAAAAAAAAAAATCAAATAGAAAAGGGTGAAATCAAAAGAAAATCTCTGGAAAACGTTAAAGTGAAACACTTGACTGAATCCAACGCAGCGAGCGGGAGCCGGGCTGCGCTCTGCCAGGTTCCCCGGGGCGGCTTTGATCCCAGCACGGAGCAGGACAGGATCAGGCTGATTCCCACGCCCCAGCCCAGCTCGGGCTTTGGGGGGGCACGGGGACGGGGCCAAACACCTTTCAACCCACGCGCTTGCCTGGA
>JAHREE010000355.1:288084-299274 GCA_033628505.1 Tringa tobata | reverse complement strand
ACTGACCCAGCCTCTGCCTCCTGGAGCAGAAAAACTCCCTTCTGCTCCGGCACCGGGGAAAACCCAGCCAGAAACGGAGGATAAAAAGCGCTGTCTTCCAACCTGGCTTCCCTTCCCAGCTCGTCTCCCTGCTACATCGGGAGCCACTGCCCATCTTGCAGGGACTCCCTACTGTCAGCTTTATCCCAGCTACTGCCTTGGCAGCCCCCCTCTAGTCCTCCCTCCAGCATCCCCAGGCCCCACACGAAAGGGGGAAGCTTGGGGAACCGGCTGCCTCCCCTTTTGAAGGTGCTGTCCCCCCCTTTTCTCCATCTGCGCGCAAGCTGCCGCGGGAGGAGGAACCAACCGTGGCTGCGTGTGGTTTTTTCTCGCCCAGGGTGACCTGGAACACATCTGCAGAGCCCTCCAAAGAAGCAGGAATGCGCTCCGTTAGGACATGATTCATCCTGCATACCGCATGGGTGGCTGCTCAGGGAGAATTTTGACACTCGCGTAAGCTGAGGCTTTTCACTTCTAGGTTGCCCTCAACCCCCTGCGTTTTGGGTGAGCATGGGGGGTGTGTGTGTGTGTGTGTGTGTGTATGGGGCTGTGCAGCCAGAAACCCCCTCCTCCTGGGGATCTCTCCCAGCAGGAGCCAACCCAGCCGTGCTGGTTCTCCCTCCCGCCGTGTCGGGGGGAGGCCAGAAATGAGAGGAGAAAAAAGGTTGAAGGATGCTTTAGACCCCAAGCAAAGCCCGGATGCAGCTGCTGTCCAGGGATCTACCAGGAATTTGGTATCTGCAGGGCAGGAAAATATTATCGCAGTCCTACCGCTCGGGTGAAACTGAAGCACGGGGAAGGGAAGCGCGACCAACAGGAGGACTGAGCCACGTCATGGTGCTTCTGGGAAGGAAAAGGAATTGTCTCTCTCTCTACCTTAGGGCTGCTCCCGGGTAAAGTGACTTACTCCAGCAGCTTCGGAGGGCGAGGGGGCTGGCTCCCGGGCAGAGAGGGATGTTCCCAGGTCTGGGGTCACCATCAGCAGCACGGCGTGGAGCCAGCGGGACGCAGCTGCGACACACGGGAGAGACGGAGGGATGGTGAGTAACGGTGAAGAAAGGTAATGTCTTGCTGGTTGAAAACGTAATAGTTCTACGCAACTGGACCCGACTCTTTAAAAAAAACCTCATCTCGCAGACCTCATCTTCCTTCTCACGGCCTAAACACAACACAAGAGGTGAAAGGGTGCTTCCTGCAGGCGTGTGCAGGCTGTTAAGTATCTCTAATCTTAGATATAGCTTCAGTGAGGGAAACTATTTCACCTGGACAGGTTAGTCTGCTTGAACTATAATTAATTTTGGCATCAAAACCGTAACTAGGCAATCCTGGCACCTGCAGCACAGATCTAAAGTAGTAGAATAATGTATTTTAATCCTTTAACATGAAGGCAACATAAATTTCAGACTGCTCTCAAAAGTCTGCCAAAACCAGGTCTGATACCAAGTGCAACGTTTCAAAGAAAAGTTTTAACCAACAGCAATATAGCAACCAGGAATTTACCTACCCAAAAATAAACCCTGACATAGAAAGCATTCCAATGCCATGGGAGCTGTGAGCAAATACTGACTAGTCCTGACTAGCGTGTGGAAATATATTTCAATAGCATCTATCTAATGTTATAAATTTGGTTTTGAGACACAGATTTAATAGCTGGGTTCAATACAAAATAGAAGATTTATGGTTTTTAATTTAGCATTTCAGAAGCAAAGTTAGGGTCTGACAAAACCCACTCAAGTCAACAGAAGCTCTCACTCCAGCTTAAGGAGGCTTTAGATCAACTGCCTGGTGAGCACGGGCCTCCCCGGTTGCCATCACCGTCATGATGAGTCACTAAAAGCTGAGTTTCTGCTTCAGATTGCTTTTCCAACACAAAATTCAAAGCCCTCACGTTATATCCGAACAGAAATATTTACACAAGATGTGTATAAATATAAAGTTTATTCAGTATAGTGTTTAGAAAAATAAGTTCACATCATCTCAGAATACAAATAAAACACTTAACTGTCCAGGCACAAACCCCTATTACAGTACAACAAACATACATACTTTAGATCTCTTTGGTTGGGTAATTAAGCACAGATATGTTTGATGATACACTCCGGGGTGGCATCATCTAACAGTGCAGTAAAGACTTCTGATTATTCCCTCCTAATGCATACATTCCACTTAAGTTTCATATTTGTTGTAAGGCACAATAAACCCATATCGCAGAAGTTAACTGGTTAGTTCTGGACAAACAGTACATGCAGCAAAAGAACAAACATCCTCTGAATGTGAATCCTGAAAGTCAGAAGATTCACCCCCTTCCTTGAGTTGAGAAATTTAAGAAGCTAGCTTTAAATTATATGAAACATACAAGTAAGGTATAAAATATCCTTCAAGATAATAACTGCTAGGAGATACAGGAAGACTTCAGGCCTCCTTGCTTGTAAAATGTCATTACTTTTGTTTCAGGATTCATAAAATTACTATTCTTTTTATGATTTGAGATGCTTCTTGACCACAAGCACTAGGCGACCCACGTCCCCAGGAGTCCTGCAGACGTATTTCTATACGAATCTGAAGGGATGCACCCTCTTGGTTGTTCCCCTGCCCTTGCTAAGAAAAGTGCACAGGCGATCTACACGCAGCAGGCACAGCTCCTGGGCACAGGGGGCCAAATTCTGTCCCGCTTAGTTGGACTGAAAACAGCCGTTGAGGTGATTTTGCAGGACTCCAACTCAGAATCATTATTGTCATTAATCTTGGATCGATAGTAATAACAATAAAGATGGTTCCAGCCTTACTTCTGGGTGAAGTGGCTTTCTGAACGCGTCTTCCTGAATCCACAGGCAGGGTAAAGCAGTAAATGGGAAGAGGTATATGCTTGGATAGACTGCGACCAGTCAGGTTACAACTGTCTGAGTGTCAGCCTCGTGCACTGGTTCATCCTGCCACCATGTACTGGGCCAAACCTGTCCCTGATCCAACTCCAGTGAAATGAATGGACCGTACTCTCGGCTGGTGGGAAAGGACACGAAAGTCAATGGCATTGTACTAGTTTAGCCCAGCCGAGGACCTGGCCAATAGATGTCCGTGATTTATGGGGCTGAAATGTTCTTTTAGGTAAGACCACAGGAATAATGCTGCAAATAGTCCAGACAGAGCGTTCAATTCAACGTATTTCTGGTTCTCTGCAGAACTCTGGGCAAAACAGAGGCAGCTTTAATTAAAAGTAGTAAAGAACAAAGCGGGTTTTAACATCATGGTTTGTAGGAATTTGCTTAAACTTTAAGCGTATTTTTCAAAGCCGAGTCTGGGACCAGAAAAGCAGTAGAATTTGGCAATGTTTCCTGTAAGATTTCCAGTGGACTTACAAGTTACAAACATATGTGAAGTTGAAACGATCCTTTATTCTCATCCGTTAACAGAGAGGGAAGGAGGAGAAGGAACACGTATGCCAGATAGACATATACCTCCCGTTCAAACAACGGAACGTGGTAATAAGGACTGTCTGCGGGGCTTGGACGCTCACTGCCATTCACGTGTGTGGGAGAAGAGCATCCCTATCCCCTGAACACTGCGTAAAATCCTCACTGTGGGTATCAATGGAGCAATGCCTTATTTACAGCAGCCAAAGATCCGGCCCCAGACGCTTTTTGGGGCTTTGTGTACTGTCTATTTAGAGCAGTTAGCCTGCTTGAGGGCCACATAATAAAAACTGACCCTTATTTTACAGTAGGAGTAAAACTACTATTTAAATATCTATTTTAAAAACACTGTACCGTGCAATGAGTCTTAATATTGTGCATATGTACCTGCAGAAAACATGAGGTTATAACTACGTTATCCAGAGGGAGTGACACTTATTTTCAACGGGAGAAAGAAAGAGTAGAACATAATAATAAAATAAGTTACTCGATATCTGGAAGACTAGAATAGATTAATCTTACTTTGTCCCAAACCACTGCTTTTATGTACATCCTCCGCTCCCACTGAAGAGTGGGAATTCTCCTATTAGAAGTACCAGACGCTCCAAGATAGGTGCCACTGTAACAACATACAGTTTTCACATCAACTGTGCTGCAAAGCCATGGAATTGAGAGCCTCAGTAACACAGCAAATGCAAAATTAAAAAAAAAAAAAAAAAAAAGTAACAGGTACTGGCGTAACACCACAGTCTTTTCAGTTATGAGACCTGATCGCGTCAACAACTGAGCGAGTGCTCTGAAATACTCTCTAGCTTGCCTCCAAATATAGTCTGAGCTTCACAGACAAAACCTTAACCCCCAGACAACTCCTTCAGAGCCACGCGCGTGCTCTCCGTTAATACGACAACGACACAGGGTCCTCCTAATTTTCCAAACAGTTGAACAAATTCATGCAAAGCAGATACAGCTGCTGTTTATCGTCATCGCCGTCTTGGTTTCATGGGCAAAGAAGAGGTGGGAAGCAGATTGCTTGTTGCTGGAGCCCAGCAAACACTAAACCAAGCAGAGCAGAGAGGAGAACTCTGGACTATCCGATTCCCTGCCCAGGCGGAGATCCCCTGAATGCCAAGGGAAGCTGTGCCCGGGGGGAACGTATAGCTCCATGTTCTGCTTGTGATAATCTCCGCTTTAAAGCACTTGCCTTAAACACCCTTTTTGCTTGGGGGCACATGGGGACAGCCAACTGCTCATGGGCTGCTTCTGTTTGTAGAGCACCAGCAGCACCGGTACAGCTGCAAAGCACGTGCCCTGCGCGCTCCGTCTTCCCTTTTCCTGCTTTTCCTGGTGTTTCCCCTGCAGCCCTAGAGGCTCTGGCTCACAGCGTGAGCTCCCGCGCTCACCGACAGAGCTCAGCTTCCAGGTTCCACGCACAATACCTCGCCAAACGTGCTATACTCAATATAGTGCAAAACAGTATCAAGGATGCCTATGACATGCTCACGGCACACAGAAAAAGAAAGAAAAAAAAAAAAAACCAAAGTCTTCATTCCTCAAAGGCTTTCCACAGAACCAGTTACCAACCAAGACAGAAATGGACTGGGATGTGCTACCCCTCTTCTCTTTCCTTTCCATTTTTTTGTCCTTTGCAAGTGATCTTGTTTTGTCCTGAGCCTCACGGGGAGCCCACGGAAGCTTATGAAAACATCTTCTATTGCCCTCCACAGGCTTCAGACTAGGATCCCGACGAGGGTGAATACCTGCTTTAGTTACTGTATATATTCACATTAGGATAAAAAAAAAGAAAACAAACCCACAAAGATTAACAGCATGTCATTTTTATACATCTGCACTCTTATTATTAATTTTAAAGCTTAAGGATGTGCTTTTCCATGCTACAAAAACTCCTCTGGAGGAGAGGTAACATCTGTTCCACCTGCCCAGAGCCTGCCTGCTTCTGCTGTCCCCGGCGCAGCGCAAAGGGAGAGGAGCCCCATCCCCAGCCGGGCAGAGACCACAGCTGCCCCCACAAGCTCTTTGGGCAGCTGCAGTTCCCACCACACATCCTTCACGTATTCTGGAAGGACAGATAAATACACGCTTAAGTGCGCTCGTGGATGGGAGCTTGCTTGCTTGAACAGCAGCTGGAAGCCCTCCCACGCGGGCTATTTGGCCAAAGGGTCCGTGTAAACATGGGGCTTCCTTCCCTGGCCTGCCCATCCAACGTTCCCTGCTCATCTGCCCAAGGCTGGAGCCAAGACCTTTCCCTCGGCCGGACGGCTGCGCTCATGGTCCCTCTCCGGAGTCCTCCTGCCCTGCTGACGTGGTGTGGAAGGACCTATCTTTGGCTCTCTGCACCGCTAGTAAATGTCACCCACTATACGACCCAAAGACTCAAAACTCTCCTTACTCATGCAAGCAGGGGCACCGAAGTCAGCGGGTCTACTTGCAGAAGTAAGGCATCAGGATCTGGCCCTGAGGACGGATATTTGCAAATCAGTGTTTTCGTTCCTCCTGCCACTGTGCTTTAGTAACAAAGATAAGGCCACTAGGAAGAAAGGCACGTGGAATTCTGTAAAAAATACACAAAAAGGTTCAACTAATTCGCAAATTACTAACAAAACAAACAACAAAAAAAAACCAACCCTGAACACAAAGACAGAGAAGGTAGAGACAGGGACCTCCTGGGTTTTTGAGACTGGGAGTTCATTTTCTAGTTTCAGTGTGATTAACATTTTACTTTTATAGTGTATTGCTTGAAAACCTACAAAAAAGTAAAACCTTGTCAGAAATAACTACGTTTACTTCCTGCTCAAACAATAAAAATAAATTAAACAGCCAGAAAATGTTTTCCTTTTCAATGCATTGTGTCTAAAGTGAAAGGGAACATAAACCATAAATAAAATCCATTGTACTAATTTAAAAAAAAAAAAAAGTCTCCTTTATAAGAACTGAAACAATATTTACATTCATGTTGGAGAGAAAGCTTCTGAGTTGCATAATCAGAGTTTCAAACTATGCTTTTTCTGGTGCACTGACAAAATGCTAGCTGTAGCATTTAGAAACCTGTAAATGATGCAAGATTTTTGGTTTGAATGCATTATCTGCTGGAAAAAAGCACACACGAGAATAACAATATTATTTTTGATTTTGTTTCGCTTCTTAACCTCAAACAACATAAAAGTAGCCGGTGAGGTATCGTCTAGAGTTCCTTAGAAATTTCTCAATGCCCATGAACTAGAAGTAAACAGCAAAAACGAGTGCATTTTTTCTACCTTTTCAGAGCAAGACTTTTGTTTTCTATCTAAAGTTAGGAGTGTATACTTACTGTTGAGAATATATTGTACTATGGAGAGTCTAGTTAAAAAATCAGGGTAGTATCTCTTAGCCAAACCTGTACCCGTTTGCTCGGTACTCGTCCTGGCGTTTCCTTTCTCCTTTAATCCGCTTAAAAGAGAATACTGCATGCAGACCAAGTGTGGCAACCTAATTCCATTGCCGGCCATTCCTCTGTACATCGATTCAGACCATTCAAATGTTCTTCTGTTTTCTTTAAATGAAAAAAAAAAAAAAACAACCCACCAAAAACCAAACCAAAACAAAAGAAACCAAAAACCCACTTGGTGCTTGTTAGGGCCTCAACAGGAGACTTATCTACTAAAACAGAAAGCAAGAAAAAAAAGTTACAAGTCTTGCATATCTTCATCCATCTGAACTGTCTGCAGTTTGGCAAGTTCTTTTTTGTCTGTTTCCAACTCTTCACAAACGGTGTCAACCATGTTACTCATAACATACTTGGATTTCGAATCCAGCATCATTAAGTTGCCGGTTGACTTATTCTCAGAATTAGGCAAGAAATTCTCTTTGACGTCAGGTACGGCTTGCAGGACCAACCTCTGCTCTCTGACAAAATCTTGATGTACTTGTGCAGAGGGGTGGCTGACACGGTCTCCGCTCGTAGAAACTATTTCGCCAAGCGCAGGCTGTGCTGTAGAAATGGACAACAGATCTTGACTGGTAATGAGGGAGCAGTTCTGAAGGGTTGCATAGTTAGTGTTACTGATAGATATCACAGTAGAGGTACTGGTCACGGGCAATGACATGGACTGGCTCTCCGAGATACCAGAGTTCAGTTCTGCAGCATTCAAAAGAGTTGGTGGCGTGAGGGAAAAATTATGCGAGGGCGTTACATTCACTAACGAGGAGGCCAGGGACTGGAGTCCTCCGCTGGATATATTTTCAGAAGACATGTTTACGTTTAGTTGCGTGTTCTGACTGACTGGCATCAACTGAGAAAACACGAGGCTTCTTTCTAGTCCTTCTTGCTTGACAGAACCTACTGCCTGGCCCGAGTTGGGAACCGTGTAAACGACTGCACTGGGAGCGAGGGGGCTGAAGAAAACCTTCCCTTGCTGCACTGCTGAAGACTCAGTCGTAAAGGTTCCTCCATCAGATGTGCTGGGATTTACCGAAACATTACCTGGAGAGAGGGAAGCAAAAGACAAGGAAAACACGTATTACGGTTGGCAGAGAGTTGTGCAGGCACTTTGCTAAGACGTTTTGGCCTTTTTTTTATATGCTGATATTCCACGGAAGACAGAACAGCGTTGTTTGTAACAGGTGAGGGAAAATTCGGTACGAAGAAATAAAACCATTAATAGAAACTGCTTTTAGAAAGACAAAAAAAAAAGTTCTGGTATATTAGGTAACTTTCAGACTCTCATTAAGGGGCAAACAGTCCCCAGCCATGTGATTAAAATGAATGTGTTTTGGCCTTTGGTACTTGCCACCACTCAATTTCTATCTAAGAATAGCAGCATGAAAAGCTATTAAAGATAGTTCAGTGACAGACTACAGCTTGTGTGTGGGAACTGGAGACACGTCACATGAAACCCACCACCGCTGGGCAGAACCGACCTGAGCCAACCCGCAAAGAAAATCTCAAAATCCAGTCACTTCTACCAGGTTAACCAGGTAGTGTGTCAAGAGCTCAGGCGTTATCGCCCTTCACCTGGCTTTATCACATCTTATTACTAAAAGCACAGCCCTACCACATCCACCGTGCAGTGTAAAGTCACCCAGCGACCGCCTGCCCTCGCTGAAAGCCACGGCACCGCTCGCGTGATGCTGTAGCCAGCCAGAGATGACCTTAACCTGGTTTTACTGGACGTGCCATTTAAGTTGTCTCTATAATAATTCCTAAAATAAGATGCGCCGGCTCTCAGGACTGGGTCCCCTTTCAAACACTTCTCTTTCTCAAAAGCAGTTTAAGGGGAGATGCCTTAGTTGTCAGTGTCGGTTGAAGACACCTGAATTTTTTTTGGAACAGCACTGAACGATCCATTTCTCGCTTGGGGAGTATTTTAGCCCCCTATTAATTTCCATTAATCAGCGACGATTTTTGGGAAGAAGTTAACTCTTATGGGTAAGCCGAATGAACAAAGCGAGCCAACTTGAAGTTACCTGGCAATAAGATAACATTTACTGCAGTTTATTTAAGAGAGCCTGCAGCACACTTCACCTGGAATAGGCAGCCAGCTATCCCTCCCTCTCATGTTAAGACAAACAAAAAGAGAAATCAAAGCAGCAAATACAGATCTTGACTTTTCTCTGCACCAGACTAGACATACGGTGGGCAACTCTCCAGTGGCAACTGTTGTGGGCTTTTTTCTTTTTTTAAAGAATGGGGCAAATGTTCAGAGAGGAACTTACAATGAATCTTAGGACTTTCAAACACTGTAGTCCTGTACTACTTAAGGGACCGAACCTTTTCGCCTTTGCTGGCTGTCAGTCTATGCCTTGGAGCATGTGACTTAAAACAGCTTTTGTGATTAGAGGTGGTATTCAGACCAAACGTCTTCTCTTTTTCATCTTGGTGAAAATACGTACCAATAACTGCCACTGGCTGCAAGTGCCACATTTTAGGGTCTTGTGATTTTGCACCCATTTAAAATGTGTTTGTGCGGCTTCATTGTTCCTCCCTCTATTACTTTAACGCCAAGAATAACTCACTCCCTATACTATAATGAAAAAGTTTGATTTTTCATTATAGTACTCCCAGCTCCTAAAACCTAGAGAGATTCATTCAAGTTTAATCGTTTTCACAACCAAAGATACAGTGGCTAACGAGTAACAAAGCTGTCTGGTTGTGCTTTATAACTGACCTGCTTCAAAACAGGGAGCCAGAACTAGGCTTGCGCTCCCTGGAATTCTTCCGGGCTGGCCCCAAGTTTCAGTCTATGGTATGTTAAGACAAACACTAAAGAAAACTCGGGGAGGAGCCTGCACACTTGGCACGTGAACCTGCGATGACATATTTCCCTTGGACTGAGGGCAGTTTATCCAAATACCCTCCCGTTTTGTATCTGCGAGCTATTGTGTACTTCCATTGTTTCCCTGCAGTTTAATCTTTCTTAATTATAGACAGAAAATGTATGAGCGTAACTGCTTCGTCTTGTTGTGTCTATAGTAATTTAAAATTCATTTTTATGAAATGCTTTGGTTATAAAACCAAAAAACCAAAACAACCACCACAAGAACAACAACGATAACAATTTCCAGCTGCCGCAATTTTCATTTTTATGCATCTTCTCATTAAAAGAATTCAATGGCAAATGGGGAATATTTTGAATTACTGAAACGTGTAAAATTTGCAGATATTTGTGAAGACTAGTCTCACAGGCTTCTGAGAAAAGCATGAGATGAAAGAGGTGTAAAATACCAGACCTCCTCCTCTGCTCTTAGCAGAGGGGCTCAGACCCATGTAACGGTATGCCCAGGAGCAGAACCCATATAAAGGGAGGCAAAAAGTACTATTTGATGGACTGTGTGTGGCTGTGGCTGAGGTACAATCCTAGTACCTTTGAGGAGAAGTACCACGGCTTCTAAAATGCTAAGTGTGCCAGATCCCAACTTTTTCTCGTACCTGTTACTGTAAGAGACAAAACTTTTACCTTGTGAAGCTGCCACAGAAACAGGAGGCAGCTGCAGAGAAGAAAAACCGATGCTTCCGTTCAGCAGCTGGCCATTTGTTCCTGAATTGGGGATCTGGACAATGCCATACTGGTTTATTTGGACAGGAGCAGTAAAAGTAACTACGGAGCCTCCATCTTGGGAAGCAGCAGTTTGTACGCTTTCCCTTTTCACCTCTGAGCTCGGTATCAATCCCGGGAAGGAGACGGGGATGTTGCTGGGGCTGAAGGTGGCCGCCGTGGCATTGGGGACAGAAGCCTGCACAAGCTTGAAGTCCTTGACATCTTCTGACGAAGACGAGAGTATGTCAGTAATGGAAACCCCATTGCTCACAACGCTCGACGTGGTTTTGGGTGAATTTAAGGTAACCGTCTGCGAAGCCCCCACGCTGAGTCCATTGAGAATGACACCGTTGGGTCCCTGAAGAAAAGAGCTACCGTTGAGAAAGACGGGAGAGGTGCTGGCAGGCACGAGGTTTCCGTTCAACAAGACACCAGATGAGCTCAAGGCTATTTTAGTGTTTCCGAGCTGCTGCATGTAGACGGGCTCCATGTGGCTGGCAAGGCTGAGGCTGGTAACGCCATCGGATGAACTGGGGAGCGGATGAGGAGATAAATCCTCCTGCCCCTTGCTGGACTCATCTTCTGTGCTGGGGTTGCCATCTGACTCGCTACGGGGAGAGATGACACTGCATTACCACGGTGGGCCGGCGAGCTCCGCACCAAGGCGGAGGAACTCCTATGCTTTGATGCAGTTTGTGAGAGTTTCCCCC
>JAHREE010000355.1:258811-283208 GCA_033628505.1 Tringa tobata | reverse complement strand
TTTATTTATTTATTATTATTTTTTATTTTCCCCTAAAGCCCAACACTTAGATGATTCCCACAACTGGCTCTTGCTGATCTCAGTCACCCTCTGAACTCATTCGCTTTCGCCTCCGCAGGTCTTCCTCAGTGTGGAAGCTTTAAAGGCTCTACCCTAAATCCTTTCTAGCCGCACCCGACAGGCACCTCATGCTGCAGCAGCAGCCCTTTCTGGTTGGTTCGTTGCTTTTCTTTTTGTGCCTTTTTTGTTGTTGTTGTTGTGTCTTTTCATCTTTCCCCGTGATACGTATATCTTGAACTGTTAAGCTGTGTGTTAATTACAGTTTAACAATTTCAGAGACACAGCCTGGAGGCTTTGGTGTACTCGATGTAGGTGTTGTAAAGGAACTGGGTTGCAACAAAGGATTTATGTTGGTTTGTTGTTTTTTTTTTTTTAAGAAAAAAGTGTTAGTTTTCCATCCAGTTCCCTGATCCTCTTCTCTGCAGCCACGCAAGGACTTCTGTTGCCGGAGGGAAGGCGTGTGGGAGAGCAGCAGATAATCTCCTGTAGGGGAGAGAGGCACAGGCACCCCGGTGATGCTGGCTGTGTAAAAGCCCAGTGTTAGCTGGAGTTCCAAAGGCAACGGCCGCGTTTAGGCAAGGCTGTGCAGCTTTAAAAATGATGTTTCTATCTTCTATTTCAGTAAAGATCAAAGGACGAGTGATTTTGATCGTCTTCTGCTTTCAAGCTTCTCCAGAGTCACTTCCAGCAGAGGACAGCATGTTTCAGTTTCCTCTCCTGCTTTGGCTTTCCTTATTTTTTGTTCGTAGCTTCGCTTCGCTTGAGAAAATCAGTCGTGTTTTGTGGTTTACCTGGTCCAGCTGCTGAAGCCTTATTTGGGGTTGGTGTCTCTCTCTGTCTTGCTTTCTTTGTTTCTCCCCACCTGCATAAGGACTGCCTCTGCTTCCCCCAGCTCCCGCTGTTCCCAGTTCTGCGTTTGACAGTGGGTAGCCTGGATCCATGTGGCCTTGGATTGCTCCAGCTGGGTATCTCTGCGGGGTGCTGGCCAGGAGAGGGCTGTGCAGACCCACCCAGGTTGACCTTACCTGGACCCAGCGAGGTCTGTTAGTCCTTCCTTTACCTCCCCAGCAAAGAGTGTCTCTTCAGCTGAGCACCACTGCTTTAAAGCGTACGCGTGTGAGGGTAAAGTTGGAGTTACTGTGTAACTCGCATCCCTGGAGTCCCGAGGACTCTCTATCTTGATGTGCTTCAAGTGGGTCGCTTTTCCTCTATAATATCCTTCCAATAGCTCCTTTAAGGTGTGTTTTTATTATTATTTCCAGCTGATGTCACAGAGCCTTTGGAAGTAATTTCTTAATAACAGTTAATAAAAATCTTGTAATAACTGATTTAGAAGGTGGAAGGTCAGATGAAGCATCTGTGAATGAAATATGAGGGGGAAAGAAGGGAGGTAATTGACATTTGTTCTTTTATAAATTCACAATGTTTCAGGCACAAGGAAGGAATATCTAACTAATTCTCAAAGCAAAAGAGTTAATGTAAGTTTCTGATGAAGATTTACCCTTCTTAGGCAAACTATTCCGATAGCTTGCTGTTCTTACCATTGAAAATACTTCTCCTAATTTCTTATCTAAATTTATTTGCTGTAGCTTAAGCATTTAAGAATTCTAACATGCATTTTATATGCCTTGTGAACTCTATTACACATCTTCTGCAGGAACGTTCACATGTTTTGGAAGCTTTCTCTTTGTTGTCTTCCACACTTAAGAAATCCTGTTTCTTCAGTCTTGTCTCTTCAGTGATTTTTTAATTTTTTTTTTTTTTACTATACATCTGTGGGCTGTCGTCGCTGCCTTTCTTGAGGCTTTTTTTCACTTGTTTTACATTTTTCTGGAGCACTGGAACTGGACATGGTGCTTCATCTGAGTCCTTAGTACAACAGGCAGAGTCAACATCACTTCTTGTGCTTTTCTTTTGATTCCTGCATTTTGTACATCTCATTAGGACAACAAGTCTTTACATATATTTTATTTTTTGTGGTGGTATGTGTGATTTATGTTTAGCATAAACGGCAGATTTTGTAGCACTTTACTGCTCAACCTCTCTGGGCAGAAAAGTATTTAACCTTGTCTTCCCTGTTGTGTTATGCAGCTGATTATTCTTATGTATTTGCTCTGTCGAACTGCATATTATTTGAGGTGACGTTTGCACTTGCTTCAAGTGACTTTAGAGTCTGAGTTCTTCTGTCAAAGCACTTCTAACTGTCCCAGATTATCCTCTGTTAATTTAAAAAAAAAAAAAAAAAAAGGACTTTTCTGTCCTGGTATGTTCCAATGTGTAATTTGTGGACAAGATGTTGTCTGGGAGATCTTGAAAGTTGTTGGCAGCAAATCCTTGCTAAATAGCCTTCCCTACCTCCCCACCCCTCAACTTGTGACAGTGGAGAAGGGTAAAAGATTAGAAGCATGTGAACAGGCTTGCCACCTGTTTTCTCTTTGGCTGAAATAATGATAACTTATCTTTGGGTATGGTACTTTAGTATGTACCGTATTGGTTTAGATTATATGACCGTCAATTTAAGCGTGTCAAAAGTCCACTTAAACCAAAACTGTATTACCTCTAATTGTAGTTTCGCTACCTACGTTGTTATGGTGTCACTGGGGGAAATTATTCATTTGATATGATTTGCTCTTAACAAATGGTGTGTTCCATCTTATCCGAAAGATGCAGGAGGTAGGTCGTTTGCCTGATTATTTCGGCATCTTCCCAGGGGCTTATAGTAGCCCTGACTGGTCTGTGCTTACCTGTGTGCCTTCACTTTCCTGCTCTTTAGAGGCAGGTGCTTTTGCCCTTCTTCAGGCTGCTGGAACTTAATGCAGAGAGCAGAGGTGATTTTTGATAACTGCCTTTGTCAGTTTTCAGGGGTTAAATATTATGGCTACTAGATTTGAAAACCTTGAAGGACTCTTTTAATGCGGCAACCCCTGAATATAGTCCATAGGTTTATGGAAGCTTATGAAGTTGTCTGCAGGAGCATATTGTCTTTATCATGCTTTCTGTTTGAAGTTTGCTGGTAAATATGCAGGGAAAAATTCGGAGTCTTGATTGACTTTGGTGGCTCAGGAGGTTTGGAGCAACTGCTCTAACGCATTTCCCTGTTCTGCTGCAGTTTCTTGGTCCTTCTGCTGCAGTTTCTTGGTCCTTCTGCTGCAGTTTCTTGGTCCTTCTGCTGCAATATGAGTTGCATGAGGTGGTTAATGCATCTTAGTGAGCGAAGATCGATGCAGAAAACTCCCCAAGTGCTCTGGCATTGTCTCTTAGAGATTTTCTTCCCACTGAATAGCATTTTCATGTTCCCGTCAGTGTTGCCTCCCAGTAGTTGCTTGGACCTTTCCTGTTTCGTTCACTGGGCTGTTTGCTTTAAGTGACCCTTAGCGATTTGATTTGCACTTGCGTGAAATATCTTGAATTTCAAATCATTAGAGGTCCTTTACTTAGCTGAGATGATTTGTCAGTAAGCTTCAGGTCTTTCTTCTGGGTTTCACGTAGCTTGTGGTTTTACCATTAGTTCATTTTCTTTATTTTGTGGCTCTCTTTTTTTTGCCCTTATGAAGAATTGCGAGAGTTGCCTTCTTATGCCTTCTGTCAGCCAAAGTGTTCTCACTTTCACCTTCTTAACCAGTTCTTCCCCTTTGGTTAGGATGAAACTAGAAGAAGCCTTCCTTTTATAATTTTTTTCTTTTTTTCTCTCTCTTTTCACCTCGTATAGAAACAAAGTTAATCTCAAAGTATTTGAAAACTTGCTTGGCAACGTGTGTCCTGTTTGCTTCTCCTTTTTTGACGTATGTCTGCCGTGAAGATTCCTCTTGCTATATGAAGTCCACCGCTTTGGGGGTTTGGCTGGTTGTTACTCTTTTCCCCTCTTCATTAATTTAAATCTCTCTCATCTGGGGTAGATACTTTGTGTTAGAGTATCTCTCTCTCTTTGATGGTCACCTGCATCCTGCCGATGAACTCGTTCTAGGTCTTAGCCCCAACACGTGCGTTTCTCCTTCCTTTGTGCCTCTTCCCGTGGCAGTGTGGCTGACACAACTCGCGGTGGCTTTCTCCTAACCCCGCTTGTTGGCCGTGTTCAGTTCCCCCCTGTGGCCAGTGGGGTTCTGGAATGTGTTCCTCCCTGCTTGTGGCAGAGCAGGGCTTGGCGTGCTGATAAGCACAGCAGTGCCGCGGTGGAGATAAGGGATAGGCAGATGAGTGCCAGAGGATGAAATCAGACATTGGGTCTCAGCTGTAAACATCCTTCAAGTCAGGCTTCCACTGCGGTTTTATTCCAATGGAAATATGCCAAGCCTTACAAATATGGGAACGTTTGGTTTTGTTTTTTTTTTGGGGGGAGGTGTTCTTAGTTTTTTGTTTTCCTTGGTTATCGCTTCTTTACCAGTATCACCAAAAGTGTAATACCGTATGGTTTTGGCATTAGAGTAATGTGAAACAAGCCTTTTCCACTATAAATAATCCCTGTCACTGAGAGGGAGGATGATAAATTAGCAGTTAAAAGCTGTTCTAGGATGGAACTCAGTATGGAAATGCTCAGTTCAAGAATAATGAATGTCTTTTAAAGTTTATTTTCTTAAGTATAACAGAGGTTCAAGGCATCAGATACTTGACTTTAAAGATGTTCTTGTGCAGGGGAAGGTGTGTCTAATTATGGAGCAATGCTTGATTAAAGTTCCGTGATGCATTAGTTTCTAAGGTGTACTGATGGCTTTGCCTTCTTTTAAAAGTTCACTCTTGAGAATTATATGCATTATGAATGAATTATGAATTATATCACAAAGCCTTTGTGCACGCATGACAATTTTTGATTATTCAGATAATTCCTAATGTCTTTTCCGAGTGTACAGATGCTGGGTGCGTGCTTGCCAATGGAGTTGTAATCCACCTGGCTTCATTTGAGACCATGAATTGTCTTTTTCTCTGCCTGCTTGGATTTCATTGCCCGTGTTGAGTTTTAGGAGGCAGGTTAAGCATATCCCACTGATTTACTTACATGAAGGGGAAAGGAAATGCATCCACCGAAAATTACATTAAAAGAACGTTAGGGTTGTTACTGCAAATGGGACTGGGTAAAGAAATTTCCTGTTGGCTGTAAACTTGGACCATATGATCTGCAACAATCAGATCCAAAACTCTTAGGTAAAAAAAAGGCGGTTAATTGGGGCTGCTGCTTCAGCTTTGTCGTCCTGCTGCCTGCTGTAGGGAGGAGGAGGGAAACTGGTACGTAAAGCTTTTTGGTTTTTTCAGAGCCAGTCCTGCTATTCCAGCTACCTGTGATCCATCCTGACTTGTAGAGAGAGAAAACGTAGATGTCTGCAGACCACCAAAAGCAAAGAAAATCCTTTTTGTCCCCAGTGTTGCACCAGATGTTGTGATGTCTCTTTCCCGTGCTTGACATCTCCGGGAGACAGAGACACAGGTAGAAGAGCAGCCTCCACAGAAAACCAATGGGCTGGATTTCAGCTGTTGCCAGTGCAGTGGTTTTGGGTTTATTCATGTACTGCTGCAATCTTAGATGGTAATTGATGAACTTGCTCTGTTATAAATTTTTCTGGTGTCTTTTTCCTGTCCGCAAGAGGCTTACAAAAAGGTGTCTAGGCTCCTTATTGTATTTTTTTTTCTCCTTTTCCCGGAGGGACAACTGTTTATTTCTTGCCTAGTATGTTAATAAGGCATCAAAATGAAGATGGCATAACAAGGCTTATATATCTAGGCCCAGCTTTGAATTGCTCAGAGGAGACATCAATTCACTGAGTCGTCTTGTGGGTATTCTGTAATCTGTTCTGCACCCTGTTATGGCTGTTTTAGGGATTCTTTAGGGAGTAAGCACATCCTATGAGAACTCTAATTGCGGTGCTAACAGCTGCTAAAATTAAGAAACAGAGGTTTCATTACTTGCATATTTATTTTAACGTAGGGAGTGTTGGGAGTTTTGAGTCTCTCAAGTTCCCCAGGAGTTGGAATTAGGAACATCCCCGGTGAATTCAGGGGAGTGGGATCTCATGCCAGCGTGTGGGGCTGGAGTCATTGGAAAAGAGTTTGGAATCTTCTTGTTTAAACTTCTTCCAAGTGAAAGGATCACTTGGCTTCCTGCTGCATTCTTCTCTGCAGTGTGGTTCAAGAAAATGCCTTTCTTATAAGATAGGGGGGAGGCCTTGGAGATTATGGAAAATAACGTAAAACTGTATTTCAGCCAAGTGAGTTTGAGTGAAGAAGTCTAACTAGAGGTAGGGAGTGAAGAGACCTGTAATTTTTACACTGAGCATGTGGGATTTAGGTGCTTAAACTCAAATTTTCTTCAGCAATTTTTTTTTTTCTCCAAATAAAGTATCTTAAATGCAAGATATACAAGGACAATGATACTATCTTCAGGGCTGTTCCTTTGTAACATAAAGATTGGCTGTGATGCATGTGATTTCTTTTTTTTTTTTAGGCCACCGTATTTCTGTTTATAGAGAAGACGAGGTGCAAGCTCACGAGTGCAAACAAATGTGAGAAGTGCTGGTTGAACCATTGAGATGTGCACGAGGATGCAGGACTTGTGAACAGGCAGCAGGGAAAAAAGTCACCAGACTCTGGTACTTACTGGACCCTCGTGGGAGTTGATCCAGTTTGCTAATCTGGCTGAAAATGAGCAGGTTTTTTGAGCCTGGTGGTGTTTGCACGGGATCAGTGAGTTGAAGTGGCTTATGAATGGTGGTGCAAGGTCACGTGTAGCAATGTGTGTTCACAGGTAAGGTAGGAATAGGGTTGAAGGAAGGACGTTCCTCTGGCAATGTTCATTTAGCTTGCACCATTTTGTGAAGCTGCATGCCTAAAAAGCTGGCTTATCTGGCAGAGCAAGTGTTCTATTTTGTCTCTTAGGCTTCTAGTTTTCTTGCTACTCTCGCCAGATCACATCTCGGATTAGATTCCTGGGTGGTAGATCCTTACTTACAGGAAAAATTTAAGGAGTCTTGGTGGACTAAAGCAGATGGTGACTCCATACAGCTAAAAATCTCAACCAGAAGAGGAACTTTGTGTGGTCCCAAAAATGTCTGCCTTGCTTTGGGGAGATAATATGTTACCTAGTTTTCTTTGTTGTCGTTCCCAACAGTTTACATCTGAGAGGATTTTCTTATTTTTTTTCTGGGTGAGTTGAGAGACCCATCAGGAAGGTTGTTACTCACATTTGTCAGATGTACCATGGGAAGTTGGGTTAACTGGTGCTTGTTTGAAATAGTTGCACAATCGTGGCCTGTGCATCCTCAAAGGAAGAAGCAAAATTACTTTTTTTTTTTTTTTTTTGAGTGGAATGTATTCCCTCAGAAAGCAAGCTTTCTCCTGACTTCTTTGGGAATAGAAATCTAGGTCATCTTTCTTCTCTGTCTTTTTGGAGTTAGTCATGTTTTTATTAATTGGGATTAGATGCTCTTTGGACTCAGTTCCATCCCATTACTTTTCCAAAGTCTCTTTGAGTTAGTCATGGGAGGCGATTAAATCATTGCTGAAATACCCAAGAGGTTATTTCCTTCTGCCATCTAGTTTGACAATGAATATTTGCTTTTAAATTTGGCTCTTCATCATAGTCTTAATACTTCTGATGCAGTGGTGTTAATGCTTCAGTTACATGATTCTTTTGTTTTAAAACTGACATATTTAGAAAATCTTTTCTCTGTTGGCGTGCCTGCTTAGTAATACTTCTTGTCTGCTTAGCAAAGTTTGCAGAACTCTATTCCTCATTCCTTGTAAGTACTTTTTCAGAAATTTAAGTTGTGGTTCTGCGCCGAGATGGAACCTTGGCAACAGGAAAGCTATTGTTTTTAACCTGCATCTCCAATCAGTCAATTGAAAAGTAAATTCTTTTTCCTTGGTTCTGAAAATTGACTGGCTAAATCTGCAGCCTGGGGTCCTGGAAACAGCTAATGGGTTTTGGGTACCCAGTTTGAGGAGTTTACCCTTTTTACTGGGTTAGCGTTTACTGTCATGGGAATGTTGAACATGGTAAATGTCCAGTATGGTAATGGTCCAGCACTGGTGTGGTAAATTTCTATGGTTAAAGTAAGTGCTTCTCAAAAAAAAGGCAAACACAATAACCTTTTAAACAATTTGATATTAGGCTTTTTTTTTTTTTTTAAATTGCATCTGCAGCATTGTAATTCAAGCTAATAATTCTGTGGGTTTGTGAGGAAGAAGGACATTTGACTTGCTTCTATGTGGTTGCATTAGCTCCCAAATGCTAATAAGTGATATGCATGGGTTTAATATTTATGAAATTAAGCAAACATATTCCTGAGGCATTTTAAAAAGCAGGTCTCAGTAGCTGTAAATTCTCCACAGGAGGGATCTGAAAGTGCCCTCTTGGAGCCCTCAGAAGTTGCATTTGTGTGCTCTTTGGCTGGGGCTGTGTTTATTTTGTTTTGGTTTTTTTTTCCCCCAGGTCAACTGAAGGTGCACTTTGAAAAAGAGCTAGATCAGCTTTTTGGAAGTTGATTACTCCAGTGTTCAGCTCTGGTTAGGAAATTAAGAAATAAAAATAAATTTCTTTGATATTACCAGGGTATGCGACAGGCAGGGTGCTGAGCTTGCGCTGGGGGCATTTAAGTTTCATGTGGCTGGTTCCCTCTTTGGTTTGATGGTACGGAGGCAGCAGTGGATGTTGCTTCACAGAAAGGCCACTCAGGCTGTAATAAAAGTTGTAAGTATTAGTCCAAAGAATGAACTGGATTTTATGGTGATGTCAACTTGGTTTTTCTTTTTTAAAAAATGTTTCGCAAGAATTATATTTGACAGGACCAGATCTGACAGAGCAGCTTAGCAGGAACTGCTTCTATACGTGACCAAATTAGACTTTAATTGTCATAGCTAAGAACATTTTTTGATGCTCTGAAGATGATATTCTGAGGTGTTCTTCCTTTGAATATAACACGTATTGGGGGAGAGAACGTATTAAGAAATTCTTGCAGGTGTTTTTGTGTGGAATGCAGTTAAGCTCAGAGAAGTGAGAACAAGATGCCTCTGACACAAAGGAACAATGAGCAAGTCATCTGATAAATATTTTGCCTCCAAATTGGGAAATGTGTAGATAATGATTTTTGCTGTTCACACAGTCCTGCCTCAATGATTGGCACTAAGGTTAAATTATATGTCTAAGTATTTGGAGAATATATTTGGGCTTAATGGGAGCATGACAACTTTTTTAACGTTAAGGAGGAAGGTAAGTGGTTCTGCTGGGAGTTGTGATAGTGTGATGGGGCAGAGTGAGGAACAGTGTGTGTGTTTGGGTTTGTTTGGGGGTTTTTTGTTTGTTTGTTTGTTTTTTTTTTTTAAGAAGCAATGTTCAGGTAGAAGTTCCCAAGCCCTAAGAATGTTCTGCTCCCCACTTTTTATTAATGCCAAGCAACGCGGCCGGGCTCTCGGTCTCTCTGCCAGGGTGGCAAAGGAGGACTGATGTTCCTAGACAGCAAAAGGCTAGGGAGTGGTTTGGCTAATGTTGACACTTTTCGACTGCTGAGCCAGAATGGGAAGTGTTAGGTCTTAATTGGAGAGGAAAGTTTGGCACTGGGGTTAGAGGTATTGCAAGAGCTGCTGGCAGAGCTGGGGTGGAGAAGGAAGACCTCTGGTCCCAGGCAAGTACAGGCAAATAAACATCAAACGTCTTTGTCATCCTTACTTGCAATGTGTCGTGTGTTTTCTGTAAAAAAAAAAAAAAAAATAAAATAAAAAATTGATAACTTCCATGGGGATTAGGAGTTGAACAATCTGTAGGTGTAGCAAATGACTAGATAATCTTTAGTGTGAGTATGTGAATAGCCTTGTGTAAACAGAGGAGTTCAGGTTCTTCTGGGTGTGGCTGTCTGCAGGTTTAAGAAGACCAAAAAAATAGCCTTTACCCACCCTGGATGGGGCCAGGAAGGACTGTTTGCGGCAGTTGGGTAGTTTGATAAGCCTGTGACTGATGTGCTGTGAACTGGAGATGGGAGACTGCTTTTAAATCCCCCAAATCCCCTTCTTCCAGGAAAAAAAAAAAAAAAAAAAAAAAAGGAAAAGTTATCTTTAGTTTGGGGCTCTGATTCTATTCTGTAAAGGGGGAGAGAAAAGGTTATGGGGCTGAGGGCAATGCCGGGATGATGTGATGTTGCTGTGATCGTTTTCAGCTGGGCAAGGCTGGAGGAATCTAGGAGCTGGAGAAGTCCTTGTCTGTTGAGCCTAGTCTAGAATTACTGTACTTGTTTGAACCTTCTTGTTTCCAGTCTTGAAACAAAACCTATCCTACAATTTTGCTGAAGAAATCCTTGATTTCTGTCCTGTCTTCTCGGTTTTGGGGAGAGGCAATACAGGATGGAACGGCACACGTGGCCAGAATGAGCTGTCTCCACGCGGGCAGCATCTCAGGGATGTATGAGTGGAACAGACCCCCCTTGGAGATTTGTTCCTTGGGATGAGGTTAAGGAACTTGAATTGCATGGGTTCTTGTGGGAACCTTTGCTGCCAGCTCACATTTTGGAAAGGAGGCTCCTGTTTTGCAAGGAATGCGTGACTGGAAAACATCTTGTGGCTTTGGGGCCACTGAAATGCTGTGGTGGAGTCAAAAAGGGAGGTAGGCTCCCAGTCTTCCTGTGTGGCAGTAAATGAAACAGCAAAGGTCATGAGGGGGACTTGTTTGGAGAAAGGGGTATGACTAGGTGAGGACTTGAGAGAAGAAGTGATGACTGGGCTAGAGAAACGTTTAGGGCTATCTGGGAAGACTGAGGGGGGAAAAAAATTGAGCTGAAGAACCATAGAGGAAGATGTGAGGTCCTAGGAGGATGAACGCATGGGGAGCTGGTGGCTGTGGGAAGATCAGAGGCAAAGACAGTGAGCATCTGTGTGTGTGTGTGTACGCTTGCACGCGTGGTGAAAGGGAAATTAGCTGAGCAAGGAGTCTGTGCCTGGATCCAAAAAGTCTTGGGGAAGAAGAAAGCGCAGGCTTTGTGTGACTGTGCCCCCCCTGCCCCAGGGAGCTGTGCTCTGGGCAGAGAAATCCCATATTCTCTGTGATGCTAATCACTCCCAAATCAGGAGTGTGAAGTTTGGGCACGCTTCAAGCGTTAATTATAGCGGCTTAATTTCCTTATCTGGTGCCGTGGGGATAACGCTGCCTCATTGCTACCTCGTGGTGGTTTTGAGAAGGTCAGTTATTTAATGCTGACTGTGCACGCCAAAGAAAACTCGGGGGGAGGAAGTAAACATGTCACAGCAGGATTGGAACAGGGGAGAATAACCAAGGTCTGAGGACAAACCGACGTTGTCTCCACGCATGTCCCTTGGGCACTGCCTGTCCAGAGGGCTGGCAGAGGTGGCAGTCTTCACCCGTCCTAACGGGTCAGAAAGAGGAACATCTCCCCGATGAGGAAAGGCTGAGAGAGCTGGGGCTCTTTAGCCTGGAGAAGAGAAGGCTGAGGGGAGACCTTATTAATGCTTATAAGCATCTAAAGGGTGGGTTGAAGGAGGATGGAGCCGGACTCTTTTCAGTGGTTCTCAGTGACAGGACGAGGGGCAACGGGCACAAGCTGGAACATGGGAAGTTCCACTCAAATCTGAGGAAGAACTTCTTTTGGGTGAGGGTGGCAGAGCCCTGGAAGAGGCTGCCCAGGGAGGGTGTGGAGTCCTCTTCTCAGGAGATCTTCAAGCCCCGTCTGGATGCCGTCCTGAGTAACATGCTCTAACATGCTCTGGGCAATCCTGCTTCAGCAGGGGAGTTGGACTAGATGATCTCTATGGTCCCTTCCAACTCTAAAAAATTCAGTGAAATCTTGATTCCGGGCAGGCCCTGCACGCTAACCCTAAGGAAAAGGCCTGAAACCCAGGTGGTGTGTTGTACAGACTTGTCAGAGGGATGAGGTGACATGGAGGCCTCTACCCTGCTGCCTGACTTTGGGGACATGGAGCTGTGGATGTCGAGGGGGGTGGATGGGGAGGAGCTGAGGAACGGCCTGATTGCATAAGCCTTTTTTTCCCCAAGGAAACCGAGATAACGTACCGTGGCGATACAATGCATTTATATCCTAGTGCGTGCCCACAGGAGGGGTCAGACCACCTGAATTTTCACTTTTGCATTTTATTTTTTTTTCCTGCATTCTTTCACGTGGCTTGGTTATAGGCGTTTTATGTACAGAAGTTTTAACTGTCTGACTTGCTGATAATACAACAAGCTCAATATTCAACTAGGTTTCTAGTGTCTAGTTTGTTTTCTGTCACGGGTCTTCAGGTTTCAGTCTCTGCAGTAAAAATAAGGCTGTATTACTGCGTGTACTTGCTAGGTAAGACTTCACTTCCAGTACTCTTGTTATGTCTTTTAAAGTGACTATCTTAAAACGATGACTGTGCTATTAAGTGGGTGAAGAAACTCGTGCAGAGCCTGTGTTTTATTTGAGCTTGATCATTCAAACCCGATTTCTAGCTTTCTACCAATTCCCCTCTTCTTGAGCGTCAGTTGTATAACTGACAAATGACAAAAGACAAGTGCTGATCTGAAAGTAATCACATTGAACGCAGGGGACCACAATCACTTTATTTTACGCCTAATTAGTCCAACAGTTTGTTTTAAAATCCGTGGGTTTTTAGGTGATGCATAGTTGGCTGAAGGAGAATTGAATTGCCCCAACTTACTTCTTTCTGCTCTGTGCCCTTCCTTCACAAATATAGAAGCAGCTATATCACTGAAAATTTAATGAAGCTTTCATCAATATAATGCTGTGCCTCTACATTCTCTGAAATGCATTCATATTTAATGAGCTTCTAATTCTAATTTCAGGTAACAGGAACAACTGAATATAACAATAAATCTGATTTGTTTGCGAACAGCATGTCCCGTGTCATTTACAGTTGGTAAAGTAGCCATTGATGAGCAGCGTGGTAGAGGACAGGCAGAATGGTACATCTCCCCATCAAGCCGCCTCTATTTAAATTGCCTTTCGACTGCATTTTGTAGTTTGTTAAAGATGTTTTGTCCCAGATTTGTTTTTTAATAAAAATTAGACTCAGAAAACAGAAGCGATGACCTTAAGTCAATGAGGTTGTTGTCTGAGTGTTATATTTGAGTGTTTCTGTTGCGTGCTTTGGTTGGCTGGTTGGTTATTTTTCTTAATTCTTAGCAAGCCTAAGGTTAGTTCCTTAGTTAAAAAGTAAAATAGTGCGAAAATATTTTGGATGTGTGTGGGAGAGCTGGTAATGCTGAATAAAATATAGACTTGTGTAGAACTAATTACAGAAGATGGAAATAGTCTAGGAATAACTGAAAATTTGGATAGTCTCAAATGGAATATTTCTGTGAAGCATCAAATAACGTTTCTGGAAGAAGCAGCAAGTCTTGCTTTGCTCCTCCTTGCTGGGAGTGAATTGTAATGCTGGAAAGATGATATTGTTTACGAAATTTTATTCAGTACCATCACCTGTGAGTACATAATTACATTTTCAATTAGAATAAGAAAACATTAACGCTAAACCATTGTTTTGGTCATGTGAAAATACTTTATCGTTTTATCTGTGTTACTTAGTTTATGGCCCTTTTATTGTTTCTCATAATCGTAATTGACATTTAGCCATTAATATTTAATCTGTGTGTTGGAAGTTAATTGCTGAAAAAGGACATACACACACATATATATAAAAAAAATGTGATGCCATTGAATATAGAAATATAACATTTAGTAACTAGATGCCTTCTCTACTATGCATAGTATTGCCTTTGTAATAATCCGAAAGGCGATGTAGAGCATGGTATTTATGCCCTCTGCTTTCTTGGCAGTATGCAATTTTCTATTTCATCAATTAAGAAGTTTTTAAAACAAAATCTTAATGTAGTACCAAAAGAAAGCTACACTTGCATGGCATGTGTTAGTATCCTGATTGCTTTTGACCATTCTTATTTTCTTGCATTAATTTACTTGATGCATTACACTAGCAGGGCTCATCAGATGTTTTCCCACAGATTTTTTTTTTTTAATCCAGCTTTTAATGGATATTTTATCAGCCTCATGAATGGAACAGGACACTAATTAAGTGGATATTCTTACTGTCTCAGGTATGTGTAGCAGCCCTAGAATTCCATTCAATCTTTAGCAAGACTTAACCCTTGACCTTCATGGTCTCCCCTGGGAGAGGAGCAGGAGAAGTTGTGGGACTGGCATCTCTTGGGTGCTGCGGCTCTGGAGCCCACGTCCTTGGTGCAGCATTCTTCCCTACCTGATTTTTAAGGCTTTCAGAAACTCTTCCCTTCTTAGAACGGATCTGGTGTGGAAAAAAAAGTATCTGAGGTCTCCTGAAGTAGCAAGTGAGTTTGCTCTATCAGGCTGTTCTGGGCACGTCATGCTGGGCAATGTCACACATGCCTCAGTGATAAACACTGTGTGCTGGCTCCTGTATTTACGGAATTTATGATGCCTAATTAAAAAATACAGATTTCTAATTAAACTTCTTGTTTCCTAGCTACTTTGGATGCAGAGCAGTACAACAGCGGAACGAATGAAAGAACTGAGTTAAAGAGACTGTTGTTGCAGGAGACTAGCTGAGTTCAGTAGGTGCTTGAATGCCAGCATAGCCTGGCTCGTGCAAGTACCCCGTAGAAACGGTGAGACTCCTCGCGTGACGAGTATTTTTAGGATCAAAACCATACTATTTATTTTCACTTCGAAAAAACGTATATCATTTTTACTGACAGTTGTTTTTCCGACAGTTGTTTTTCCATCAAACGGTTTACTTAATGCAGACAAACAGTTTATTTAAGATGAGTTGATAGCACAAGGTTTGGAGTTTGTCCTAATGCAGTTACTTTGCATATTTGGCTTGGACCATTTACAGTAGGAACTGAAGGTGGTTGAGATGAAGGAGAGGTGTGGAGTTTTTTGTTTTGTTTTTTTCTTAAACTATTACTAGTTCAAAGGCCTTAAATGGCTGTCCCTCATCTTCTCCTGGGTAACAGCATATATTTTACTTGCCAGTCTTAAGCATTGACCTCTTTTGACTAGGTCAGCTTTCTTCCACGGGTTGTAATAAATATACCAGTCCAGCTTCGTGATGAGAGAGTGTTTTTTTCATGCAAGTTTGGAGGGACTACTTTAATAAAACTGTTTCCTTCCCTAATTTCTGCAGATTTTTTTCAGATTCTTTAAAAATAATGGAGTATTTTTACCTGGGCTTTCTTGAGGTGTCTATAAATAGCACATAAAAGCTACATTCTCAGCATTATTTTGGAGTTTAGCACCCGTAAGTTAGAAAAATGCTGAAAAAAGGATTATTTGTTCAGTTTTAGCATGGTTCCTCTCTATATATAGTAGCATACTATTATTGGTGTAGAATGCTGCTTTTCATCTTGTAGGACCTGTTTTGTACTGTACTCAGAGACTATTTTCATCAGTTACTTGCTGGACATTGTCAAGCATATGCAGTGAATAAGAGGATCATTGATTTCTTCCTTTCTGTAGCGCTCAGTGTCTCTGCATATAAAACCTTTTATGCCTATAAAACCTCTTATGCCTCCTGTGATTATAAAAGCATTGCTACCTCTATCTTACCGATGAGAAAAACCATCATGATTTATAGGGATCTGCAAATTTCAAAGTGTGCTGTGAGGGGAATGTAAGAACTTCTTTCCCATCTACCCATCATCTTCAAACACACAACCTACCTCCACAGCAAGCAGTAGTAGCCTTTTGAGAGCCTCATAATGAAAAATGGTAACTTTGGGCTGCACCAGTTCAATGAATAGCCATTGGGCATTCCATAAAAGAGTAGTTAACGTTAATTAAGGTAATTATATTACAGCTTTGCTCTGCAGTATAGTTTTGGAGTGTTTTCCAGGTTTTATTTTGTGTTATAACATTGAGCACATGGATGACTGGCGATTTGTGCAACCTAGTGTTTGAGCAAGTAATCCACTGGGTCATCTCAGTGCTACTGAGCAGGATTAAAACTGAAGTTTTGCTCCTAGGGGAAAGAAAATTGGGTATAAAAAGAAGCACTAGAATTGCAGAAGGAGTGGGGTTATCGAGGTGTGGGGTTTTTTTTGCCTTTTTTTTTTTTTTTTTTAGCTCCTTAATTAATTTTTCTGTAATGCTTTGTTGCCCAGCCTCACACACAGTTATATTGGCACATCTGAGGGGCAGCAGGGTGCAATGCCAGTCCTTTCAATGCTATTGTTATTGCTTGTGCTCAAAATGTCATGACTCTTCCCCCGCTCTGCTTCTAGCAAATATGGGCTTTGTGGTTTACACCTTGGTGGTGTAAAATAGTTTTATGATTTGTACGTGAAGACATCGGATGTCACGGGTCTTGCCTTTTATGTAGGTGACAGGAGGAAAAGATAAGCAGTGGGGTGGGTAAAAAAAAAAAAAAAAGGCTACATATGTGTGTTGATTTCCATTGGAGTCTCCATGGTCACTCCAGATAATTGAAGTCCAGATATTCCCTGTTTCATATGCCTGTCCCATCCTTGTGTTCCAGCCTTTGTGTGGTTTTTTTTTTTTTTAATTTTTTTTGTGGGACTGAATGGTGGGCCAGTTCAGGGAGGTGATCCATTTTAGGGTTTTAGACTACTTATTGGCTGAATTAGCTCCTTGTGCTGTTTTATAAGCTGTAGGACTTGAACATAGGGTGGGAAATTAAGGCAGCACAGATAGAAAAGTAGGATAAGCAGGACTAGACTCTACCATGCGCTTGCAGTAACCATATGTTATGCCAGTAAAAATAAAGAAAGAAATCTGCATTAGGTGCTTGCATGTTTTTTTGTTGATGGGCTTCAGTGTTGTGCCAGGAGACTGACTGTCTTGGTAGCATTCCTACAGCATCAAGTGGCCACGTAGGTGTGTGGCAGCCGTGCAGAAAAAACCTTCAATCTCAGATGATCCCACGCAATTTCCCCAGTACATGCTGTGGGAGTTAATGTGTTTGTTTTAGTTGACAGCCTAAGTATGCAGAAGCTCTGGTTTTCTTTTGCTCAAACACCGTCTAGCTTGGGTTTGGATTTAGCTTAAACAAATTGCAAAGAACTGTCTCTTCATGTTATGTAAAGTTTATGTTCCTGAGAATAAAAGGATCATTTGTGGATTACTGGAAGTCTTGCAATTTGGGGAAAAAAAAAAAAAGTGATCCTGGGGAGCGTGAAACTTTCTCCTTGAAGTGGGGAGAGTTTTCACATCTCTTCTCATTCACATCTTTACGTAGTCCCTTCGAAGCTTGGGCAGGGGGATTTGGTTTACAGTGGCCTTCTGGCATCGTCACCAGCGTGAATGAAAAGCTGGTACGAGGTACTACTCGGGAGAATGATCACTGCACAGTATGGCACTTGGTAAGAGCAGTGGTTTTCATTTTGCAGGGTTTTTTTTTTTTTTCCCTCTAAATAAACGAAACTGAAGATAGTGCAAAGCAAAACCTGTTTGGATTGTAGTTGGGATGACAATGAAGCAAGTTTGATATTTGATGCATCATGACTGTCGTTACCAAGTTGCTTTTTCCTCTTCTCTCTCTTTTTTTTTTTTAGTCTCAACTCGTCGCTCTGTGCAGGGAAAGGAAAAATACTTGAAGTAGCTGTAGTCTAAAAAGCAAACAAATTTGAGCAGGGCAGGTGAGGGTATAGTGGGAACAAGAAAAGCACAGTTTCCTCCTGCCTTAGTTGATACAGACAGTCTCCTGCTAAAGTGCTTGCTCAGATTTATGTGTGGATTTATTTTCAGTGGAGCTGCAGGATGGAACGGGGAGTAACACTGATGTTAGAGCTTCATCGAGGGTAGGTTTAAGCAGTCAGTGATTGTATTTGTGGCTGTTTTCCTTTTCACCCTTGGAGTATAGTAGGTGGGCTGGTGTCAGGGGAGGGTTCTGCCGTATTGGGAAGTGATGGCATGTATGCAAGTCATCTTTGTCCCCTAGCTTGGGAAGCCAGCCCACAACTTGGATCTGTGGTGTATGCAGGTGGAGAGAAGGATGAGGAAAAGTCATGCTCCTCCTGAAAGCACTTTGTGTCCCCGGAGTGATAAATAAACTTGTGGTCTTATCAAAGGATAATAGATGTTGGACAGGTGAGTCAGCCTTTTGTGCTGAGGGCCAGGTGCTTGACTTATTTTTCAGGCTGGCATGCTAGGACACACTCTGGCATTCATCACGTTGGTAAACGTTCCTCAAAGTTGAGGAAGGCTTTTGACTTGCAACCGGTTTTCTTTGATGCTCTGGGAGCAACTGGCATGATGCGTTTTCCCCAGGTGGCATCAGCAGCCTATGAAATACGGAGGAAGCGTTTCTGCTGTGTAACCTTTACAGTAGGGTGATCTTCAGGAAGGACAGCCAAGGGTGAGAGTCTTTGTATTTTTGCTGCTTTGCCCAAATATGTACACTTTTGACTCCAACGCAGGGAATGAAAGGCTCCGTGTCTTGGACCAGTTGTTTGGGCAGTGCAGTTCCCCTTTTTCTGCTGTATGTGAATTTGATGGTTGACAAGTCATTCCCGCAGAACAGAAAATGATAACTTTTTTTTAGTGATGGGAAGATCCTTGCTGGTATTGTTGAGTGGAATAGAAGAGAGTTGTAAGCTGTTTTGCTGAGTTTTATGTCAAATTTAGGCTCTCACTTTTCTGAATGAGCATTTAAGTTTCCATTTAATAATCCATTGCTCCTTTATAGCCTTTGTTTTTGAACAAAGACTCGGGAGTCTTTGCCTGTAGCAGAGAGCAAGTCAAAAGTAGTTCCTGATGAGTTTTCCACAATATTTGGTGTAAGTATAGCCTTGCTGTAGGGGAAAGTATGGCCCTGCTAAGGGGAACACCGGGCAGTCCTAGATCCACACCATGTTGCTAGGGAAAGCAAAAAACTCCATCTATATAGGAATTATCCAATACATGTAATAAGCATTTTCTAGGGTGTCTAGATCTGTCTTTTGATTTTTCTTTTCTTTCTGTGTAGTGGTTTTTGTTTGTTTGGGTTTTTTTCTTCAGTAGGCTATTGTCTTGAGGGGTCTGACCTTGTGAACAGTAAGGAACAGTTTTTGTTTTCTGGTGATACCTGTGGGACTGTTCAAATAAGTATATGGGGTTGAATCCAAGACCTCCTTGAAGCCCACCAGATATTGAGGTTTTATTTCCCTTCCTTCCTTGAGACCTCTGTTCCCGGAGAGCCAAGAAGCTAGCGTGCCTCAAGCAGTGGCTGCCTGAAGGATTAGGGCAGATTTTTTTTTTTTTCCATAGTAAAAAAGACCTGAACATACTCACATTTTGACGTAGCATGTCTGAGAACGGCTAAGCAACAGTTTACAGCTGATATGCACATTTTTAACTTACCTATCACACACACAATCATCATGGTTGGAAGGGACCTCTATAAAGAAGTATTGAATTTTAACATGCTTCTTAAATGAGAATCTTGGAGATGGAAAAAGTGACTTAATGGTATATTGTCAAAAGCAAAGAACCTCTTTTGCTGGTGACCTTTTAATGGAGCATTCAGCTTCACTTGAATCTGGTTTTGCTAAGAGCTGCTGAGCAGAAATCACCTGGGTTTGTCTTTTGCTGTGTAGGTGGGGGCATGATGCAGGTGCTGGTGACAGTTTGAGCTGCTTGACATTGTGCCCAGAGTGAGGATTGCTGCTGAGCTAGCAGAACCAAAACATACTATTATCTTATTAGTGTACTCACAGCTTTATGCAATTAAGTAGCATTATTCAGATTGCCTCTACTGTACGCATTCCCGCAGTTTTAACGCTTGATCATTTAAAGCCTATGAGAATTTGATGGAGATTGAATTCCACATATACAATCCGGGTAGCAGCTGAGTGTGATTGTGTCTTTGTGGTTGAGGGGTGGCTGCCCTGAGAAACGAGAGCGTGCGAGAATCGGTATTGTCAAGGTCTGCAGCAACCAGGTAAGAGGGAATGACCAGCAGGAAATACCCCTTTGACAGGGAGAGAGTCTTTCTTCCATGGGAGCACTTTCAGATAAAAGGTGAAAATTGATCATCTTGGTATTCAGTTGCATTAAATTTACATAAGGCCCATCAGCAAGGAAGTTCCTCGGGATGTTTAATAATGCGGATTTCTGCAGTTCTTCAAGAAAACCTGGTATTTCACAGGTGCCTCAGTTCAGTTGCTTGAAAGTTTTGTAACCTACTACTTGGCAGTTCTGGGAACTATAATATAAATTGCTATTTGAGGTGATGTTTTGGAGAAGGCAAAATCAGGGGCTATGAGAATGAAGACCCTCCCACTATAGGAGAACATCAAGTTTGAGACCATCTAAGGAACGTGAAGGTACGTAAGTCCATAGGACCTGATGAAATCCATCCACGGGTCCTGAGGGAGCTGGTGGATGAAGTTGCTAAGACACAAGCTGTTGGAAAGTCATGGCAGTCTGGTGAAGTTCCTGCTGACTGGAAAAGGGGAAACAAAACTCCATATTCAAAAAGGGAAAAAAGAAAGACCTGGGGAACTATAGGCCAGTCAGTCTCACCTCTGTGCCTGGCAAGATCATGGAGCAGTTCCTCCTGGAATCTTCTGCTTAGGCACTTGGAAAATAAGGAGGTGATTGATGACAGTCAACATGGCTTCACCAAGGACAAGTTACGCCTGACAAATTTGGTGGCCTTTTATGATGTTGCCACAGCCTTGGTGGAGGAGGGCAAAGCAACTGACGTCATCTACCTGGACTTATGCAAAGCGTTTGACACTGTCCCACATGACATCCTGGTCTCTAAATTGGAAAGTTATGGATTTGATGGATGGACCACTTGGTGGATAAGGAATTGCCTAGGTGGCTGCACTCAAAGGTTTGTGGTCAATAACTTGATGCCCAAATAGAAACCAGGGGCAAGTGGCGTTTCTCAGGAGGCAGAACTGGGACCAGTGCTGTTTAACATCTTTGTCGGAGACATGGACAGTGGGATAGAGAGCACCCTCAGCAAGTTTGCCAACGACACCAAGCTGTGTGGCACGGTCAACATGCTGGAGGGAAGGGAAGCCATCCAGAGGGATCTGGACAGGCTGGAGAGGTGGGCTTGTGCAAACCCTCATGAAGTTCAACCAGGCCAAGTGCAAGGTCCTGCAGCTGGGTCACGGCAATCCCAGGCACAAATACAGGTTGGGCAGAGAATGGCTGGAGAGTAGCCCTGAGGAGAAGGACTTGGAGGTGTTGGTGGATGAGAAGCTCAACATGATCTGTTGATGTACGCTAACAGCCCAGAAAGCCAACCGCATCCTGGGCTGCATCAAAAGAAGCGTGGCCAGCAGGTCTTGGGAGGTGATTCTACTCCTCTGCTCTGCTCTTGTGAGACCCCACCTGGAGTCCTGTGTCCAGCTCTGGAGTCCTCAGCAAAGGAAGGACATGGACCTGTTGGAACAGGTCCAGAGGAGGGCCACAAAGATGATCCAAGGGCTGGAGCACGTCTGCTATGAAGACAGGCTGAGAGGGTTGGGATTGTTCAGCCTGGAGAAGAGAAGGCTCCAGGGAGACCTTAGAGCCCCTTCCAATATCTGAAGGGGGCTACAGGAGAGCTGGGGAGGGACTCTTTGTCAGGGAGTGGAGTGATAGGATGAGGGGTAACGGTTTTAAACTGAAAGAGGGGAGATTTAGATTAGATATTAGGAAGAAACTCTTTGCTGTGAGGGTGGTGAGACACTGGAACAAGTTGTCCAGAGAAGCTGTGGCTGCCCCATCCCTGGAGGTGTTCAAGGCCAGGCTGGATGGGGCTTTGAGTAACCTAGTCTGGTGTCCCTGCCCATGGCAGGGGGGTTGGAACTCGATGATCTTCAAGGTCCTTTTCAACCTGAACCATTCTATGATTTTGCGGTGGAGTATTTTTTTGAGTAAGCATATACATCTTTAAACCATCTGAGTCATGTATTCTATTTTTTAATACAAAATGGGTTTTGAAGACTCAGCATGTTGTGGTAGCGGTGATATGGCATGAAGCATAAGGTGACACGTAAAGACCTCCTGAAAGGACGGAAAAGAAAGACTCTTACATACTGAATTCATTTACACATTTATTTATTTCTAATGACCCCATCACCCCCTGCTGGGAAGCTAAGTAGGGTAGAGCGATGGTTCCAGTTCTGGGGCTGACGTCCCCTCTGCTCCAGTTAACTAGATTACTAGTTACTGGTAAATGGTAGGGCAGCAGGTAATGGTTACGTTTCACCAGTACAGACAGAGGTGTGTTTCTTTCTGTGTTGGGTTCAGTCGTCTTTGGAATGTGGCCTGATCTTTGTGATTTTTTTCATGACCAACTGTAGCATGTTTTTTACTGGGGAATTTTGTTAGATTGGTTAACTTCTGAAACTTTGGGGGAGCAAAGCCTTACACAGAAAAAAGTTACCTGTGTAAGTATGTTATAGAACAGTCGTGGTCCTCAGCACACAAGTAACCACCTACCCAAATATGTGCCACAGCACCGAGCTCAGGCTTTCAAATCTGAAAAATTCAAATTTCACACAACTCTTCTGCAAACTAGTCCCTACGTGCTGGTGGAAGGAGCCTTCTTTGGCCAGGTTATCCCTGTTGGCTATCAAGGATGGTTTGTGCATAAAGCTTGCAGGATTGAGCCCAGTCATTCATAGTAATATATAATTTCATAAAATGATGAGAGTAGATAATTCACAGTCTGGGACCTCCCTAGAGATTCATTTTTTAGTAGAGAAAATGTTAATCTTTTGCACATACGGAGTTTGCTTTGGCCAGGAAGGTTGTAGGTCGTCAGTGTTAAGTGAGCACCTCCGAAACGGCAGCAATTGGAGGGGGCTCTGCTTTCTGAAAAACTGATCTTTTGCTTTTTTGGGTTTCTTTACTGTTCCCCCAGTCTGACCATTATGGAATTTGCTAGTGGCTATTGCTTTCTTAGAGGGTCTGCAGAATCAATTCCTACATAAAATAGATATTTTGATTTGGGTGGTTGGGGGAGGTTGAAGAAGAAATCCTGTCGTTATCATGTAGAAGCTGATTATTTGAGTGAGGCTAGGAGCATTCACAAAGGGTAAAATTCTCTATTCAAATGCTTTCAGCCTTCCTAGAGATACCTACTCGAGGGTATGCTCTCCTGATTTGTATTAATTTGACTGCTTTACTGGCAGTAGATAATATCAAGCATTTATTAAGTGTGATTTATGTGGCTAAGGAAAGTACTGTTCGCACCAGGAACAATGTTCTTTGCACGTGGTTTTAATACAGCTGTTGTGAGCCCAAATAATTGCTGCTTTTGAATACATGCATGGATCCCGTATAATTATGGAGCAGCGGGGTGTTTATGAGAGAACCTGCAGCACTGTTGAATGCTTTTCAGCTGATGTTTGGGTAAAACAGGTAAGCTCAAATATTGTCTGGAACTGATTATCTGAATCTTGGGACAGATTTCCATTTCTTTACTTGTTTTCAATGGCTCTTTACTTAAGCAGTACAACTAGTGAGCTAGTTGTAGCCCCATGCAGCATAAGGTAATAGTGGATTTTGGTTGGCTGTGTGAAGCTCAAGTAGTGAATGGAAATTTTGAGAACTTCTTTTTTTTTTTTTTTTTCTTTTTTTCCCCCCACGGTTAAGATCACGCAGAGATAGGAATGAACAAAAATACTCTGCAAAATAAGTAGGTGAGACCAATTCTACGGAGGGTGGCAGGTGGGGTTTATGCTGAAACAGACATTCACAAGTAATTCTTCCAAGCAATTTCCACACACAGATGACGAGCCACCCATGAACCCCAACAAATCTGTGTTCCCAGTTTGGTGTTTATGCATGGGAGGAACTCTACATAATGAAGAACAGATTTGTGGATATTTGTCTGACTTCAAATCATTTGACGACAACTCACAGAATCACAGAATGCTATGGGGTTGGAAGTGACCTCTGCAGATCATCTAGTCCAACCCCCTGCCAAGGCAGGTCCACCCAGAGCAGGTCCCACAGGAATGTGTCCAGGCGGGTTTGGAATGTCTCCAGAGAAGGAGACTCCACCACCTCCCTGGGCAGCCTCTTCCAGGGCTCTGCCACCTCATGTTTAGGTGGAACTTCTTATATTCAAGTTTGTGCCCGTTTCCTCTTGTCCTGTCCCTGGGCACCACTGAAAAAAGACCGGCCCCGTCCTCCTGACACCCTCCCTTTAAGTATTTATCAGCATTGATCAGATTCCCCCTCAGCCTTCTCTTCTCCAGACTCAAAAGACCCAAGTCCCTCAGCTTCTCCTCGTAAGGGAGATGCTCCAGGCCCCTCATCATCTCTATAGCCCTCTGCTGTCCCCTCTCCAGCAGTTCCCTGTCCTTCTGGAACTGGGGAGCCCAGAACTGGACCCAGTGCTCCAGATGGGGCCTCCCCAGGGCAGAGCAGAGGGGCAGGATGACCTCCCTCCACCTGCTGGTCAC
>JAHREE010000355.1:218584-244207 GCA_033628505.1 Tringa tobata | reverse complement strand
GGGTGTCCCCATGGGACCTCTGGGTCCTGGATGATGGGTTGGGTACCTTTGGTGAAGTCACCTAAATTGCTGCATCTCTAAAAAAACCAACAAAAACAACCCAAAAAACCAACAACAAAAAAAAAAACTGTCAAGCTGTGTTTTTAAATTTTGCAGTGCAAGATAAAATTTTTTTCAAGTCATGTTTTGAAATCTTTATTTCAAGGCATGAAATAATTTATTTAATCCATTTTTATTGAAATCTGCCTTCCTGGTGTTTGCGTATGCTCTGACTTCAGCAGTCTGCAGCGAAACCAGAAGGAACTCTTTTTGGGAGAAATTTGGGAGATGGCTTTTTTTTTTTTCTTCATGGAAATGTGTGACCAAAGGTGTTTGCCATCGCTGGGAAAGTGGCTGTGGTTCTTGGGGGCGAGGATGGTGGACCTGCTAGGAAGCAAGCTTGGGTTCTAACTGTAAATACTGAATCTGTCTGGAGAGGGTGAGGAGACAGGGTTTGGAGAGAGTCCAGGTCTGCCCTTGACTCGTCCTGTGTAACCTCTTTTGAATTCAGAAGGAATTATCTGTGAATAAATATAAGGGTGGATGTGCATGAGTGAGTGAGAAGGAACGTGACCATCTGATGTGGGATTCTCAGAGTGAGGTGTTGACTCATCTTTTTTCTTTTTTGTGTATGGAAAGCTATTTTCCAGCCTTAGAAACACTGGTTTCAGTCTGGGAAGGCATTGAAGCACTTGCACAAAGTGCTTTTCCAAGGAGGGATTTTTTTTCCGTAGTCAAGACCTGTGTAAACTTGAAATGTCTTTGATTGAGGGGAGGAAGAGGAGGGAGAGGGGAAGGTGAAGTAGTTTCAGGTGCTACTGTCTGTGCGTAGTATCTGCACATGGAGACCCTCTTCTGTTGCTCCTTAGGCAATACTGAGATTAAAAAAAAAAAAACCAACAAAAAACCCACAACACAAACACCTGCACTTGCATCCACCTGCCAAATTCTGTAGCTTTAGACTCTTTTTTTTCTTTTTTTTTTTCTATAACTTAAAAATAGGAGAGAGGAGGCAGGTTTTTATGCTGGGCTTGGGTCGCTGGGTGAAGCGAGATGCGCAAATGGCGTGAGCTGCCTTGCTTTCATCTTCTGCATTTAATGTTTTTCCTCCCATAGCAGCGAGCTAAAATATTTTTTCCTAAAGCAGCATACTTCTTGATGCCCCCAGTGACTTCAGAATTAGTGTGCTAAAAAGACTCGATCTTTCCCTTCCCGGATAAATTATATTTAAATGTGCTTGGTTTTCTAACTAAAAGAATTCTGGAGCAGGAAAACGTTGAAGTAAATTCAAGGTTTGCTCTTTAACGTTGGCAGCTGCTGTGCGAGATGCGTTTAGAAACTGGAGTTCTTGTGTTAAGGAAAAAAAAAGAAAATCTCTCTTTTTTTTTTTTTTTTTAATTGTAAGATACAATTGCATTTGTTTTGCACTTTCTAATCTTGAAAACAGAAGCTGGGTGAAACTGGTTGGCTCTAGCTAGCTCTGCCTCTGTGAGTACTGGAACCAGTTTAGTTGGGAGGAGGTCAGCAGAGTGAAAACTTTTGCTTAAGATCCTTTGCAACCAGGTCAGTATTGTTTCTCTTAACTCCTTTAGCTTTTGTGCTGGGTTTGTGAAGGTACAGTACAGCTTAGCCCTTAATGTACAACTATTTTGGCTTCAATATAGCCAAGCTATAAATAGACACCCCCCCCTTGCCTCCCCAGCAGTAGGAAATGACTGCAGCAGGTGGTGTCCTCTGCTAGAAATTTGCACATTATTAGTACCCAAGTACTTTTTTTAAAAAATTGACTTTTTGTGTGTGTTCTTCCCTTATTGAATGCCAACTGAGCGGTCAGCAAGCATCTTGTTAAAATCTGAAGACTTAATTAAGACGAAAGAAAGCAAGCCAGAAAGGTATTTTTGCTTTATTTCTGTGGATCCTCTGCGTGAAGTATATTTTATGTGTCAATTTTTGAAGTATTAAGAGAGGGTACAAGGAGCTGCATAATTCTGGCTACCGGTTAAAATGTTATTTCGATTCTTTTAGCTGTGTTGGGCTGGAGTTCCCTTCGGGCTTGTTACAGCGTGGTATTATTGATAGATGCTTGGAAGGTTGTGGGCAAGATTTGTGTCATTGCTCGTGCCTTTAATGACATCAAGAAAATAAAAGGCGGCCTTTTGTGCAGCAAGGTGGTGCTCCGAGTAAATAGGGATATTACAGCCTGCTCCGTGCAAAATGAGTTTGGTGGTGTCAGTAAACAAGCTTCCCCTTGACAAAATGCAAATACAACAACAGGGTTTGGGATTTTGCTTTTTTTTTTTTTTTTAAACTTTTAAGTCTCAGCAAAGAGGCCGAGTCAGTTGGGCTGGGAGAATAAATGTGTTGCTGAGATTGTCACCATTCCTGCAGGGGCTGAAAGAAAACATCGAGGGGAGATGCACTGTGGATTTATTTTCGCACACACGTGTGTGGGAACAACAAAAACGGGGGATGATCCTGTGTTTCTGTTAGTTTTAACGTATATGTGCCTTTCTCCTGCAGATGTGAGAGCTGTGTGGAGCTGCTGTTCGTGAGAGGGGCTGGGAATTGCCACGAGTGTGATACCCCCCTGCGGAAGAGTAACTTCAGGGTTCAGCTCTTTGAGGATCCCGCTGTTGACAAGGAAGTGGACATTCGGAAGAAAGTGCTGAAAATGTGAGTGCCACCACTTAAGTAACAGAAGGTGGATGTATTTAATGGATTACTGTTTTAAAAAAATGGATTTACCCCTCCAGTAGTACAGAGGAGATATATATATATTTTTTTTTTTTTTTTTAAGTGACAACCCATAAGACTTGGCTCCACTTAACACGGAGAGAATTTCAGAGAATCTGATTTTATGCAGCAACTGAGGGCTGAATTCTCAATTGAGCCTTGCTTAGCATTAGAAAATGTTGGGTGTTTCTGCGTGCCCTCCTTTGGCAAAGACCTGCCTCCTAGATGGAGATGATTAGATCTGGAAGACTACAGCTGCTTTCCCTTTGAGGGACTGAACGTGGAAGTGGGGCAAGAAACAAGACCTTGATTGTTTTGTTCCCTGGGGACCTGTTCTGAGAGTTGAAGGGCAGTTACCTTCAAAATGAAAATCGACAAAAGGGAAGCTCTGTTATTGTTTCCTACTTCACACAGCAGTTGTTAGTGGAAATGGTTCCTTGTTGCTAGTCTGTTGTGCAGATTTGAGAGCTCTTGAAATTGAGATAAACGAGGTCTAAAATTGCATCTCGCTCCTTGTGGCCAAGAAACAACGTTTTCTAAGGAAAATAAGCGAGCCAAGTCGATGTGTTGGTAGAAGAAGGTCTGATGGGATGTAACAAACCTGGAGAGGGTTGTGCTTGCAAAAATGAACATACATGTAAATTGTAATCCTGGCAGCCTTTACCTAAAGACTTAGTACAATCCTAAATGAACCAGATGACGTTGTTGAGATGTGGAGAAATCATGTTGTTAAATACTAAGATGCTAATGTGGAAAGCAGTAATAATTTTGATGTTTGATGATAATGATTGCTGAGACTTACAAAAGTGAAGCTGGAATGAAGCCAACTTGGTTGACTAAACACGGAATGAAGCGTAGTTAGAACAGAAAATGTTGTAAAATGCTTGGCCCACTTGGGTTTCCCAGATTAGTTTTTAGTAGGCAGAAAAAGTGGCCCCAAATTGGAATTTGGCCTGAGTTCTCAGGATTAGATTTTTATACTCCTGGGTGTCTTGTATTTTGGCCCCCGGAGCAGGCAGAATCTCAGCTTTGTATTTTCTTGGGAGGAAAGCCTGCGTGTCTTGACTTTCAGAGGCTGTCCACGTTCTAGCCGGTTGTCCCTTCATCTTTTTACTTTTCCCAGCTGTCAAGAGTTGGATAAATGAGTTCTGGAATTGTCTATTGATGTGATTGATAGAAGATAATGGTGTAGCATTTTCGGGTTGCCGCTTTCTGTCATTGGCACAAAGCCAAGCTCCATTTTCTGATTCTTCTAGAGAAGCTTTTTCTTGTGGGTGTTCCTGTTGTCTCTGTTAACGGGTTTCTCGTGCAGAAGGGCTGGTATATCCCAGCCTGGGTGCTCTTGTTCACCTGTAACCCTGGAAAAGGCATCGGCAAAGAGAGCGCTGATTAATGCCAGCCTGGCTCCTTTCCTTTCCGAACAAGCCCTTCTGTCTCCTTTTGCAGATTCTGTAGGTTGGTAATTGTGGGAGCCACAAAGCACACACAGTTGAGAAAACTAGGTCAAATACTTAATAAGCTGGCAGCAAGAGCCGCGTTGAATTGAAGTTGGGTCTCTGTGTTATATAAATACTTGTTTCTCTTCTCCCAAAGATACAATAAAAGAGAGGATGACTTTCCCAGTCTAAGTGAATATAATGATTTCCTGGAAGAAATAGAAGAAATTGGTAAGTCTTAATGCTTGCATTCTTGATCTGCTGCGCGTGAGTCCATAGGCTTTTACTTTCTGACTCAGCTGCCTATGAGGATGTCAAAGTTGAGTTTCTGTAACACGATTTATCATAGTATCAGATATTTATCTAATTACTTTTTTTCTGTACGTTTTTAATCGTACTAGCTGAACTCTAGGACATAATTTAGTAAAACATTTTATCTGCCAGAGAAAAAATGTGATTCAAAGAGTAAGTACTGCTTTATAGCTGGGAAAGAAAGGCTTGTGGGGGACTGTCGGTGCTTCACTGGCAAAGATTAAACAAAGAGAGGAGAAATTGAAATTTTCATTGTATGCCTCCATTAGCTTTATCTACCATGACAGAAGCCATATGGTGTCTTTCATCACTTTTGCTTCTGCAACTACAGTAGTTGAAGCTGCTTTGAAGCTGATGACCTTACATACCACTGTGGTAGCATTTTATGTTGCTGAGCAGAAGGAGAAGGTTTAGGAACAGACATTGATTTCTTTCTCTTTGGGGTAGTTGAAGCAGAACTTTGCCCTTTGGGAACGGACTATGTTATCAACAGAGTTTATTTTCTTCTTGGTTAGGGTGACTTGTGATTTATGGTGGAGTGATGGATTTTGCTTAGAAAACCTCCTGTTCAAAGGGGTGACTCCTAAATGGTTTGTTTCTTGGTCTTTAGGAGCTTCTGAGCCTTTTTTTTTTTTTTTTTTTTTTTTTTTTTTGTCCTGGAGGAAGAAGAGGTGGCTTAGAACATGCAGGAAGGGCATTGAATGGGATTTGAAGGAAAATGCAGAGATGCCACTCCTTTTCAGTTTCTCCAAGGAGTCCTTGCTCCTCTTTGCACTGTGTTGTTTTGCAGAAATGTATCCAATACATTCGCTCACTGCTGCGAATAATGTGTTGTGTTTTTGTTGGCATCAGAAGGCTGAGGTTGGAGAGCTAAATCCTGTAGCTGGGAAACACCAGGCACACTCACGCGGGCCCAGATATCTGGAGAAGATGATGTGGGTGTAGTTCTGTCTGTGTATTTTTTTGGATGGTGCAGGGGAAGGAGGGAATGAGTAGAAAGAACGGTTGCATCTTAGCCAGAGGATCTTGGAAGAATCTGTGCACTCATGGAAAGGAAAACTGCTTTTTTTGTTATTAAATATAGGTTTCCCACTTACTTTCCCACTTTCAGCATCTGCCACAAGAGAGTTGAAGTTTTGCCTGAGGTTCCCTTAACCTCATTGATTTGTGCAGAATGTTATGATGCTTCAGATCTTGGGATTAGATGGTTAAATTTCAAATGGTTCCAGCGCCTGCACTGATGACTTTAGAAACAGCAGAAATCATGGCTGGTCTTTGTAACCTTGTGAAGAGGAGTGAATTTGTCACGAATTGTGCTGGCCCTGCAAAGGCATAATGAAGAAGCTCGATGGAGTCGTTAGGAATTGGAGTTAGTTGCCTGAAAGGGACATCATCGAAAATAATAAAAGGAATAGGAAATCTGACTGCCTCCTGGTGCCTTTGGGTAACAGCCAGGGTGAAGAGAGGAAAGAAAGGGTGCAGTCAGAAGGCTCTTTAATTTTCACTGTCAAAGGGGTCACTTATGATCTACTAACTTCAGGCAGATCCAGAAGCTGAAGGACAGGTTAGAGTCAAGAGCACCACCTTGGGTAAGAATTCAAGCCCTAATCACGGAATCCCATGGGGTTGGAAGGGACCTCTGGAGATCATCCAGTCCAACCCCCTGCCAGAGCAGGTCCACCCGGAGCAGGTCGCACAGGAAAGTGTCCAGGTGGGTTTGGAATGTCTCCAGAGAAGGAGTTCTGTTCTCCTTTCCCTGCTGACAAGGCTTTTTGCACACATCTTGCTCTTTCCAAGCCTCTTCCCAAGAACTTCTGCTCCTCAGAGTTCTCCACCCAACAGTTGTCTGGTACGTAGCGATAGCGTGACTTCTTCCAGCGTATTTGCTGTGCACGTCGTGTGTGGCGTGACTGAGCAATGTCTTAAGAGTGGCTTTGACTCTGGTTACTTCCCGTTTTATTGCTGACAGTAGCTATTTCATTTTGTGTGTGTGTGTGTGAATTCCCCGCTCGGTTGTGCACGTGAAAAGCCAGGCTGGGAGCCGGGAGAGAAAGGCTGTAGTCCCGCAGCGCAGAGCTGTGCCTCGTGGAGCAGGTTGGCAGTAGCTGGTGGTGATTGTTCCAGATGCTGGGTTCGGAAGCTAGGGAGGCAGAGAACTGGATGTCCCCTTTCTCCCCCACCCCAAATTTCCAGTTTTCTGCGGGAGGGTTGAAGTGCAGCTTTACCCTCTTTTCTCTTTGCCGCTAAGTTCTGTTTAGTAAATTGTGGGTATTTCAATGAAGCAGTGGCTTGGCAGAGACAAAATGTAGCCATCCTGTACAGGTATATACTTCATGTCACCCTGCCATAATTCTTACAGTTTTTCCAAACGTCTCCTGTAGGCTAGCTCCAACCTTTGCAGCAATGACACGGGGTTTATTCCATTGATCTAATATATCACCCCCCTTGAAACACATTTCCCCACTTCGTATCAGGCGTGTTTTACCTACAGACTTTTTCTGTTTAAAGGAAAGATTTGGGGGCGTACAGCAGAAGCGTGTGTGGAGGAAGGTCAAACAAACATTAGGGGAGTCACCTCTTAAGATTTCTGTTATAAAAAAACCACATTTTTGAAGCAGTTTAAAATGTAGCCACTAAATAATGCTTTGAGCTAAAATTTGTTACGCAAGGCTTTAAATAGAAACCACGTTTTAAAGCCAACTTTCCCCAGAAGAAAAATCAGTTGGACAATTTGAGAACATCATAAACGCAGTTTGTTGTCATTAACAGTAGGAAGAAAAATAAGGTGAAGGGGTTAAAACCTGCCTTGGGGAAGGTGTCTGTCGGAGTAAGTCAGGTCTGTCCCATATGGCGAGAGGGGCAAGGTTAAACCTTAGAGTGTTGCCCCAAGGTACTGGCTGGATGGTCGCACCCAAAGGGTTGCAGTCAACGGCTCAATGTCCAAGTGGCGGCCAGTAACGAGTGGTGTTCCTCAGGGGTCGGTACTGGGACCAATACTATTTAACATCTCTGTCGGTGACATGGACAGTGGGATAGAGTGCACTCTCAGCAAGTTTGCTGATGACACCAGCTGGGTGGCACAGTTGACACACTGGAGGGAAGGGATGGCATCCAGAGGGGGCTGGAGAGGTGGGCTCATGCAAATTGCATGAAGTTCAACCAAGCCAAGTGCAGGGTCCTGCAGCTGGGACATGGCAACCCCAGGCACAAACACAGGTTGGGTGGAGGATGGCTGGAGAGCAGCCCTGAGGAGAAGAACTTGTGGGTGCTGGTGGATGAGAAGCTCAACATGAGCCGGCAGTGCGCGCTGGCAGCCCAGAGAGCCAACAACATCCTGGGCTGCATCAAGAGAAGTGTGGCCAGCAGGTCTCGGGAGGTGATTCTACCCCTCTGCTCTGCACTCGTGAGACCCCACCTGGAGTCCTGTGTCCAGCTCTGGAGTCCTCAGGCCAGGAAGGACATGGACCTGTTGGAACTGGTCCAGAGGAGGGCCACGAGGATGATCAGAGGGCTGGAGCACCTCTGCTATGAAGACAGGCTGAGAGAGCTGGGGTTGTTCAGCCTGGAGAAGAGAAGGCTCCGGGGAGACCTTAGAGCAGCCTTCCAATATCTGCAGGGAGCTACAGGAGAGCTGGGGAGGGACTCTTTGTCAGGAAGAGCAGCGACAGGACAAGGAGTAACGGTTTTAAACTGAAAGAGGGGAGATTTAGATTAGATACCAGAAAGAACTTCTTTGCTGTGAGGGTGGTGAGACCCTGGCCCAGGTTGCCCAGAGAAGCTGTGGCTGCCCCATCCCTGGAGGGGTTCAAGGCCAGGCTGGATGGGGCTTTGATCAACCTGGTCTGGTGGGAGGTGTCCCTGCCCAGGGCAGGGGGGTTGGAACCTGATGATCTTTAAGGTCCCTTCCAACTCTAACCATTCCATGATCCTATGATTCTAAGTTACAATCTCTGGACGGAATGCAGATTTTGCTGGCTCTTCCCTCGAGGTTTTCTTCTTGTCTCAAGGTTTTCTTCTTCCCCCCCCGGCGATCTCTGTAGCCAGTTTTTCAAACCCTGGTAGGTGAGCTCCCCAGAGCAGGGCCAGCCTCCTCGCATGTGTACACACACTGCCTGGCACCATCCCCCGGGTACCTGAACGAGGCCTCTAGGCGTTACCACAACACAATTGTTAATAGTAATTATTGCTCTTTTAAAAACACTCGGTGCATTCATACCTACCTGGAAGGAGGCTACAGTATTCGTGCCCTTGGGATTCCTGCATCTTGTTACTCCTCTAGGACTTGGTGCAGTACCAGCTGCCGGCTGGATTGTCTCCCTCGCGACGTTTATCTCACAAACGATGCTGGGATAGAAAGGATTTTTGGGATCTTTGATCATTCGTGGGTTGTGTTGTTTATTGTTTTGGGGGATTTTCTTCCCTCTGCGTGCGTGCACGAGGAGCTGGTCCCGACAGAGGGAATAACCCAACTGGAAATCAGGCAGCTTTATCAAAGATCCGTTTCGGTCATCTCGTCTGAACAAAAACTTCAGTGCCACACTGTTCCAGCCAGAACGGGTCTGTCAGACTGATGGGGCCGAGCGATTTCAATCATTCATTACTGTGCCAAGGTATTTTTCTGGAAAATTATTGGGCCAATAAAAGACATCTGAGGATAGACAGGAATAATTACTAATACCTACCTAGATTTTTCTGGCTTAGCCGTGGGTTTTCTTTTGTCTCTGATAATTATTTTCTTATCACGGCAGAAGTGTTGGTTGGAAGGGATGACCTGTTGAGATCTCTTCCATCTTTATGCTCCCCTCCTACACCTCTTAAAAGTAGAAGGGCCGAGGTTGGCTCAGGTGTGGAAGGCAGCAGCAGAAGATGCCAGGGTCACTTTGGTCTCCCCAGGCAGACTGAAGATGTGCTTGCGTCTCCACTCCGTAGTGCTCTGCCCGAAGCCGTCGCTCTTCTGCCGTTCCTGATCTCCAGCCAGTGATTTATGAAGATAAACAACAAGTTGTTTGTAGTAGGGTGGGAGGAATATTTTTTTTTTTTAATAACAAAATAAAGACTTAACCAATTTAAAAACTTTCAGCTGTCTCACGCCAGCGATGCAGAGTAATCATCTGCTGGCTTGCCAGGGAGGGCGTGTTCCTAATATCTGAATAGCAAATATTTTTACATGGCAACATTACTGTCTCTTAAGAAACTATGAGAAGTCTCAAAAAATTTGCAGTATCTTGGGCTAAAAAGGGGAGATTTTGATGGACTTAGTCCTGCAGTGGAGGATTATTTATTCCTACTGCTGTGTCTCTGGGCAAACCATTGTGCCATGCAATTAAAATTTTTCTCTCATTTTCTTTTTTCTTTCATAACTAGGAAAATATTTTTCCATTTGTTGTAGAATTGCATAATGAATGTTGGTGCTTTGAAAAGCAGCGAAAGTCTCCCTGTAGAGGCTGAATTTCAGAAGTAGGGTGTTTTACCTACAGAGAATGAAATGTTTCAGACAAACACAATAGTCTTCCTGTTATACTTCAACAGATGTCTCAAGGCAAGTAATTTTATAAATCAACCAATGTGAGATGGATAAGTAGATAAATAATTGTTGCATACAAAACAGCTTCTGTTTCTTTTCCCTGAAGGGTTTCAGGCCTCTTACATCGGCTTATGCTGTATTTCAACATGGACAAAAATAAGTCTGGCTTCTCTTTGAAACCTTTTCAAACGAGCCATCTGCTTTGCCAGTCATATTCAGATCTATACCAATATTTTTTCAGGGTAGGTGTAGCATGAGAGTCAGGTTTTTTAACTCTTTTTTTGTTCTTCTAGTTTTATAGTTTATTTTGTTGTATTTTTTTAAAAGGGAAAACTTGGAAGAGTTATATTTAAAATAAATTTCTGGCAAAACCCAAAGCAGACCAAATTGAAAAAAAAAACCTGTGTAGTCCTAGCTGTGTAAAAGGTAAGATGTTGAGTATTAATGACTGTATTCTTTGATTTGATCCTTCCTGGTTTTTAAATGCCAGGTAACTTGTGGAGGGGACAAGGGAGAAGAGAAAGAAACAATATCTTGATTTTTTTTTTTTGTGGCCTAGTGCCCCTTTCAAAATGGACCTGTCAGCTGTAATTGCGAGGAGATAATGGCAAGAATTTGTGTTCTCTGAATATTGATGAAAAATACATTAGAAAATATGCTGGAAGGCGTTTTGACTGGCTGGTTGACCACTGATAACCATGCAGTGTCAAAGTGCATAGTTTGTTTTGCTGCTAGGGTGTTTATTGTAGGAGGGAATATATTCTTTTGATTTATTAAAGGACAACTTTTGACACTGATGTTGGTATAGAGACATCCTGGTCTTAACGTCGTTGCAACAAAACGTAGCTCTTTAGTATTTTGTCTTGAAATGTGAACAGCTGTAGTGTTCAGCGGGTGCTCAGGACCAAGACAATGTTCCTCTTCCACGACTATGAATTAACATTCAGTGGGAGAAATCTGTTCTGGTCTTTGAGGGTGCTGTAAGTATGAATCTTTCTAACTGCTGGTGTCCTACCGTAGCCTCAAGTGACAGAGTCGAGCAAGGACTGCCGGAGCAGAATCAGCATGGCAATGGGCAGGTCTCACCACTGAGAGGGTTTTTCACCCGTGACTTGATTCCAGCCACAGCAGGAAAACAGAAGGGGAAATAAACCATCTTCCACCTTGCTGCGAGGAGAGCAGTGGGTGTTTAAGGTGGCTGTTGAAGATTCCTTAAACACTGGTGCAGAAACATCCCTCTTACGTGGAAATGTTACTTCATATCAAGTAGCAAAATAAACCTGCTTTTGTAAGTAGTTTTAAATAAAGGCAGGCACCTGCATATGTCTAAAATTTGCCTACTTTCCCCAGTATGAGTTTTAAATATTAGGGTTATTGTTTTACAAACCTAGGTTGTGACTAGCTGAACCTATTAAAGATAACTGAGAAAGGAGGAAAAAAAAGACACCTCTGAATGTTTCAAGCAGCAATAGTTGCAAAACCTAGATCATTAGCTTACTGCTGGATTATTTTTAGAGGAATGCCAAAGATGTTCAGGAACCTAAAAGCATTTGGCATCGCATCTTGTTCCTTCTCTTGCACCTGAAGGTGGCATCTGGGCATCCTGCTAGCGCAGCATGTCTCATGTGCTATTTCTTTCTCGTGTCGTCATTGAAGAGTTCAGAGAGCTGGAGTGTGGATTTAAGTTGTAGGAAGTGCTGACATTCCCGTGCAGCTGCTGTCATTGCAGAGCCCTGATCTGGTTGTACGCCAGCGTTTTCACATGACAGTTCTTCTCTGCTGTAATACTCAAATATTAAGCTGCTTGTCAGCTGGGAAGTTGGAGGTCAAACCACCATTAAAACACTAAAAATTTAGACTAAAATAATGTGTTTCGGTAATGAAGTGTTGCTACAACCAGAAAGTGTATGTATGTTGCAATATGAAGTTGGAAAATGTTGTTATGCTTTTTGGAGAGGAAAAAAAAAATCCCCAGCATTCGAAATGAGTGACTTGCTTTCAAAAACCAAGGAGCTGAACATTGAATGGGTTATTTCGGTTATAGCAGCGCCCTGAAGTTTCACCTGAGATGAAATCAAGTCTAGAGAGAGAGGTGCTGCAGGTAGATATAGTACGGAGGTAAAGCAGGCAATGCATAGGAAAAATAAAGCTTTATTCCCCTACTCCTGGTTCTTACTGGTGGGAGATGTCCAGTATAGAGGCCCAGAAACAGCAGCCAAGCTGGAAATTGAACTCAAGTGTTGATTCCCAGTCCAATGCTTAAACTCCAAATTGCCTGAATTTCAGGTCACTTGTGAAGTGAGGATGATGGCGTGGGGGTGGAAGAGTTCAGCTGACTGAGAAGCCGGGCTGAATTAAAACGTCAGTCTTCTTGACATTGCTCGTTATTTGGAAAAGAGGAGGGAAAAATTAATACAGCATTTTGTTCGTTTGCTTACAATTAGGAATTTCTTCAGCTGTGTCTCACCTGGCCCTTTTTGTTGCAGTTCAAGGAAGGATTAAGTACTCCCGGTAAGAGTAAGGTGATGGGGTGGTTTGGTGCTCCTGGAAAGAGAGTATTTCCCTTCCCAGGACATAAGAGCAGGACTGCCTCTTTTTGGTAGTAGTGAGCTGCTATACAGCTGGCTTTGTAGAACTGAGCTGTATCCCACACCTCTAGCATCTTGGACCTTCCCTATTTTCTCCCCTCATTCCCCATTTGCTCCTTGCTTAGAGCATGATTTCTTGCTGTTTCCTTTGCTGCTCGCGACCGGTTTGCCAGTCTAGGCTCTTCGGGGTTGGATTTACCTAGAATGCTCCTAAAAGCTCATTTCTGCCGTGTTGCCTGTGGAGAGGATGGAAGAAGGGGTATAATCTTTACCAAACTGAGATGTGTGCTACCGTGATGAATAAAAAAGCAGACTTAGTGCCTCTTCCCTCTGTCTCTCTAGCAACCTGAATCACACAAATAACTTGGTGGTGGTGCACGTGCCCAGGGTTCATTTGGCCCTAGTTGCTTCAGAACCCAGGAAGAGAGAACTCCACCACAATCTTCCAAGTTCTGTGCTGTTGTTTTCACTAGAACCTGAAAGGTTTATCAAACGTTGGAACAGGCTGTCCAGGGAAGTGGTGGAATCACCATCCCGGGAGGTATTTAAAAGATGTGTGGATGTGGTGCTGAGGGACATGGTTTAATGGTGGTTTTGGCATTGCTTGGTTAATAGTTGGACTTGATCTTAGAGGTCCCTTCCAAGGAGAACGATTCTATGATTCTAACCTCCTTCCCTTCCTCGGGGTTTGACTCAGCAGGATCGCTATGCTGTTGCGAAGGATTTATCAATGGCAGTGCAAATATCTTCAGTGCTCTTGCAAATTTACTGTAGCCACGTGACACAACTCTTTTGAGTCTTGGAGTGCTGGACGTTGGTAGTTCTCAATAGCTTTAAAGCCACGGGCATGACCACTCTGGATGGTGATCACCAGGTGACTTCCCAGTGATAATGGCTTTCAGTTGGAATTCACTTGACCCACAACTGAACCTGTGACCTAGAGGTGAAAGGCTTGGGGATTGTATCAAATTACTAATCATCCAAACCATCTACATCTTTCAAGCTGTTGATTATAGAAACCGTTCCATTTCTTGAGGCAGCTTCTGTGCCACGTGTAGATAATTGGGAAAGTTGTGCTAAACTAGGGAGCTTGGTGGCCGAGCCTGCTTGCTCATGGTTAGGTGAGACATAGACTGTCACTATCGGGAGACATCAAAAGAATGTCATTTAACCTATTCATCTGGATGCATCTGCAGATTCCTCATAATAAAGGTACGTACTTTTAAGTTATGAAGTAATGTCGACTTCTTTTATGTGCCTGAGAATTCAAACAGTCTCGATAGTCTTTACACAGATAATCTTATGAAATGGAATGACTTCATTTCTTGCCTTGTCTGATTATGTATGTGTCTAGTCTAATTTAATTTTACAGGAATCACTGTGTGCTTAGCTGTAACTGCTACTTGAAAAAGTCAATGATGTGATTATTCATGTGTATCATTATCAGTATCACAAAATAGGATGCAAACCTCAAATTTTGGTCTCCTACAGATGTATAAACCTAAAGGAACTCTGCTGGCTTCTGTTGAAGTTTGCAGTGATTTAGCAGATTGTGTCTTGTTTTACAGGGTACCTTTAAATAAATTCTGTTATTGGGATGTTTATATCTGGTGCTAGAAGGGCTACAGAACATAAGAGTAGTATTTCATTGTTATAGTCATGCGTGCCAACCTCATACTTCTGCTTTCTGTCTTTCTAATATTTATGCAGTATTTAACTTGACCAACAATGTGGATTTGGAGAACACCAAGAGGAAAATGGAGCTGTACCAGAAGGATAACAAAGAAGTCATTCAGAAAAATAAGATAAAACTGGTTAGTTAACTTCTCCTCTCCCTTACAATTTTTATTCGTTAGTTAAATAATTAAAGGATTTTCAAAGTGGATTACTTTCTGTAACGTCTTAAAAACAAGTCAAAGCTGAAGGCACTATGTAGATTTGACTTTGTATTACAAAAACATAACATGCTAATGTTCTGTGATACTGATATTTAGTGCCGCGTAAAGAGATTAAATTAATAGTTGAAAGGTAGTTACACTTGATTTTGGAAAGGGCTTGAAAAGAGGGACAGGCAGTAAAGTCTGCATCTAATAAATCACCACGGCGTGCGTGCTGGCAGTGGTGTTGAACAATATCCAGGAAAGACCAAGTTCATTCCTATACTGGGACAATCATTTCTTTCTCATCCAAAGGAAAAAAGGAATCCAGACACAGACATTATGAAGCTCCCAGGAGAGAGCTGTAAAATTGAGGGAAAGCACAGGTCTGGTTTATGCAAAATTTAAAATGAAAGATGTTGAAACAAACTTTAAAACTTCTGTTCAAGATAAGAATAACATCAGGAGTATTTTATACATTATCTGTATGCAAAACACATGGTTCTTTGAAGATTCATTCATTAAAATATGGCTCAGATATCATTTTGTTCTTTAAAAATAAACTTGCAAGCATTACTTTCTGTAATAAAAGTTTAATCTGTTAAATATTTTTTCAGTATAAATAACCACATTGTTATCGGTTCTTGAAGGAAAATGTCTGTCCGGAGTGTGACATAACAAGGTTTTGTGTTTCTATTCCAGTTGCACTAAGAACTTGCTTTCAAATCAGTAGGGGTGAAATCCTCGCTCCCCCTGAAGTCTGTGGCAAAAGTCCCAGTGATTTCTTTAGCTCTAGGATTTCACAGGAGGAGACTGGAATCTGAAAAATGTTTGTTTGAACCTCTTCCTTCCAAAGGCGAGGAGATTCCCCTAGGGGTCCATCTCAGATCTGTTCTCCTGATGCTGGGCAACATCCTATGCCTCGGAGCTTGAAGAGACCTGCCGAATCTTTAGCTGTGTGTCTTACTCGTAGGTGCAACCTCTAGGGTCACCGTGAGAATGAGTGTGCTCTGCCTGCAGCTCAACTTCCCTTGGCGATGGTCTCCCCGGGCTAGAGGCTGTCCAGTGGAAGCTGGGCAGGGCTGCCTGAATCCAGACTTACTGGAGATCATGAGACATTTCTCTTTTATTTCTTTTTCAACAATTGAAACATAATAATAGACTTGACCCAGCTGCTGTTACAAAAAACTGCGTGATCTTGCCCATAAATTTACACCTCTCCCAAAAGCTGAAAGGGTGCTTTCTCTCTCTATCATTTTTTTTTTTTTGGACAGATTTTGGAACGTCTTTACTCCTTAAATGGGAAAAGTTGTCCTAATTTCTCACCTGAATTCCTTCTGGTTTGTCATTGTCTCTTCATTCTTCAACTGACACAATTTTTTCTGTCCGCTGTAATAATTTGCTTCTGAGGAATATAGGAATATTCTCTGTCCCTCTCGGTGTATTTGTTACCCTTTGCTTGTTCCAGTTTGAATTTGTCTTTGCCAAGCAGAAGAGACCAGAATTGAATGCAAGTATTGTAGCTGAGATCTTAACAGGCTCTGATAAAAGAGCACTGTTTTCCCATCTCAACTGGAAATACGTTGGCATACGTGATCCTAAGACTATCCTTGGACCACTGTCCTATGAGAGGTTCAAAAGCAGTGGTGGTTAAGTAGCGCATCATGTTTTCTCCTCTTTGGTTTCTAACTGATGAATTGATGTCTCCGAATCTGTGGCCTTGTAAGTTATTTTCATCTCACCTCTGCTACTTCTGTCCTCATGAGTATGTCATTCTTTCTCACAGATCAAAATAGTAAGTTACCGGAGCAGTAACCTTAGGATTTTAATAACTTCTTGTTCTTATGTCGATATAAGTCATATTCTTCATCTTTGTATCCAGTTCATGGATTTATGGATTTGTCAGAGTTGGAAGGGACCTCTAGAGATCATCTAGTCCAACTCCCCTGCTAAGCAGGATTGCCCAGAGCACATCACTCAGGACTGCATCAAGGCAGTTCCTAATGACCTTGCCACTGATGTGACCTTGCAACTGATGTGTGTTCCTAATGACCTTGCCACATGTACATCTGATGTCTACATTTTATGCAGGACCATGTAGAGAGAAAGCCAAGGGGAAGTCTTCCTTCATTCAGACTTTCTCTGTTACCTCCAAAGTCTGGGACTCCTGAGGGCTGGCCTGAGCAGAAAAGACTGAAGCAAAGGAGGCATTCAGCAACTCTGCCTTCTCTGCATCCTCTGTCACCATGGCACCTGTCCTCATTCAACAGTGGGCCCACATTTTCTCTAGTTTTCATTTTGCCTCTGATATACTCAGAGAAACCCTTCCTCTTGACCTTGACGTCCTTTGCTAGGTTTAATTGCAAGGAGGACATGGCTTCCCTTGTTTCATCCCTGCATACTCTAACGGCATTTTTGTAATCTTCCCAAGTGGTCGGTCCCTTCTTCCACTCACTGTAAACTTCCTTCTTCCACTTGAGCTTTTTCAGAAGCTCCTGCTCAACCATGCAGGTCTCCTGCTTCCCTTGCCTGATCTTTTGCTCTTAGGGATGCACCAATCCTGAGCTTGGAGAAAGTGGTATTTGAATATCAACCAGTTCTCTTCATCCCCCCTACTTTCCAGAGCCCTAACCCATGGGATTTCTCCAAGCAGGTTCTTGAAGAGATCAAAGTTAGTCCTCCTGAAGTCCAAGGTTTCAATCCTACTTCTTGTTTTGCACATGCTACCCATGATCCTGAACTCTATCTTTTCATGATCACTACAGCCAAGGCTGCCCCCAACCTTAATGTCCTCCACCAGTCCCTCTTTGTTTGTCAGAAGTACACCTCTCCTTGTTGGCTCCACTACCACCTGAGTCAAGAAGTCATCATCAATACACTGGAGGAACCTCCTGGACTGTACATGTCTGGCTGCGTAGCCTTCCCAGCAGATATCAGGGTGATTGAAGTCCCCCATGAGAACCAAGGCCTGTGACTGTGAAGCTAGTTTCAGCTGTCTGTAGGAGGCCTCATCAGCTTCCCCATCCTGATCAGGTGGCCTGGAATAAACACCCACAACTGTGGCTCTCATATTGGCCTGTTCCTTAATCCTCACCCACATCCTTAGATGTTGGGACTGTACCTAGATTATCTTCAAGCTTGACACAACCCTCACTGCCTGTTGAGCTCGTTTCTCTTCTGTTATACTGTTTTGCTTGGCCTTCCTTTCAGAAGTTATTTGATCTGACTTGTGATAACTCTTCCTTTTTCCTGTAGTCTCACCTGGTTTAAGTTTTTATATCAGTTTACTTATTTTTGACTGTTTCTTTTCTGGACTGGCTCTTCAGATGAGGTCTGTTACCAGGCAGTTTTCTTCTGTTTCAGTGGAAGTTTTCTTCTGTTTCAGTCTTTAGACATAAATGTGGAAGACATTTGGAATGTCTTAAAGACCTTGAGCTTTTAAGTTCTGTTTACTGAACTAACTAGATCCCTTAATTCTCAGAGATAACCTCAATTAGCAACTTGGGGGTTCTTTGTTTGTTTGTTTCCTTTCATTAAATGCAAAGAGAGTCCAGTTTCAGGTGGTCACTGGTTGGCGAGCAGCTCTTTACTGGTGTCACTGCTAGTTAGGAGATGAAAGCAGCTTCTGTTGCCTCGGTGGCATGTGATGAGATCTGTCAGCTCTTGCATCCAGGAATAACTGGGGCCTCGCTGGGACCCATCGGCTTGATCTGCCTGGTAAAGGGATGTTTTTCAGCATTTTCTGGCATATACCGGATCGCTATGCTTTACGCTATAAATTTAGGTCTTTTTGTTACAAGAATAAATTTTACTAAGCTCTTGGCTGCAATAATGTTTTGCTGAAGCTATTTACATGGGTTAATCCATCCGTATGAGTTATATAAATTTTTAATCATCCCTGCATTTTTACTGAATTTCCCTTTGCTTTAGTATTTTTGGTGAGGAGGATTTGGAAAATGTTTTCCATGTTATTGTCCTGTACCTTCTTACCACCAAACTAGCATTCTTGTGACTCCCTCCTTCTCCGTGAAGTTGTTTAGCTGCAATCTTCCTCCCCCCCCAGCTTTGATCCCTTCTCATTTTTTATTTTTATTTTTTCCTTCCACTGTGATTTTCAAGCACAGATGACTTAAAAGTTTACAGGTTAAAAAAGACTTTTCAAGAAGTAAATCCTGAAACAAAAACCAGTCACTGTGTACTAGTTCTTTCTTTTCTTCTCTTGTGGTACGTGACTTCAAGTTACAGGAAAAATTCCTCATTTTCTGGGAATGTGACTTTTTTTTTACAGTTCACGCTTAAATGTGTTTTAGCTTAGAAGCTTCTCTTAATATTCACGGATTTGTAACTTTTTATTTTTCTTCCACACCAATGTTAAGAAGCACACGGTGTACTTTGCACCCAAGATGCAGCCGATCAGGGGGATCAGGAGCAGGATTGTGGGATTATATTTTCAGTCACCCACTTAGATTGCTTGAGATCCAGGGTGCGTGGGAGCGGAGAGGGATGTCTTCGTTTTAGAGTGGTGGAAAGCCCATTGTCATTCTCTAACATTTAAAGAGCCAAGATCCAAATGGTTACTCCCTGCTGCAGAGAGCAGCAAGGCAAACCCCATAACTTTGTACTGGACAATGCGAGGAGGTAGAATCATCGTAATCGCCCTAAAATTCTACCTTAAAAAGTAGATTCTTTTAAAAGGTAGAATTTGGCTGCGTTCCTATTGCTTGTTCTGTCCTAGGTCCCTTGGTAGGCAGCAGAGCTGTGGGCGAGCTCTGTCCACCCAAGGTTGCTATAAGCTGGTTTTTAATTTCCATTTCAGACACGGGAGCAGGAAGAGCTGGAGGAAGCTTTAGAGGTCGAGCGACAGGAAACCGAACAGAGGCGGCTGCTCATACAGAAAGAAGAACAACTACAACAGATAATGAAAAGGAAGAATAAGCAGGCACTCTTGGATGAACTGGTGAGTAACAAAACCAGAGGCTTTGGATGCTCAGTAGCAGAGCAAACAGCAAGTACGTTCATGTCCATCTCTACCACAGTTAACCGCGTGGAATTAACACATCTGCCCTTTTCTGTTTCCCTGTCTTGCATGTTTTGTGTTAATATTCTCTCATTTATCATTCATTTCAATTTCACAAACAGCTCCGGTTTTGGTAAGCTAAGGTGTGGAGGAAAAGTGTTTCTGGGATTTGTAGACTTAAAGACACTGGACTTCACTGTCCAGAATGTCCAGTGCTGGTTAGAAAGTAATTCCAGGAAAGCATTCTTGACTATTTCAACACAAAATTTGAGGCTGAGGAAAGAAACTGTGAAACTTTAGTTTGTGTCTTTGTTTATGAAGGGGTGCTGTCAACTTAAATTCAAGCCAAAACTTGTTTTGTAATACTACAGGTTTATAAAAGCAGCACTGAAATGTTTGTATAATGACTTATAAATTCTGTGGAAAACCAGCAGTTGTTAAACAAGTAGACATTTCCTATGGTCTCTGAAAACCCTCTGTTGCTGTGCTGCAAATCTGAAAATGAAGCTGTTCATAAGTAAAACTTAACTGAGAAATGCAGCAGAAGCCAAGCACAAGCAGTAGCAGTGTGAAGGACCGCAAGAATGGGGACCTGAGGGACAAAGTCCCTCCCACTGTAAGAGAAGATCAGGTTCGTGACCATCGGAGGAACCTGAACATACACAAGTCCACGGGACCTGATGAGATGCATCCCAGAGTCTTGAGGGACTTTGATGTAGTTGCCAAACCACTCTTCTTGATATTTGAAAAGTCGTGGCAGACAGGTGAAGTCCCCGGCGACTGAAAGAAGGGTAACACTACACCCATTTTTAAAAAGGGTAGAAAGGAGGACCCCGGGAGCTACTGACCTGTCAGCCTCGTCTCTGTGCCCGGGAAGATCATGGAACAGATCCTCCTAGAAGCTATGCTAAGGCACGTGGAGGACAGGGAGGTGATTCGAGACAGCCAGCATGGCTTTACTAAAGACAAGTCCTGCCTGACCAACCTAGTGGCTTTCTACAATTGAGTACCGGAAGGGGCTATAAGGTCTCCCTGGAACCTTCTCTTCTCCAGGCTGAACAACCCTAGCTCTCTCAGCCTGTCAATTTAAAATATTAAAGCACTTCCTTTATTTACTGTATAAACTCTCTCACCCATGTACAGAGGATTACAGATCTGCTTTTAGATGTCTTCTGCGGGGTGGGACTCGCCCATACCTCTTGAAGAGCCTGTACTTCCCAGGCATGAAGAAAATAGCATTGCAGCCCAGGGCAGAGGCAGGTTTTCCCTGGGCTGTGGCGTAACTTGGAGTTAAGCAAAGGGCAAGGTCTCATAAAGACATTGTATCCCTGCTTTTACCGGAACTTTGGGGTTTTTTTCGAGACAAATATTTTGGAAATTTTTGCATATAACCGGCTTTGTTCATACCGTTAGACAGCGTTGTTTTCCCCGTACAGGAAATGGTGAGCGTGGATAAATGTGGACAGGATCACACCTTTCTTGTGTGTTAACAGTTAAGAGGAGGCTGTGTGTGGATAAATGCGTACAGGATCGCACCTTTCTTGTGTGTTAACAGTTAAGAGGAGGCTGTGTGTGTATCAGACACAGTCGCGGAGGCGGTGGCTCGCTGACACCGTGTGGGTTTCCCACGGTTGTGTCATCTGGGTACCCGTCGCTGTGCCAGCTCCTGAGGGCTTGGTACAAACGTGGGCTTCCTTTAGTTTATTGCATTAGAAATTGCAGTGAAACTTTAAGGAGTGTGAGAGGGCAGAGCACACGAGAGAAGGCTTCAGGCTCTTCCCTTCTCCCCCAGCTTATTAAATCTGATGATTAAAAGAATCCAACGTCCTTAAACTCTGCTGGCAGGTAGCAGCGTGTGCGGCTGCACGGGGGTTACGGACACACGCAACACTTTGAAGGTGCAGACCGTAAACTGATGCATTTGTGGTCCAAATTTTCTCCCAGTTGTACAGAGATCAGATATCTGTAATTGTTACAGTTTTTTATTGTTACAGGTTTTTAACCCCTTCTCTCCCCTCCTCCCTGTTAATTGTAGAATCATAGAATCATTCAGGTTGGAAAAGACCCTCAGGATCATCAAGTCCAACCATCAACCCCACTCTACAAAGTTCTCCCCTCCACCATATCCCCCAACCCAGCATCTAAGTGACTCTTCAACACACGCAGGGACGGGGGACTCAACCCCCTCCCTGGGCAGCCTATTCCAGGTTCTGACCACTCTTGCTGTGAAGAATTCTTTCCTAATGTTCAGTCTAAACCTACCCTGTTGGAGCTTGAAGCCGTTCCCTCTCGTTCTGTCATTAATTACCTGTGAGAAGAGACCAGCACCGACCTCTCTACAGTGTCCTTTCAAATAACTGTAGAGAGTGATGAGGTCTCCCCTCACTCAGCCTCCTCTTCCTCATGCTAAACAGTCCCAGCTCCTTCAGCCTCTCTTCATATGATTTGTTCTCCAGCCCCTTCACCAGTTTCGTTGCCCTCCTCTGCACCTGCTCCAGCACCTCCAGATCTCTCTTGGATTGAGGTGCCCAAAACTGGACACAATACTCCTGGTGTGGCCTCACCAGTGCTGAGTACAGGGGGACAGTCACCTCCCTACTTCTGCTGGTCACACTATTTCTAATCCAAGCCAGGATGCCATTGGCTTTCTTGGCCACCTGGGCACACTGCTGGCAGTCACGGAAATGTGAGTGGGATCCTGTGCCTTAGTTGTAGTTGTGACTCTGGAGCAGATCTCCTCCTGTGAGATTTTTTTTTTTTTCTGCTTTGAACACTTGCCACCTAGTTCTAACACAAAGTGAGTATCACAAAAAATAGAGAGGAAAGAGGACTGGAGAGGGATGTGAAAAGTCAGCGTACAAGGCAGCAAGGCATCTCGCAGCATGAAAAACTTCCAGCTTCTTATCCTGAACTGTTATAAGTAAAAAAAAAAAAAAGCAACCACCAAACCCATACCAAAAACCAGTGCAGTTTGTTAAAGTTTGTTATCTTGAGTAACAAATATACTTCAGTATTTGCTTGGTTCTGTGAAACTGCAGTGTATGTGACATTTGAGGGCTTTAAGAATAATGTGCTGCATAGAGCCGTCTGGGAAGAATTCAGCTGAACTCCTTCCCTGCTCTCAGCTTTCAGTCTTTCCAGCTAGGAAGTCTGGAGGATTTCAGTGTGCATGTGGGATAGTCACATTCGTTTATTAGAAAACTGCTTGGCCGATAATTTTCTGACTCTCTCAAGAATGTAGTACATATATGTATGTTAATAATCATTCGGTTGTAGAATTGTTCTGTTCAGAGGGTTTAAGTAGTTCATTTGCTTAACTATTAATGTTATTGGATTTTTATGTATCTGTTTTTTTTTTTTTTTTTAAATTGGCTGGCTTCCCTAAAAAATAAGTTGGTAAAGGAGAAAATAAATATGCTGTTGGTTGCACTTACAATAGTGCCATTGTGCAAAGCAGAGCAAGGATCATTTCCAAACGGCCTCAGGTGAAACCTAATGGGAAACAATTTCAAACTGGTCTGAGTTCATTGGTAGAAAGAATGTGTCTTAGATAAACATCTGATCCAAGTTATACTACTTGGTATTATTCCTTCTCTGATTAAGTTCTAATTTTTTTATTATTTTAATAAATACAGTTGCATTGGCTAGTTGGAATAAGGAGCCTGTTATATTGTCTTTAATGTGGATTCTATAAAAATGGTTGTTTGTGGGTTACTCTGATTTATGGAGTTGCTGCAGCTTTTTCTTATTACTGAAAATGATCGTTTTCTGTAAACTTTCTCATAGAGAGGATACGTAGCATTACGCTGCTGTGCTGGTGATGGCCTTTCAGACACAGCCTGCAGTTTTGAAGAAAATGCAGAGTTAATTAATACTCATTCTGTTTTAGCGTTGAAATTTGTTCCTCATATTTTTAGGAGAGCTCCAGTCTTCCTGCTTCGCTACTTTTAGCTCAGCATAAGGACAGATCTGCTCAGCCAGAAATGCAACTGGAAAAACCCAAACCCGTCAAACCAGTCACGTTTTCCACTGGCATCAAAATGGTAAGACTCTCTTTTTTCTTTTTTTTTTAATGCCTTTCAAAATACCAAGGATTTCCTCATATGAAATTTAGAGGTTATTTAAACCTGAACTGCCTATTGTACGAAATAGATAGTTTTCTCCCAATTAAATAAGTAATTAGGAATTAATCTAAGAATTTAGTCATTCTGCTAGTTGGAATCTATGAAATATTTTCATTGAGTAGTTGACAAAAACAAGCTGTATCTCTTCCCCTGCAAAGCTGTGGTGTCCTTGAATTATTTTCGCCTCCTTCATGTACCAATTATGGGAGTTCAAGAATAGGCTGGGCTTTCTTCGTGCTTCCTTGAAGCGCTCAAATAATCGGTGAGAACGAGACAGACAATTTAGAAAAACGGTGCCGAGTGGTTAAGGACGCTGTTTTCATTGTTACCGTACTTTAGGAAGCAGTAAGTATTTTTGCAAATGTGTCACCTAAAGATCTCTCAGCATTCCTGTCCTTTCTCACGACGTGGTACAAGTGCTCACCAGCCTGTGCGTGGAAATGTAAAGGCTGGGGGGGCGAATTTAGGGATGGGTACAGAAGTTCTGATCAGTTTTGCACCTTACTGGTTTCCTCTTCTGTTTTAAATCCCTGCGCTCTCTTTAGACTTTGTATTTTGGAATTGATAATGGTAAACGATGTCTTGAAAATAGCCAGTGTTCTCTGCCCTCCTCAACAACCCAAGAAGTCAGCAAAGCAAAACCCATTGCATCAAACCAGTCTCCCATCAATTAATCAATTCCTTTTGTTGGGGGTATCTCTGCTGTTTTCATTATCCCCCAGAGAGTTCACAGTGTAGAAGTGTTTGCAGCTTATTTTTCCAGAAGTAGTGTCAACTTCTGCAAAGCTGTGCAGATTGTCTTGGTTTTTTCTGTAGTATAAACTGTATCTTCTTCCTTTTTTGTTTCAAAATCTGAGTCTCGGGGAGATTGATGCGCTTTGTGTGACATTGTGTAGAAAAGCTAGAGGACAGAAAATGTTTGTCCTCTTTCCAAAATACTCTAACTGAATGCCTGTGTTTTTTTTCTTGCTGCTAAAATATATCGTCAGAAATTGGCCTTTCTCCCAGGAAAAGGAGGAAGATGGGCTTGTGCTGCGGGATGAGGACACCAGAAGTACTTCCTAAGGCGTTTTTCCCACTGGGTATTAAATGCGCTGTGTGGCAGCGGACACTTCGGATCTGCAGCCCTAAGTAAACTTGGATGGATGGTGGAAGGCTTTTATGAGATTTCCAGTGTCGTGCCATTTAAATCTTAACGTTTGAAATAATAGGGGATGCTCCAGGTAACGGGTTGTTACTTCATCAGTGTTCAGAAAGTCTGCCTACGTGACTAATTGAATTTCTTGAGTCCCAGACAAAGAAAGAAAGATGCCTCGCCCTGACTGAGCTTAGATTTAAAAAGAACAACTTCTAAAAAAGACAAAAATCAGGAATACAGTTAATAATAAAGCTAGGGATTGGGATATTTGAAGTTGGTGACTACTGCATATGGAAAATGGATTACATCAAGCGAAACGGCTTTTACACCGATAAAATTACAGGTTTATTTGAGGAAGGTGGATGTTTCCATATTTTCTATGTCGAGAGCTTGATGTAGCTATTCTATCACATTGATTTTTTTTTTTAGAATTATGTAGACATTGTATTGCACAATAACAATGCTGAGGCTCTGCTCAGCTGGTTACTGCGGCGTTTGGAGTATTTTGGTGGTGTCCTGCGAGGACACAGCCCGGCGTTGGGAAGCAGATGTTGATTTTCTGTGGATGACACACAAGTTGGCAGTTGGCAGGGCTGCTCTGACGGGCTGGGCTCATTTGAATGAAATGTATTTTAATATGACTAAATGTAAAATTGTAAGTAGAAGAGTAAACGATAAGCTCTGTGAACAGGATTTGGAAGTTTAGCTGGGCAAGTAAACCAGTGTGACCCTTAGCCACGGCACAGGTGTTTGTCTGGGGGGCTTGGGTATGGGAATAGTACAGCAATAAATAGGAGTGGACTTTTCCTTCTGAATGCAGTATTGGGAAGACTTA
>JAHREE010000355.1:196620-213598 GCA_033628505.1 Tringa tobata | reverse complement strand
AGTCCTGTGATCCACATTCTGCTCACTGGAATGTCAGGATTATACATACGGTACGCCCGCGACTTCCGAGTAGTGTGAGGGAGAATGGTTAGCAGCAGTAAACACATTTGTCATACTAAATCTCTAGCCCTCTGTTTAAGTAAAGATGTTTTGTTAAGAGTCAAGCACATACATGCAGAACTGTGCTTAAAGTTTTTGAACCCTGGTTTTGAAGTGTATGCCAGATAAACTTTAGAGAAGTGATCTATCATTGGAATGCTTCCTGTGCACTCCAGCCCACAGACTGGAGTCTAAAATGCTTAATTGGGTTCTGGCCTTACTAAGTAATTACCATTATATCAAAGTGCATAAGCATTAAGCGCATGATGTTGACTTAATGAATTTTTTTTTTAATGTAAGTAAGAAATGTTGGGTTTTTTTTTTTTTTTGGGGGTGGGAGGAGGGGGAAGCAAAATAAATGATAGTATTTGTCATTTCCTCTCCCCTCATTTACACAAGGGAAAGGAGACTGGATTTTGAAAATGCAGTTCTACGTCTCCCCGTGTCCCTTTGCAGGATTTCTGTTTGGAATGCCTTAGGGAAAAATGCCATAGTTGAAATGAAGGCGTTTGGTGGGCGGGCATCATCGGAACTGCCCGACCCGATTCCGTTTTACGGTTGGGCTCTCTTACACTGTTCTGTTAGAATAAATATTTGTTCATTTGTTTTAAGGCTCCTTCACGCGGCTAAAGCAGCACATGTTTATATACACATATTAGTATAAATATAAATTAGGCCCATGAGTTTGCACAGCTGTAATGACTGGAATTTAGTAAATGAAATAGTGCCAACACTGTTAATTTTACAGAAGCCAACAGCAGGACAAAGGCACTTCTTAGTGAAGTGGCCGTAGCCGGCAGTGGAGCAGATCTGCCCTTCAGCTGACACTTTTTGGAATGGAACTGTTCTTAGGGCTTGGGTTTTTTTTTTCCTTTTTTTTTTGTCTTTTATCTTTTTTTTTTTTTCTCCTTTTTTTAATTTTTAGTTTTCTTCGGGTTTTTTAATCTATTTGATTCCGTAAGAGCGGCCGGAGGGTTCAGCCCAGCTGTCCATCTGCAGCCACTGGGACCTGGGCTTTAGGTCCTGATGTAGGATGCCCAAATTCCATCTGAAGCAACAGCCAGAGCTGCCACCGGCTACGATAGCACAGAGACACGTTGTAAAGCGATCTGAGGAAAACGCCGTGTTTAAATCAGCTGGAGATCTTCCTATTTCTGAGTCTCGTAGCTCTGAATATGCTGTTGCTTGAGTAGGTGTTACCGTGAGCAATAAGGAGAGATCTGACTGAAAGAAAGAAGGTGGCTGAGAGGAGAGTCCAAAAAAACAGCTGGCAGGGAAATAAAGAATAATAAAAAATTTCTCAATCATTGTTTGTTTTGGAAAGATCATGCTTTAAGCACATGGAAATACTTTACGCATTTGAGAAGTGCTGACTTCCTACATGCCTTATGAAGGAACAGCAAATCATTCATATAATGTAAACACATTTATGGATTGTTCCAATATAACTTTTTTTTTCAGTGCTGCTGTTCTTCTTAACAAGATACAATTTAGTGCGTATATATACTCTTTTGATGCCGTGCTCTGGCCAAGAGTTGCAAACATCATAAATGTTAAATATTAGAGTTTGTGCTAAATGAGCGGTGCAGTTATCGAACCGCATTTTTAATGCAAAAAGTTGTTAAATGGTGCTGCTTGCTACCCTGGTTAAAAGTAAACATACCAGAAAGTAGTTCTAACGTGAAACAGAAATAAATAGCTTGTCTAAAAGTATGAGTATAAGAGGTCTCATTATGTCTTGATAGAGATGATATAAAAAAAAAAAAACGAGAGCGGACAAAGCTCCTCTGTAAGGGTGGAATTTGAAGTTGGGGAAGAAAAATGAATAAAATGAGAAGCTCTGGTGCCAAAATTGCAGTGGGTATTTGGGGAATTGTATAATCGTAGTGCAGGGCGAGGGTCTCAAGAAGTCATGGGGGCCTTCCCTCCTGCTGTGAGCCAGAGTTGGGGGACACTTCATGAGAGGTACCTGTCTAATCTCTTCTTAAAGACCGCTGGAGATGGAGCCTTTGCAGTCTCCTGAGCAGCTTCTGGTAGCACTTCCTGCCCTTGCTTTTACATTTTAGGGGAAACTTAGTAACTGTGCGCTTCCTTCACCTGAAGCAAGTTCATTTTCTGCCTAGGGAGATGGCAAAAGCAGGTTGGTAGGAACTTTTGATGTACTTGAAGATGACAGTGTAAAGAGGATTTCACAGAACTAAATATTTTTGAATTTAGATCTTAAAACAAAAAAATAGTTCCGATGCCTTAATTGTTACTTAATAAAAGGATTGATTTGTTCTGCCAATCATTGATAGACTGTCTCCACTCTACAGACTAGATGTGAAATGACATTCATCAAGCTGAGAACAGGACTCTTCAGAGAGGAAAATTCTTTTTAAGAGAGCAGTAAGGACATTTAGAGACTTGTAGCAAGAGCAATTTGAAGCCATTTAGACAAGCTAAAGTAGGAAATTTGTGTGTGTGATACCTTTCTGCCATGATCCCTTTTAGCGCTTGTCTGCGTTTGTGAGGACACGATGTGCTTTCTTCTGATCCTTGCTTCTGGTGCTGCTGATCAAAGTAGTTTTGTGTCATGCCTTCATCTTCTCTCTTGTTTACCTGGAGGAGGGCTGGTGACCCGGAATGGCAGTTGGGTTCTTGCCTGTCTGGTTTTGAGAGACTTGTCTGTTAGGCCTGTGCCTGCAGATGTATCTCACAGGTTAGTTTTATTCCCAGTTATTTCATTTCTCAATGAACTTTAGTCTTATTTGCTGCTGTTGTAGAGCATATTGACCTTGCAGTGCAGTTAAAAGATCTCCCGTATGCCTATATTTTCTTCCGTGCTTGTTCTCAGGTCCTTCTTCAGTCAAATTTTGGGTAGGTACAGCTTACAACTGGCTTTTCTGAAGTTTTTTGCCAGACTTACAGAAGTCATGCAAGGGGAGCCAAGAGGAGGACAAGAGGGCTGGCTGTAGTGGGAGGTAGTTGCTGGAAGAAATGTGACAGGGTATCCAGTGCTGGCAGCAGCAGTGGTGTCGTGGTTGAACATGAGATTGTAGGGATGCAAGAGGAGGTGGAGACTTGGATGTGAGGTGCTTTGGAGAGAACGTGGGGGGATATGAGGCCACTGCTCTAAGGGGGGAGATTTTGGGGCAGAGTTTGGCAGAAAGGTGGGGATGAGTGAGACAGAGGAGTTTCTAGGAAGAAGAAGGGCTAAGAGGCTCCTGCATGGGATTGGGAACCACAGGAGAGCACTGGGAGAGAAGAATTTGGGGAGTTTGGGGTTCTGGTACTCATCTTTCTGGATTAGTCCCCGTGTAAGAAGCCTGTTCTCCAAGGCAGCAGAAGGTGGTGTGTGTACACTTGGGTGGTTTCAAATGCGGCACTTGTTAACAAGGGTTCCGGCTGCAGGACATGCAGGACTTGTGTTTCCCACAGCATCTTCTGTTTAGCATTAATCTCTGTTAGAAGGTACACCAGCCATACTAATATATTAATTCCCTAGAAGGAAAAAGAAATCTTCAGCACATTGATTGAAGCTGTGCCCTGTGTGTGCACGTACCACCTTCATGCACCTCAACTCATGCCTAAGTGAACACAGCAGATAAATGAATATTTGCTGTAGGGTCTCAGAGGAGTCAACTTTTGAGCTTTGAAGCAGCACATTCATAAATGAAAAATACGTTTTAAAATAAAGATGCTGTTGGGGGCCCTAGTTTTCAATAGGCAGTACTCATCCAAGATGCATATTGTGCTAGGGTGCTTGCAGCAAAGGATATTTTGGATCAAAGAGACAATGTTCTGTACCAAGGAGACTTCAAAAGTAATTCTCCTCAAAAATGTTTGTTCAGGTGCAGAGGGTGGGAGAAAGGAATATTGTTTTAGGACATCAAAAGGTGAATTTCTCTGCATATACCTAGTCTGGACTCGGTGTGTCAGTCAAGGTGTCGCTGGAGAGGAATATTGACAGCATTGGCTACTAATGAAAGAGACATTATCCTCCTGACAGAGTGCCTTGGTCTCTGAAAGTTTGGTTCCTTTTTATTCCTCTGAACTGTGGTGGTTTGTGGGCGGTTTTGTTTGTTTGTTTTTTGTTGGGTTTTGTGTTTTGTTTTGTTTTTAAAGGAGATGATCTTGGATAGCAGAGTATATCAACGTGGAGAACTGACTATTTTAGTTCTGCGTTGCCTGAACATAATTGCTACTACATGCAGGTCACTTGTGTGTTTTGGGGAGGCTCAGGTATAGTTTGTGACATGCATGGCAGTTCAGAATGTGGGGCAGAACAGCAAAATGCTGTCTCTTGCAAAGAGTAAGGTAATATGTTGTGTGTTATGTGGGCTCTTTGTGAAAATATAAAATATGTAAGAATATTGTGACTAGAGAGAAACCTACTTTGACTAACTTAGACAAATGTGTGTAGTGGTACGGGCAGGAAACAGAGAGACAGAGAGCACATGTGGAACCATCTATCTAAATTAGCTGGATGGGAGCCAGGGAAGTGGAACTTTGCAACATTTGCAGTGATTAGTAAAAAAATAAAATGATGTCTTTGTTTAAGAATAGCGATTCTTGTATTATTCCGGGACTGTGAAGCGGATCCTGCAGGAGACAGACACGGTATGTTTAGAGGTGGTGCCTGTGGAGTTGGAAGAACATAAGTAAGTTGGAGGGAGGAACAATTTAAAACCGAGGACCGTGCACAGGAGGAGAGCAGCGTGTATTTTTAGGTCTGAAGTCCATTCTCCTCATTCATCTCTTGAAAGAGAGGCATAGATATATAGAGTGCCCCTGTCTTCTCCAAAGCATGGAAGGAGAATCGTAGAAATGTGATCCTCAGCAGAACTGTGGGCTGAAGGCGAGCTGCCGGTCTGTGCCGTGCAGACGTGTTGACAGATCTAAAAGGGATCGATGTCGGCATCTGATCCTCGCCATCGTTAGGCAGCCTTTGGCACCAGGTCTCGGGGCTGCCCACGTGTGTGTGTGTGTACACCTGTGGGCGCGTGTACATGGCTAGAATAAGAAAAAAAAGCCACGTCCGTCCAAGACTATATACAAAGATGTCCAGATTGTAATGCTTCCCTCCAATAGGCCCTTTGAGTTCAAACAAAGTCAGATTAATCAATTAGTAAGTATACGAAGAATTTTCTGCCCTTCCCAAAAGGTGGCAGTTTCTGTAAGAGCAGGATGGTGATGACACTGGGAGTGGCCGTGTTTTTCTCCACTTTGGTTTGGAGTGGGATTTGAGCCAGATGACGGCTACTAGTTCAGAAAAGTGATAACCTGTAGAGTCTTACTTTTGGATTTTCCACCAGCCACACACAAACTCTAATGCGGATAGAGTCGGAGGGCTTCAGTGTTGTCTTCTTGAGAGAGGAGATCTTGGCATAGATCTTTGATATCTAAAGACTGGTGCTCAAAGTCTGTTGGTGCTGTCTTGGCCATGCAAGGGTTCTCCTTTGTGGTTGTTCCCAGTGAAACATGATTAGAGTTTTCTTTCGTTGGGGGGGAGAGAAAGAGGGCTTGGTCTGAGGGCTGGTGGGAGGATGTAGAAGGGATTGCAATGAGAACTTGATGCTTCCTTTGTCTTCACTCATTCAGTTTTCACTTATTCACCTTAATCTGCCTCTTTGTGGGATGATGCCTTGAGCTTGAATTCCCATTTTAACTTGTGCAGCATCTGAAGCCTACACAGGATTAGGCGAAGAATTTATCTCAAATCAGGCAATTCTAAAATCTGTTGGGAATAACCCTTATGGTGCAGTTTATACTAAAGCTCAATCTCTTGGTATAGTTTCGTTGATAGTGTTGTGTGCAACATCTGCTTTATGCATATTTTTAATCTGGTTTGTGTCTGGTTAGTTAGGTGAATTTGAAATACGAAAGTAAACAGATATGTCACTTTAAAAGTAACAGAAATATTCTTGAAGAGTGCTGTACCCATTTAACTCTTGGTTGCTTTTAAACTCTGTGTAACTAACTTCAGCTGTAGCTGAGGTGCCAGGTATAACTTTGGCAATAAGTCTGTTTATCTCCTAATTGAAAACATCTGGATTTTTTCCTCAAAAAAAGACATTGAATAAAATAGTGGTGCTATCTGGGTTGTTTTGTTTGTCATGAAGAACGAAGTCTAAATGTGACAACTTTTAATTAATTTTTTAGTTTATTTTTATTTATAAAGAGGTGAAGTACACAGCAACTGTAGCTTTTCAAAATGGGAAATTTCTTCTGTAGGAAGAAATCCCCTTTAGGGCTCGGGGTACTTTGTCGTTGTTGTTAAATACAACACTACATGACCATGCTGGATTACCTCCTGTTATCTTCACCCATCTCTGTTCCGTCTCACCGGTAGCGTCAGGCTTAGAACTGGAGCGGGCTGTGCCGGAGGCAGCAGGTGAGGACCACAGGTGGGAAGTGAATTTAGGTGGTGAAACCCATTGCTGCATGTTCTGTTTGGCGTCTGCAGCTCCGGAGCTGTGAAAGTGGAGTATGGGCTGGGAAAGGTGGGAGGAGAGTGTATTTTCTTCCATTTTTGAACGGGAGGATTTTTTTGCTGTCGCGCATTCTGTTGGTTTTGATTTTGCTGGCAGAACGGGAGGAGCAGGAAAGCTAAGGAATGGCCGGTTTAGGCTTTTAGGAAGGGGAGAGAGAGACGTCCTCATACCTGGCATTGCTGGTGGGTGACAGGGAGAGACACACACAGCAGTTCTTCATTTTTTGCAGTCGGATGTATGTGTGTGTGCATTGTCAATTGTCCGTGACAGCTGAGGTTGGGGGAGGGAGCTTTTTAGGGGAATTCTGAGATTTAGATCAGGGAATATCCGCTTCAATCAAAATACTTCATTTCCAGTTGATAGCAAGTGACTATCAGATAAAGCCAGTTTGAACACGATTTTTTGGACTGGAGTATCAATGCAACTTTAGGTGTGTTTTGTTTTGTTTTCCCCACCAGGGCACATTTTTGCCGAAGGATCAATTAGAAAACCCAAAGGAATGTGGATAATGTGAACGATAAGGTTACTGTGCCGACCACTTTGGCACATTCATTAAATTCACAAAATCTGCCCCTTTCACATTTTTGTTCGTGCTCTTATACTTTTTTGAGTCAATCTTGAATTTTTAAAAATTATTTGCATAAGGGCACACGAAGTATTAAGCTGAGGCCACAGAAAATAACTTTGTAAATACCCTCTTACTGTTCTGAAATCTAATTAAAAACCTGCAAGCTTCGTCATTCATCATTTTACCATAGGGGTGTATTTCTTACGGAGACAGTCTAATATCCTGCAGCAACTTCATGGCATTACAAAAATAATTAATGGACCCTTTTAGGGCAATGCGTGTGTTGCTACAATGTGGAATAATACTTCAGTGTTGTAAGTGAATGGTGTGCTAGGAAACACTAATCCCTCGTGTATAGTAACAGGAAGTATGAATATTACTTATTAATAACAATATAAAACACCTTAGCACACATGGTTGGGTTTTTTTTTTTCAGGCATGTCTACCTTTTTGTAAACAACAGAATTTTAATTACAGAAAATTGGTGAGAAGCAAGAAAGATTTGTGTAATAAAGAAAACCTGTTTATTTGAAAGCCTTCAGAAGTTGTAAAAGATGGAACTTAGTCGTATGTGAGGGATGAATGTTGTGCAATAATGCCCCTTCATTCCCCTTTCATAATAAATCTCCGCAGAGTATTCATCTAAAGGGCTGGATGCCAAAAAGAACAGGTTTGACTTGTCTGTGAGGATTTACACCACAGTAAAACGCACAACTGCTTTTGCAGAGGTCATTGTGAAGGTCACAGAGCCAGTATGTGCTGCGAAACTGAGAGCAGCCTGTGACAGTGCTGTGAGAGGTTGGGCTGAGCGAAATCAGTATTTAAAGCCTCATATGAAATGTAGAAATAAGCTGGAATCTTTAATACACATGACTTCAAAGCACGTATGCTGTTTGGCAAGAAATTAATGGTCTTTTTTTTTTTTTCCCAGAGGTTTGCATTTCATACCCTCTGCTGAACGTAGCTCCTAGGTCAAAATGCAAGTTTTCTTGGTTCCTGACAATTAACATCAAAGTAACTTCATATGTCTGATACAAATACTCTCAAACCATTAAAAATTGTGCTTCTATCCAGTTAAAAAAAAAAAAAAACAACAACCAAACAAACCCTAACTGATACTGAAGTGGATTTAGTTACCTGAATTTGGCACACCTTTTTTTACAAGTAAGATCCGAGTTTCACCATGGGGTCGCTATGTCTTTAAATAAAAGATGATGATCATTTGAAATGGCAACTAGCCATCAGTGGGGTTTAGTGCAGAGATTAATTAGTAAACTTTGGAATGTGCTACAGCAAATGCAGCTGATTGGCACTAACATGTGGGGCAGCAACTGGTGGAAAGCGAGTGCTGCTGGGCAGAGGAGGTATTTCCAAAAAGACTTAAAGAGTGCTGGGATGTGCTAGGCTTTAAATGGCATTGTGCCGATTGCATCCAGCCACCAGTTTTCTACTTGCACGGTTTAGTAAGCGCAGAGGTTAAAGAAATGTGATGTACCTTTGGAAAGAAAGCAAGTTTTCTTTCATTGTTTTGATCTGATTAGGTGCACCCTATCACCAAGCAGTTATGCCCCTGAATGTCAGAGTACAGAGGGTGATGGTTTGCCTGCATGGCCTTTTTCCATATTTTTTTACTAGGAAGACAAATGTCAAGTGTACTGTTGCATGCTGAGATATGATTTATTTGAAAATGATACTGAAATAAATACAATTAATTTAACGGCTATTTCAGTAAACTGTACTTAAAATTTAGTCCGCTTTTTAAAATTATATGGATTACTGAGCTTGTGTGTTTGCATGATTTATAATTCCTTCCTGTCTTCCTTTTAAGGTTTTGAATACATGATTAGAGAAATTTGGAAACTTTCTGTGTCAGTGAGCTTTCTAAGGATACTTGATCTATTTGGTATGAGTAACGGACCCCATTACATTCAGTCTCTAGTAGGACTATTCTCTGTGTGTGTAGGCCATGGGATTGAGGGCCAGATAATAAAATTAAGATGCTTTATGTAACAAATAACTACTCTTGAGAGAGTACTTGGAAGCCCTGTGTAGTTCTGAAAAATCTCTCTTAATATTATTGTATTAGTCTCTTGATGATCACCTTCAGCTAGAGGCATGGTCAAGCATCCCTTTAAATCATGAAGAAAACTCATACCAGTACCGGTGAGTGTTTGCTTCAGAAATGGCCCATGCAACTTGACGAGCCTAGTGAGATTCATCTTACTGATTGTATGCTGAGGATTGAGCAAAAGTTTGCCCTTGTGGACTAGTCAGTGCTATCACTGCAATAGTCATATTAATATTTTTGATCTAAAACTGGCGGAGGTGGTTGATCTCATAAGGTAGGGGTTGTCTTGCCTTTGACCCGGCAAACCCTTATCCATGTGTTTTAAAATTTAAGCAAGCATGTTCACAGAATCTTCATGGTTGGAAGGGACCTTTAAGATTGACTCCAGCCATACACACAAAAAAACCCAAACAAAAACAAACAAAAAAACCCCCACAAAAAACCCAACCCAACAATCTCAGGCACTAGAGCATGCCCTGAAGTGCCACATCTACACGTTTCTTAAATACCTCCAGGGATGGTGACTCCACCACCTCCCTGGGCAGGCCCTTCCAGTGCCTGACCACCCTCTCAGGAAAGGAAGTCTTCCTGATATCTAATCTAAACCTTCCCTGCCCTAACTTCACACCATTTCCTCTGCTCCTGTCATTATTCCCTTGGGAGAAGAGGCCAACCCCCACCTCTCTACACCCTCCTTTCAGGGAGCTGTAGAGGGCAATGAGGTCTCCCCTCAGCCTCCTCTTCTCCAAACTCAACATGCCCAGTTCCCTCAGCCTCTCCTCGTGTGACTTGTTCTCCAGACCCCTCACCAGCTTGGTGGCTCTCCTCTGGACACGCTCCAGCACCTCAATGTCCTTCTTGTGGTGAGGGGCCCAGAACTGAACCCAGCCCTGGAGGTGAGGCCTCACCAGTGCCCAGTCCAGAGGCACCATCACTGCCCTGCTCCTGCTGGCCACGCTGTTCCTGACACAGGCCAGGACGCTGTTGGCCTTGACTGAACCTCAGCTCTCTCGCTTTGTCCTCATTGTGTGGGCCCGTTGGTGTGTCATGGCACAGCCTTGGACCAGGCGACAACAGATGCTGGTGTCTAATACCTGGTTGTGAGGTGCTGGAACAGTTCCATGGGAGGCCGAGGAGCGGAAAACCAGCGTGGTCAGGGCGCCGAGCGTTTCTCTGGAGACCTGTTTCTGCAGGCCTCGGCTTCCCCAGACCCCTGTGTTTATCGCCACAGGTGATGGCAGCCAAGCAGATGGGCTGGGTCTGCACAGTCAGGTTCAGGCTTGCTGGGCTCTCCTGGGCTGGACCTGTGGGCCACCATCCAGACACAGTAACTGGTATGCAGCCGCTCTGTTGACTTTGCGAGGCTCTTTGTGTGCTTAAAGGCGGGTAGTTTTCGAAGCTGGATCTGGGTCTGGGCCCTGAGTAAGTGTATGATAAGATTTCCTGATAGCAAATAGATTTGTTGGATTGACGTGCTTTTAAATTAATCCCTTGTGTAAAGCTGCACAGGATTCGGGCGTTGCGGGACCTTGCAAAGCGTTCAGTGATAGTATTAGTTAAAAACTGTTTAAGTCATGCCCTTTGATTATTTGTGTGTGTGTGTCTGTATACATATATATGTGTATATTATATCTGCACATATATAACAGAAACACCCATCCACACAAAAAGCGTCTAATTTAAAACCACAGGATTTGAGCACTGCAATCAGATCTCCAATTACTGAGCCTTGCTTATTTTTTTAAGATCTAAATCCACTGTGTGTATGTGCAATATACACATGCAAGTGCATCGCAAAGTGTGGCAAATAATTAAAAGGCAGACCTCGTCAGAAGCAAAGGCAGGTCCATTCAGGAGTGCGTTCTCCTGGCTGAGCTGCTGGGTTGCTGTCACTCGGCTGCTCGTGTCAACCACAGAGCGCCCTTTGTCGTGCTTGAGGGGTGTCTTTAAAAAGATAAAGCGTTGGTCTAAATCTAAGATATGAAAGGTTAAACAAAGTCTGGGTTTCCTTGGCTTGGTAGCAGCAAGCAGTCGCTGCAACTCCCTGCAACGCCCTGAGAGAAAAGTTCGATGCAGTGTCACATTTTTTAATTGTGACCCAAGAATAACGTGAGAATAAAGGAGAAAACATGGTTGATAAAATTTTACGCCTAGAGCTAGGGCAAAGTTATTTAGGCTGCTGGTGACTTAAAGGGTTTGGTTGTTAAAGCTGTTAGATACTACCTTGTCATCTTTTGCTGGAAATACGATTTTCCTGAGAGTTATGCATCTTACCTTCATTTTCTTTTTCTTGTAAAATCTTGGACAGTTCAAATCAAAACAGCCCTTCCGAAACTCACCCTGTATTGTTAACCCAAATGTACTGTGAAAGCTTCTTGAACAGCTTGCCTTGGCACGACGAAATTAATGTGATTATAGTCCAGCAAGGGTGGTGGTGGAAATACCCCTCCAAACTGTCAGCATGTGGGAAAGGAAACACAAAAACCTATTATTATTCCTACGTATCCTGAGTTTCTGAGTTGCTCCCGTTGACTTGAGTGATGCGGTATCAGTTACTCCGACGCCTGTAGCGATGGGTTTGTGTTTCACGCCATGATGCGGAACAGTGATGCAGATGCTCAGTAGCCCAGTGTTGGATGGATGGATGGATGGCTTCTAGGTAGATGGAGACTTGGGCTGACCAGCTTGGGGAGTGAGTCTCTGTGGTTAGCCAAAAATCAGCTCTTGCTGATTTTTTTATAAGAGGCTGACTCACACCGAGTCGGCCTCTTATATACCTGTGTGACTGTATGACTGATTAGACTCCAAAGGCTTGGCAAATCCTATTTCTGGGAAGCTCAAAAACTTGCCTGATTTACTTTATTTAAATCGATATAATCCTGCTTAAGGCCTTTTGGAAAGCACATCTAAGTGAGCGGTGGTTTAAGTTAACACAGTGTCTTTCGTGTTCGCAATAAAAGCAAGTTTCATTTGAAAAGGGTGTGCTTATGGGGACCTTATACAAACTTTTGCGGTATTAAATGTGGAAGGACTCAATTCTCCTGCGTGCACACATTGTCTTTTGTGAAATTTGTACTTAGAAGATTTAATATCTTCAAGTTTGCTTTATGATCAGCAATTCTTTGAACTCGCAAGCAAGAAAGTGTGGGTAACTTCAAACAGATATTTGAAGTCTGATTCTAAGGAATGCTTATGTTGATTTTGACCTTACAATGTGAAGTTTGATCTCTGTCTCAAAACTGTAGCGTTCTAGCGGAAATGTAAATACAGTCTGAACTTTTTAAAAATAACCCTGTCGCTCTTAAAGACAGGGACTTTATTCCAGAGATCCTGGATACTCAAACCCTGAAAACGTATTTCTGTTTGCAAGGGCAGATTCAGCAGCTGATCTCTTATCAGCAGACCTCACCCGCGTGTCCTTTCTTCAGTAGACACCAATCCGTGGTGGCTTAGGTTTGAATATAACATTTTTGGTAAGTGTGAAGCTTCATAGAATAGAGAAGGGCTAAGGGTGGAAGCCAAATGAGATGATTTAGTTTTATACGCACACATAAAGCTGCAAGTTGTCTTGTTGTGTTTGGTTTTGAAAAACACTTATTAACTACTTTGACATCTTGCTTTTAGTCTTGAACATCTGCTTTAGATTGTTTGCCATAAAAGTGTAAGAATTAATCTTGCCCTCTTTTTTGTTATTGCTACCAGAAACCAAACTATTTTTATTACTTGTTGTATAGGGATTTGGACCCTCAACTATTTTCAGAGTCGAGGAGAGAATGAGTTTGTATTTTATTTTTTTTCTCCCTCACACTCCCCCCAGGTAAGGTAAAGTTAGTTAAATTATTATTTTTAAGTGCACAAAAAAGTTAAGCATGGCTTGTTAAACTGTATAGTAAGCTCTACTTTGCTTTGTTTGGCCCGATATTATGAGTTTTAAGGGAATTCAAATGATCAGCTCGTTTTGGTTTGTTTCTCAGACCAGCAGCTGCCCGGAGCCAGGATAAGACATTTGCATCCTCTGCGGAGAGGCTGGGCTTAGTACACATTTTACTGTATGGAAATAATATATGAAAGTCAAAGAAATTAAAACCTTCCTATATGTTTAGTCCTTTGATTAACAAATGTCCTTAATACTTATTCTTGGGGCCTTCTTTTTTCTTGGATTACAGCTTGTTTGGGTTGTTTCCCAAGAAGCAGCAAGGAGCTGTGACATGCAGTGTCAGTACAAGCTCTGCTCTTCACCACGCTGCGTTTGAGTGATTTCTTTCCCTGCATTGTGTATTGTTAAGTTTGAAGTCATTCCACTGACGTGGGTTCATCCAGTACTTCTGTCAGAGCATACAGTAATCTTCCTTTCTACAATGGAAGGCTTGTTTTGAAGGCAAAGCTGTCATATTAGAAGCCTTTAGCAGGAAATACTGGGGCAAAGGAAAGGAAATGCTCTTTAACTTGGTCAATACCTGATGTTTGTGCTGCGGTTGCTTTCACAGCAGTCTCCCCTTTCAGAATCTGGGGTGACACTTGCTTTTTTTTATTTTATTTGGGTACAAGTATTTTAGCAAAAGGATTCACAAAGGAGCCAGTGAAAAAAATAAAGCAGATAAGGCATCTCTTTATTTTATAAATAGATAAATAGGAATTTTCTGGGACTGAGTGAAATTACTGTGTGATTGTACGGTTGTTTTGCTGCCAGCTTCTATTTTCTCTCAGTGAGATTGTAGATTTTTCACGTCAGGTACCATTCCTTTTTCTTTGTAAGATGTCTCTGGTTATTGTGCTTCAAGGAGTTACAAAGCCATAGGCACTGACACCAGAGTAACTCAGGAGGCTGTGGCAGTTCTTGGGTCCGTGGAGGGACTCTTTCTGCCAGGCTCTTGGGATCAGCCAGGGCTTACAAATAGATCTCTCTGATCCCGTGAAGGTCTGTGAGTCCTGTCCAAAGTACAGCTAAAATTCAGGTGCCATTGGAAGCAGGCACAACTTTAAAAGCTGTCATGTGTCCGTTGTTCAGATTTAAGCATCATTTTGATTTAACCACTTAAAACATAGATGGAAACTTGCACAGAAAGTAACTAAACCTCCCCAGAAGGACAAACTATGTTTTGTGCAGATTAAAAATGCAGTTGCTTCTCTATCAGGAAGGTTTTTTGTTTAGTTTGACAAAATTAATGTGCATTTTCAAAGCAGTGCCATGAACTGTGTGTTACGTTTGCAGTGTGTCTCTTCCTGTCCCCAGAATAATTGGCTAATGTCTACTTGTGCACTCTGCAAATGAAGGGAAAAAAAGCCTAGAAATAAACTACTTTCCACTTTTCATATGTTGCTAACAGGTTTCAGTTTACATTTAAAAATTGTCCACAAATGTAAATGTAGTCCACAAATATTGTGAAGGTGTCTCATGTACTGCTAATCCCTGATGAAGGTTTCTTCATTTTCCTACTTTAAAATTCAGTTTTTCTAAATTCCTCCTTTTTTATCTTCTTGCCTGTTTCCAATAATTCACCCTGACATTCTTTCTTCCTGTTTTTCCTATTCTGTTCATATTCTTCCTTTCATTTATTGTCTTTTTATTAATGTTTTCTTCCCCTTTTTTTGGTCCCTGTTGCTATAAAAAAACTTCCCTGCTTTCTTTTGCCAGACAGTTATCAGCCATTAGTGGTCCCTCCTTAAAATCTAGCTATTTGAGGAATCTCACTTTATTTCTTCTCTTTATCAGGCAGACATAAGCCATGCTGAATGTGGTGTTCTGCATCTTTATCAACATTTGTCTGGGTCTAGGCTGTACGCTCAGTAAAACAGGGAATATGTCACTGACTTTCACACACATGGAGTTTCTCATCTTCTATGGGCTGAAGTCAGCTTTCTGTTCGGTTTTATTTTAATCCGTCTTTTTAAATCATCCATCAGACTCGCCATCCCTTAAAAAAAAAAAAAATACTGTATAGCTGTGGCTATTTTGATGGGGGAAGGGGGGGGAAGCTGCTTTAGAGGGTCCCAGGACAAAGCAGACAGCAGAGTACAGCAACGCACGGCTCGTTAGGAGCTTCCGTTCTGCTAATAAGGCAGCTAATTTTTTGCAGGTTCCACTGCTCTCCAGGAAATCCTAAATAATTTTCTTGGGTAATGGAGGGATCATATCAAGGTAATGGCAGCAAGATGGGAACGCAGGCAGGTTCAGCTGTCCCAAGGCTCAAAGAGCTCTGGCTGGTTGGTGAGTGGTGGTGCCTCTGATCTCTGCTGCCATGCTTGTCCCTTGCTCCTTGCGATGCGTCACGATACACAAAGTGGAATTTGTCCCATTGATTTCTATTTCACATCCTTTGAAAAACATAAGCCCTCAATATGAGTATTTAAAACAATATTGTATTAAGGCCTTTATTGCGGGAGAGAAGCTGGCTGCTGCAGAGCTTGTGCCTTGTTGACAGCCAGATCAAAATGATCAAGGCTTCGGAAGTCTGATGGTAGAAATGCAACAGAAATTTGCTTAATTCTGCTCAATGCTGTATTACTAACACAGCACACTGAGAATTGGCATAGCAAAGCGAACCGAGTCACCCGAAGCGGAAGTTTATCCCTGGAAAAAATAGGAAGAACCTGTGGTTGTACCCTGAGAAGGGGCCACGTTGGATCCGTGAAAGCCCCAGGAGGAGAAAGAACCGCGTGAGCTGATGGTGAGGTTTGCAAATGCAGTTGGCAGCCCCAGGGTGCCCAAATACCACACAGCAGCGAGTTCATGGCCTGGCTCTTCAATTTAGCTGAAAGTAGCCAAATCTAGATATTGGCGTGCAGGGATTGGCAGAGCACACGGGAACCAGAGCAAAAGGTGCAGAAGCAGCTAAACTTCTCCCTACGGCATGGTGGATGGCACACAAGCCAGCAAGAGCTTAGGAGCTGTGAGCAAGATTGAGAAACAAGTGCTGAAAACCAGGAGGATGACCTAGGGGTTTATTTATTCCACGAAAATGCTGTTGTGTTTTAATTCTTTGTTTCCAAAGGCAGTGCTGCCTGGTGTTCTGGGCTGTGCCCTTTGAACAGCGCCGGAGATTTTGAGGAAAGCTTGGCAGTTCCTGCCACAACTCTGGCGTCTCTCGTCGAAAATGAATTGAGTGACTGGTTGCAGCAAACATCCAGACTGTCCCCTGAATCCCACCCGAGCTCCAGCAGTGGGGGAGGACAGTCCCACATAGGCACTGCGACCCAGTGATGTGAAGAAAGGGCAGGGGGCTTTGCTGCGGAGAGAGCAGTCACTAAATCCTCTGACCCAGAAGAGTTGTGTTTCGGTGTGTTAGATGGACATGGCTTGTCTTCTGAGAAATTAGAGAAAGGGGGCTTTTTGGCAGGAGCTTAAAAACAAGTTGTGTTGAGTAAGTACGTACGGCAGAAAATTGTAAAAGAAAAATTTGGAGGCAAATAGAACTGATGGTGTGAAGATGGTGTGATTTGGCCCATGTCGCTCCGTGGTTAATTTCCCAGGTACCTGATTGCATGTAACAAACCCCATCTATGTGACTGATAATAGCTTCTGCCGTGCTGCTGAGCTCCTCCTGTATTTCACAGAATCCCATGGGGTTGGAAGGGACCTCTGGAGATCATCTAGTCCAACCTCCCTGTCAAAGCAGGTCCACCCAGCGCAGGTCCCACAGGAACATGTCCAGGTGGGTTTGGAATGTCTCCAGAGAAGGAGACTCCACCACCTCCCTGGGCAGCCTCTTCCAGGGCTCTGCCACCCTCACAGGAAAGAAGTTCCTCCTCATGTTTAGGTGGAACTTC
>JAHREE010000355.1:177523-191939 GCA_033628505.1 Tringa tobata | reverse complement strand
GTATTTAGGATAGCGAAAAGTAAATCAGCCAGTCGGTTTTACTAGTAATGCAAAGACATTATTATTTAATCCCCCCTCCTCATTTAATCCTGTCTTTCTCTCCTCTAAAACCATTCAGTACATGACTGGAAAGTGAGTTGCTCACAAACCCATTGCTGTGCAGTCTTTTACAAAAACAAAGTCATAAGGGTAAGCAAATGCCTTCCTTCTAATTAGCAGTGTGTGTTGTGGTTCTGTACGTTCCAAAGCGTAACAGCTACGGTGCCTAAAATAATCCCAGAGAAAAAACTTGTATGACACGAAGATGGGGGGGAAGAGGAAGAGGAGGCAGGGAGATCTGTTGTCTATGTTCTCAGAAACCTTTTCTGTCTCCGTTTGAACACTGTCAGCTTCTTTTACCCCAACCTTACAGCGTCCAAGGGGGATTAGAAATGCTCACCCGTGACCACAACGTCAGATCTTAGGTTTGTGCAGTGCAAAAGCAGGATCTCGGACTCAACTGCTTTCATTTTGGGTTTTAGCATGCTGATAAATGCCTCCTAACGCTGGAAAAGAGGTAAGGCTGTCTGTCTGGAAATTTAAAAAGTCTTACCTCATGGATGTGAAATGGCTTCTGGATCTGTAAAAGTGCTGTGTATGTCACAAGTAACAGTTACTGTCTCTTGTGATGCCCTTAATACCCGTCTTTTATGAAATGGCTAGGGACCACTCAGGGGCAGGGACACAAAACTGAGATGCTGCTGGTCAAATGGTTTGTAACTGAGACAATATCGGTTAAATTAAATCTATTAACTTCAACAAGAGTTATTGTAAAAGTACCTTACCTTAACATCAGCGAAAAGAGGAAAAGCAGAACTTTCCACTGGGGGAGGTTTCATTGGTTTCCATCCCAGCCTTGTTGCACCAGTCTGTGCCATACCCTGTGTTGGGAGGTACAGTCACTTTCTTAAAAAATGTGTTAGGAACGCAGCAGTGGCAACTCCGGTAACAGCCAGCAGCTGTTCTGGTGATGCCCTCCAGAGACGTGGCTCCTGCAATCTGAGCTGCTCCTTTTTTTCCCACACACAAGTGATTTCCCAAAATATTTACCATGGTTTTGATTTTTGCCTGAAATGGAATTTTCTTTTTCTATGGTTGGTATAACATGGCTGTGGATTTGGAAAGACTTTTCACTCACCAGATATGAGGCTGTACACACGTACTGCTGATATTTCCATTGGCATCAGCCTAGATCCATCTCAAGGACTTAAGTCCTCAATTTTCTTAGCTATTTTCTGCAACTCTAAAAAATATATATAAATAAATAAATAAAATCCGTGCTCCAAATTCAGAAAGGTCACTGCCCTCAACCACAAATTTAATTATCAGCTTACCCCTTCTACTAAAGTTTTTTTTTTTTCCCCTCTCTTTAGTTAATTCCCACCCCGTGTCCCACCTTAGGAGCCTTTAGTTTCTCCTTGAAGGGGGTAGGTGCTTACACGTGTGGCTCAGTGAGTGCTCAGCAGTGGGAGCCAGGGTTGTACACGGTGTCACGCCGTGAAGAGCTAACCATCTCCTGGGGCAGACAAAAATGTCTGCGACAACAATGCCACGACTTTCCCAAATTCCTGTGTTTTGCAGCCGCGAGGCTGGGTTTCTACAGGGGAAGGCAGGCCCTTCTGGCGGAGCTCGCAGTGCTCTGCCTTTCTGCTGCTGCTGCTAATTTTTGTGAGCACCGTAGAATATGGCAGAAAATTGAAACTGTGTGAAAGATCAACAAACGAGCATAGAATGTCACGCAGCGACATCTGTTAATTTTGGCTCTGTCTCATAGAGGTGCAGAGGAGGGCAACCAGGCTGGTGAAGGGCCTGGAGAGTAAATCGTGCCAAAAACAGTTGAGGGAGCTGGGACTGTTTAGTTTGAGGAAGAGGAGGCTGAGTGAGGGGAGACCTCATCACTCTCTACAACTCCTTGAGAGGACACTGTAGAGAAGTTGGTGCTGGTCTCTTCTCACAGGTCATTGGCCATAGAACAAGAGGGAATGGACTCAAACTGCATCAGGGTAGGTTTGGAGTGGACACTAGGAAGAAATTCTTTACAGAAAGAGCAGTCAGGCATTGGAACAGGCTGCCCAGGGAGGGGGTTGAGTCACCATCCTTGGATGAGTTTAAGAGTCGTTCAGATGTGGTGTTGAGGGATATGGTGTAGGGGAGAACTTTGTAGAGTGGGGTTGATGGTTGGACTCGATGATCCCGAGGGTCTTTTCCAACCTGAATGATTCTATGATTCTATATCCTCCCAACCCCTCCTTTCCAGCCACAGGTCTCCCGTTTTGTGAGAGCTTGGAGTGACAGGGACTTGGGGCAGAATGTCTGGCTGTTTCTCAGCCCCTGCGTTCTCCCCGTCACCATGCTGTGATGGCAACCAGGTGGCCACGGCTACTCTGTGAGGCTGCCTCTGGTCCCCCAGCCTGTGGGCAAGGAGGTGGGCAGCCCCTGGAGCATGGAGGTTGGAGTGCAGCAGCGGCAGGGTAGAGAATGGCTTGTCCAGCAAGAGCAGCCTCCAGGGCACCTCCTTGCTGCTGCAGTCCTCCATCAATGACAGTGCCTTTGCTGCAACCAGTGAGAAGGTAATAGAGCTCGTTGCCTCTCCGGAGCAGTGTTTCCAGGTGCAGGAAGATGACATCCAGCAGGTCAAATCTGCCTTAGCTCATGTAGTTTGACACGTGTTACGGAGGAACGGTTTACTATCCACCGGGATCCTTCTCCTCAGCAGTGCTTTCCAGCAGGTCCACCCCTGACCTCTATTGGTGCCTGGGGTTCTTCCTCCCCAGGTGCAGGACCCTACACTTGCCCTTGTTGAACCTCATGAGGTTCTTCTCTGCCCAGTTCTCCAGCCTGTCCAGGTCACACTGGATGGTGGCACAGCCCTCTGGAGTGTCAGCCAGATAGGAGTCATTGTCGTATCTGGAAGAAGGTGATAGAGAATCCAGTACAGTCTTCAGGCTTTCATCATTCAGCATCTGCTGTTGCAGAAGGTTGACCAGAAGGTGGTTTGTGTTTGACACAGAAACAAAAGACGTGGTCATTGCACACACAGATGGGAACAAACAGCTGTCTGAAATGTCTTACTCATCAGATGGAAACTTCTTGGCAATAGGTTCCCATGACAACTGTATTTATTGCATATATATACTGTATATATTAACCATATATATATGGCCTGAGTGAAAATGGAAGAAAGTACGCTAGAACTGGGAAATCTTCGTGGCATTCCAGCTTCATTACTCATCTGGGTTGGTCAGTTCATTCACAACATCTTGTGTCTAATTCAGGAGACCATGAGATCTTGTACTAGATCTTCTCTGCTTGTAAACAAGTTGTGAGTGTTGAAACAACGAGAAATGTAGAATGGGCCACCTGTAAGGTCAGGATTCCATGGTTTTGGTGTATGGAGCAGATATCAACGCTGTCTGTCGATCACATGGGAGAAAACTGCTATCAACATTTTGGCAAAGTACATCTTGTATCCATCCAGTCTAGGGCTCCAAGCCATGTCTGTGGTGGACAGAGTAGTCATATAACTAGTGTAGGTTTTCCCTGTGAAGATACCCATCTTATTTCCATGGGCGGAAAAGGTACAAGTGTTATGCAGTGATGAGTCATTTAGAGGAAACATCAGTGTGGATGTACACAGTTGAGTTGACCGTGCACAGAACTTGTTTTTAATATGCCATTTATTCTTAACAGTGTGGTTGCAGTTTAGCCTGGTCACTGTGATTTTTGTTTTTATTTAAAAAAAAAACAAACAACAACAAACTCGTACAAACCCCAGGAAAGTTAAGCCCTGTGCTGGTTACCTTAGTCTAGTATTGGTTTTTTTTTTGTTTGGTTGGTTGGTTTTTTTTTTCCATTGTGTCACACCTTAAGAAGGTTTGGTTTTTTTATTTTCTTTTTCTCTTCTGTTGTCCCTGCCCCAGGGGCTGCGGTAGCCGCAGTGTCTGTCTGTCTGGTGGTTTCCCCTCTCTTTCCCCTGAGGATGCTGCACAATATCAAGCGGCGCTTGGTAGATACTGGCCAGGGACCAGCTCAGTGCAGTAAGTTGTGTCTCTCTGGAATAGCCACAGCGTTTTCCTCTCAAATATTCTGTCACTTTATCAGGGTTCTGTAGTCGTTTGGGGATGAAGTCCCAGACCACTGGAGGTGAGAAGCTCTCTAGATGCCTGCCATATTCTCCCACGTGCCGTGCCACCCGTGACTGTCCAGCCTCGGGGCAGATCTCTGGGGGGTAGTCTTAAATAGTTGCTAAACCCTAAAGGAGAACCGAAACACATTCAAGAAACACAGCAATAACACAGGCTGGTTTGAACATCCCAAGGGTTTTGAAAAGTCTCAAAAGTTGTCCTACCTGGCCCACAGGAGAACAAAGAGTTGAAAGAGCTGGGGTAAGTATCCCCCTCCTGCTTCATGATGTGATGCTGTCATATCGTAAGTTGGCATCACACAGGACAGCAAAATGATAATGCTGATCCCTCTCCCAGAGGTGACAAATATCAACCGCGTGGGAATTTGCATAACACAGCCAGGAGAACAGACACAGTAACGTGGTGACCAGCGACTATTTAATTAATATAATAAACGCATCTAGAAATGCGGTTTAGCACGCTCTAGTGGGGTCTGTCGTTATCTCAACCCCTTGAACCCCGCCTTGGGCATCAAAAAAGGACTGTTGTGGTTTGGCTTCAGTCAGCAACAAAGAACCAGGAGGCTCCAACCCCACCACTGACAGAGGACTGTACGAACACCGTTACGGTACCACCGCTCACCAAGGGCACCCCAGCCCCCTTCCCCGGCAGCTCCGGGCTACAGAGTGGACATGGGGCACGTGGCATGGGATAGCCGTGTCCCTCCCAAAGCCTGGGGAAATCAAGTGTCACATCTTAAGAATGATCATTTTCTCTTCTGTTGTACAATATGCAACGCGGTACAAGTTTATTATAAGAAACGTGGCTTGACAGTTTGCAGTACAGCGGCATCAACAGAATGTGACTGTCTTAAACGTTTTCTATAAACATTTTTGCTCACAAAAATGCCTTTCAAAGACTATATATATGTGCTTATTTGTTTCACTGTCTACATTTTGTACTGTGTATCTCCTTGCTTAGAAAAATCTATGTCAGTATCAAGGTACGGAATTGCTTCTGCTGGAGGATGATGAATACATCCTCTGTATGAAATAGATACAAAAAGTATAAACCGAGATGGAATATGCAAAAATTAGCGGTGTAGACCTGAAAATGTGACTGCTGGTAAATTTGTGTTCTCTTGGGAATAGCACACCTTGGGTATCACCAATTCGACAGGTTATGCCCCAGTTTGACCTGAATATCTTTGCAGGTTTTTACGGATGTCTGTGTGGTTCAGGTTTTCCATGGGAGTTTAAATTAAAAATATTTTCACTTGTATGTGAACAATTTCTTTTTGAAAACAAAACCAGAAAATCTTGGCCACGTCCTCATTATTGGCTGATATATTTAACTAATGTGTATATTAATCAGCATGATGCGACGATTGTACACGTATAAGATTTTAGCAGTTCATAACAAATGGTAAGGAAATGTAGCTTTACTTTTTTATTCTTGTGGATATTGTGTATTTGCATTTGAAAACTGAGCAGACCAAGTCTAAAGATATCTTTCTCAGCGTATCATAAACCTGCAGAGGGTAAAGCAAGTCTTGGAAGCCTACACGATTCTGTGATTCTGTCATCTGGAATGAAAGTTTTACGTTTCTGTGTTTTTAGTTATGAAAGAAATGGGAATTTGCTGAATGAATTAATCGTATTGAGCCGTAAAAGTCTATCTTGAGAGCCATTATATACGGGAGCTCACAAAACCTGCAGAGAGAAATGGAAGCGGCTTCCTTTTCTAATTAGGGCTTTCAGGAAATCATTGATTACAGAATCAGATAGGGTTACTCAGAGACCTTTGTTTGATGTTACTTCTGATAATCAAATTTGATATCAAATGATAATAATAATTTTACTAGTGACACTGGAAGCAGCTGCACTCTGTAATGGTAAGCCTGCCTTCAATAAAACTTCCCTCTTTCCTCCTACCTTGTCCAAACAGTTATAGCTAATGAAGCATTGCTTCCAAACTGGAGATCCCAGTAAAATATTTAAATCACGAAGACACAAGCGATACAGTAGACAGTGTGTTCTTAATGGGATGGTCATTGTCTGGACCAGGTTAAGGGTGTAAGCTTGTTCTTGCATTGCATTTTTAAAAAGTCAAAACAAAACCTTGACCCAGTATGTAGAAATCTTTTACTATTTTTTTTTTTTCTTTTCAACAGGGTCAGCATATTTCACTAGCTCCCATTCAAAAGCTAGAGGAAGCTTTGTACGAGTATCAGCCTCTGCAAGTGGAGACATATGGACCACAAGTTCCAGAGCTTGAAATGCTGGGAAGGCTGGGGTAAGTAACACAGCGAGTTTTAATTCCCATTTCATGGCATTAGAGCCGGGACTGTTACCATCCTCAGTTTGCCACAGCTTGTAGGGATCTTTTTGATTTGTGTTTTTTTTTTTAATTTTTTTTTTTTTAAGGATCTTAACGAAATATTAGACTTCCTGCCCAACCAACATTTTGTTTGGGTGGATAAGCTGAGATTTTTGGTCCTTTACCCTTTATAGATCTATTGAGAGCTGGACTGGATTGTATTAGTGTTTTTAAGGTTGTCCTTGGCAGTCGTAGTGAAGTAGCTGTTCATTTTCAGTTGCACGGTATTAAAAAATAAATAAATAAAAATCCGGGGCTTAATTTACCCAGCTGTAAGCCAGTAAAAATATTAAAGTTGGGCTGTTTGCCATGAAAAAGGGTAGGTTTACTTGTCGACTGCTGTCTACAGTCAAACTGCCTTTGTGAGAAATGAAGCACAGAGCTTAACTTGGTCAAAAAATATAACGCAGGGCTGGTCCAGCAGCTTGGCCCGTAGCAGCCGTGTTTGGAAGAGGGTTTGGGAGCCTGCTGTCTACCTGGGTCATCTGGGGGGGCTGGGAAGTCCAAAAGTGACGTGTCTGCTCTCCAGGGATATCTTCAGAGCCCAACGCCACCTGAAAACGTGTAGCTACTGGGATGGTGGGTGTCACCCAACCCATCACGGCCTGACTTTTAAGGTCACCAGCACTTAGAGTGGCTGGAAAATGATGTGGCAGAATGAACGCATGGACTGGTAAGGCAAGAAAGAGTTTAAAAAAAAAAAAAAAAAAGAAAAAAAAAAGTTTGTTTGACTGTGCAGTACGGGAAACCTGAAGCCACAAAGCGCAGAACTAAGTTGAGACACTTTAGTGTGCAGTTTCGGACACCACTGAAATCCAAACAGAAACCCCATCTAGTCCACTGGCACAGGAGAAATTGTATCTCACCCAGAAAACGATAGAATTAGATAGATTTTTATTATTATTATCATCATCATTATTATTATTATAAAAGTAATTCAAGAAATTTCAAGGCTCTCTGGAATTAACGCTAGCTTTGTTTTTATTGTTTCCATGTCCTCCTGATGCCTCTAACTTTTGTTATCTGATACCAAGCTTCTGAGACCAAATATTAATTAGCAGTTTAAACTCGGGCAGAGCCAGCCTCAGCCTTCACCACCTGTTTGGATGAGGCACAGCTGTGAGGGACCTCCAGTTTGAGGGGGAGCTCAGCCCTAAGACTCATCACGAACGAAAATGCTTGGGTGGGGGGGAAAGATGCCTCGTGCAGGGAGGATTCCCTTTAGCCGTGCCCCTGGAAGGTGAGTGCCGATGTCCAGATCCGTCGGGAGCCCTGTGCTATCTGTGTCCATCCCATCTCACCACCCAACACCGGTCTGAAGGCAACCCAACGCCTTGCCAAGCAAAAACCCTTAAAATCCCGCCGCGGCTGCGTTACGACACGGGGGGACGAGCACGGGTGGTCGGGGCAGGGCTTGCAAACCCTTTTCTTGGATGGAGGCACTGAGACACACACGTCGTCTTACCCCTCCGAGCACGGGGGGCTTGGCTCCAGAGGTGATGAAAGAGGTGCCCACCAGAGGAGTTCTTCCGAGTCCTGAGGCTGTTTGCCATTCTAAACCAGACATAGCCGTGCCGGGGCTTCCCAGCCGGGACGACTCTAACCATGGGGCGTCTGAAATATCTTAAACCGTGCAAGGCTATTTGTTTATATATTTGTGTTTCTGTGTTTATAAGAACTCGTGCGCATTTCCTGCTGCTGCTGAATGCTCAACCAAGTGCGCCTCGCTCCTCGCTTCGGGGTTTTTTTTTTTCAAACAGCTGTGCACAGCTGGGCACCACGTTCTCCTCTCCTGCTAAAGATTTTTAGTTTTCTTGTTCATTTGGACTCACACAAGGACAGGTTAACTCTAAATTTATTTTTGTTTGGTTGGTTTTCCTTCTTTTTTTCATATTCTTGTAAATAATTTTGCAGTCTGGGTCTTTATTGCTGCTGAATAGTTCCCGCAAATGTGCCGGCTGGCTGTTACCATCTGAGTTTCTGGAGCCAGAGTCATTGCGAAGACGCTGCCAGGCTGAGACTTTTAATTCACTTCTGGTATCATGATTTATTGACTTTTTTTTTTTTTTTTTTTAAAATACAGTTTATTGTCTTCAAAACATTCAGTAGAATGGGCTTTCTGAGTATTCAGATCTTAACTTCTCGAGAGTCTCTTTAGGTTTCAGCATCAGCGTCGCTTTTCTTTCTAGTAAACCGCTGCAGCGAGGGAGGCAGCTGGCAAGGCTTCTAGCAACCAGCGAGACAAAGGGAGAATTCTTGAGGGATCCTCTACGACATTTGTTAGGGTTCTTTTGTAATTAAAAAATTTGCTTTTTGAGATGACTCGTAGTACTTGCTCGTTAGGCTTTACAGAAAATTTTGCATGGAGTCCAGTAAACTTCATTCCCCATCCTGCCACTCCCATTCTATATGGATTTTGCATGTTTTGCAAAAAAAAGGAAATTTATGTTCAAACTGTTTTTAGAAATTTGTTTTCAGTTTCTCTTGAGGCTGTAATTTTTCTTTCTTTCCATATACTGCAAAAAACCCATTAACATCCCTACGATGCGTTTTTTGCTATTGTGTTGGAAGTCTGAGAATAACGAATAAATAGATTTTTTTTTTTTTTTTTTTTTTTCCCAACACAAATGTAGGGTTTAATGCGTCGGGGTTTGTGTCCTTCAGGGAAGACCACGCTTTTTTTCAGTGCAGGAGGATTTTTCTGGAAGTAATGAGATATAGGCAATAATGCTGAATTAAATGGCTTTCTGGGAGCAATGTGTATAATGATGACTTGTAGGCAATATTTAACCTTCTGGCAGGGGGACTGAGCCTTTCTTAGAGCTAGCCTCGCATACCAGGTCCCTTGTCTAGATGTGTGTGAAGTTTCTACAAGGAAGTCTTAGTGGCAGATAGTCCCACGAATACACGCTGAACATCTCAGGTTGGTGGTGGTTTGATCTGAGGTCACTTTGGGTGTTGAGCCTGTGAGGCCACTCGTGCCCGTCAGCTGTCAATCAGAAATGTGACTTGAAAGGAAGAAGGGGAGAAGACATGTATGAGAACGTCTCCCAGACCTGTGGTATTGTCTGTCCTCGGAGAGGAGCGGGGTCTTGGATGACTGTAACGTACCTGTTCTGGAGGCAGGCTCTACAACCGCGTGTCCTTCTGTAACGACCAATAGTCCTGGGTCTATGTGACGTGGTCACCGCTCCAAATTACTGAAGCTCTCCGTGATGTGCATCAGGAAATTATTGGTTTCTGGGTGGAGTTGAAGGCAACCTGCTGATGGGAGTCACGTTTAGGGAGCCCTGTCTTGTCCAGATGCTAGCGGTACTTCTGCCCTCACCAGAAACGGTTGGGTTGGTGTAGTTTGGCTAAAGTGGGGAGTGTCATCTTTTGGTTCAAATTGGGTCCAAATCTGTTGAACTGCTGAAGTCATCGCAAAGCTGCGTGGTCTACCATGGCTTTTGGGGAGAGGAGGTGTGTGGTTGAGAGAGAGCATGAGGGGCTGGATGCTCGGGCACTCACTGAAATTACTTTACTTTGAGGTTTTCTAAGAAAAAAAGGCCTTCCCTCCTCCTCCCCCCCATGTTTTAGCTGAGCACACTGAATTTGTGTGGTTGGAGGTCTGGATTTTTCTTACTGCAAAACAAAAGAAACGAAACATATAACAAACTCTGACATGCCCAGTCGTGAAAGAACCAAAACAGGATGGGGGTGGAAATTAGTGTGTTGTTTTAAAAATGTATGTTTGTTGTGTTGTTTTGATTTAAAAAAAAACAAAACAAAACAAAAACCCCAAAACAAAACCCTGAGGATCAAAATTATGTTTGTTTGAGGTCCTGAAAAATGTAAAGATATTTTTGGCACTTCTTGTGCGTATGCACGGCTTGCAGGAGCAGCAACACCGCCTTCTCACACCAAGTATTTGCAGCTGGGGAAGAGCCACACACAAGCTACACAAAACTGACTGACTATAAATTGAAAATCTGCTTATGTGATTAACGTTTTGGGTAAAGACGTGTGAATTTCACGTCTTAAAGTTTAGAAACACTCTCTTGTAAGAGATTCTGCTCTTAAAACAGCTCCAGTTCGAGTCTCGCCATTCTCACCAAATAGATGTCATTTACAAGTAAGACTAAAAACTTCTGGTTTGTTTCTTAAAAATCCTCTGCCTTAACAGAGAACTTTTGTGCAGACTTTGTAATCAAGTCAAGCCTGGGCTGATTAAAATCAAATTCTGTTTGCCTACTTAAGTTTGTCTGGAGAGATACATCCTGAATATATACATGGGTGTATAAAAAAAAAAAAATCAAGTTTGCTCCAAAAATCTTTGCTTTTCTTTAGGGAAGAATGTGAATTCCCTTTGATCTATCAATTTGTTTTCATGTATAACCACATTGTTAGGAGCACTGCAGCTAATCAGTGCTTTGTTTAAATACGATGCAAAAATAAAATTCAATGGTGAACATGAATCTAATGGGAATAGGTAATATACCTTGATAATTTAAGAGTTAAACCTAAGCAAAATGTCATTTTAAGAGTTGAGGATAAGTAGTACAGCAGAGTGCTGTGGAAGTCTGTACCTATAACAAATGTGGTGTTAGCCCACTGTGCTTTTTATAACGAATTGCCTTGTTTCATTCCTTTTTTTTCCTAGTGTAGGACAGCTCAGTCATTTTTAATTTCTAATTAAGATGAGGAGGTTGGATTTCGTATCTGTTAGAGTTTTGCTAGTGTTTAAATTTTAACCTTCAAGTGGAAAATTTCTGCATATTTCTTTCTGGTACGGTGTTGTAGTGTAATTTGAAACAGATGTGGACTTCTGGCAGTTAATCTAGAAATGACTTGTGTAACTTCTTTGCTGTCAATCATAGTGATGATATTTTATTTTGTTTTTGAAGTGAGGCAATAGTAAGGATGCTCTCCAAATTCTTCTTAAACCAGAGTTGATCTGGTCTTTGGCTGGATTAGTTTCTGTTAAAATCCTGTCGGTGTCCGTGTTAGGTTCAAGACAGGGCAATAACTGAGAATTGATTTTGAATGGGTGGTAGGAACCACTAGGCTTTCAGAGTTGTGGCAGGTGATTTTTCACATCTTCTCTCTTTGTCGTTGGGGTGTGCAGATATTTCTTGAATCTCAGAAAATGCAAACGCCGCAAATGAAGGGCGTATTTGATCTGCTTTGGCCAATTGCTTTTGAACACTCAATTCATTCTGCTCCTTGGAATAGAATATAGTTTCTCAGTGAGCTCAGTAGTCAGAGTCAAGAGATTGAGCAAGAGCAAGGGAAGTTTGTCTTGCTTTGGAGAGCACGTGGAGAGGGCTGCACGCCTTCTTGCCAGGATTCTCTTGGCTACCAAGGCATGTGGTCTGAATTTCCCAGTGTCTTCTGCTGCAGAGCCTGATCTCCGCAGAAGGATTTGAATCAGGCACCTGATGAATGAGAATTACCAAGTAAGAAGTCATTATTGCTTTGAAGACACAGCTCCGTTTGCATGCAGCCTTTTAAAGTGAAGCATTTTTTTTTCTCATTTTATCACGAACAAATGAATAAAAACCTCTGAATGGCAACAGAAGGACTAGGTGGGTGCGTTATTCGGGAATAGTGAATATGGCGAAGTGTGCTGTCTTTTCCAAGAGAGGGTGGAACAAGGAAACAGACCTGTGTGTAAACAGTCTTAATTTGCTTAGATGTAAAAACTCATAGGAACTATTTCTACATCTTCTAGATGTAGAAACTATTGCTTTAGTGTACTATAGAAATCCTGCAGGTTTCGTTGTAGGTTTTTAGAAAGACACAAATTTAATACAGAAGAGGTAGATTAGCACCAGTTTTTCCAACCGAGTAGAAATCGAGGAAAGCAGTGCAGCCTCTAGTAAGTCTGAAATCTTACTGTTTAAGAAATCAGCTTTCTGGCAAAAATGTCTATGAACGTTTCAAACGACACCCTGTAGTATATGGTGTTTTGCATGGAGCTCTTCTGTCAAGGTCATTAGCAATTGAATATATTAAAAGTGGACTGCTTATGAAACGGAGAGTTTTGCTTCCTGCCCTCCCACCTGTGGGTATAGTGTGGGTTCTGTAACTGTAAAAGGTCTCAGGAGGGTTATAAAAGCAGAGAATATGGAAAACATATAAAGAAACAAAGAAGGAAGCCTGCATACACCGTGTAGTTTCTTATATGTAAAGTTGGCTGTAGTTGTATATGTACCACTAAATTAACCTCAAAAGCTGGCCCTGACAGCAGAATGTCCATAGTAATTGTTTTTGTTGGCGTTTGGCTTCAAAATTAACTCATCGATCTAACATGAGTCTCTGTACTCATACTGGTCTGGTAATGTTTTTTTACTTCTTCGTGCAATCATGGAAAAAATATGTTTCTGCTCGAAGCAGTTGTCAAACAAGCTTCTTTCATCGACAATCAGACACTGGGCAGCTGAGTAAGGCTGTTTAGTCTAGAATAAATACTCCAGAGATTACAAGGTCGCTGTAGGAAATGTAATTATACCATTTATTCCAGAATAGTCTTTTTGTAGTGTGGGCTTGCAGAATACTAAATCATGCCTTTATTAAAATACATATAATATGAAGAAAAAAATATTCAGAGCCTTAGCATGAGGAAAGGAGAATTGCCTGGCAAACTGTACTGCAGGCTTAACCAGCGAATATTTCAAATTGCTTCAAAAAATCAGGATGGTGATACTGGCTTTATTATTGGGAGTCGGTAGGAGACAAATCCTGAGCTGTCTCTGCAGGTGCAGAGGCAATGAGGCTGAGCGGGCAGCCGATGGTGTCAGCAGAGCTGGCTGCTGATGGATTCTAATGTGGCAGGAGGCATCCTGCCGGCCAAATGCCTTATTTTCTGAATTTCAAAGCCAAATTAAAAAAAACAAACCACCCACCAGATCCGACGGTCTGTGATCTATGATATTTCTTATCTGGTATTGAAAGCCCTTCTTTGTTTTTATCCTTCCCTTCATGCTCTGCATTGGTATCACTATTGATGTATGGTTCTCCTGTGACTCTGTATGTCCACAGACTTCACTCCTTAGTTGTCCTCCATCAGCTTAGCAAAATATAATTTGGGTAGAAGTTAGATTTTGGGTCTTCTGCTGCTTCTCTGAAATTATGTGTTAAGTTTGAGGTCACTAGTTTTTGTGCTGTTTTCTTTTTCTTCGCCTTTTCCCCCCCCTCCTTGTTTCTGCACTGCATCATATTACCCTTTATGAGTCTTCCTGTGACTCCTCAGCCACATGTATGATTGCACTGGGAGTTGTGTAGTTGCCAGAAGAAAAATGATCCTTTTTACATATGCAGAAGTGACCTTTTCTGCTTATCTCTTCAGCAACAGAAGGGCATCAGCATCCTCAGCTTTTGTAGTTCTTCATGGGTTCCATGGATGGAGCACTTGGTGGATAAGGAACTGGCTGGATGGCCACACCCGAAGGGTTGCAGTCAACGGCTCAATGTCCAAGTGGCGGCCAGTAACGAGTGGTGTTCCTCAGGGGTCGGTAGTGGGACCAATACTATTTAACATCTGTGTCGGTGACATGGACAGTGGGACAGAGTGCACCCTCAGCAAGTTTGCTGATGACACCAAGATGGGTGGCGCAGTCGACATGCTGGAGGGAAGGGATGGCATCCAGAGGCTGGAGAGGTGCAAGTTGCTTGAAGTTCAACCAAGCCAAGTGCAGGGTCCGGCACCTGGGACATGGCAACCCCAGGCACAAATACAGGTTGGGCGGAGAATGGCTGGAGAGCAGCCCTGAGGACAAGGACTTGGGAGTGGTTATGGATGAGAAGCTCAACATGAGCCGGCAGTGTGCGCTGGCAGCCCAGAGAGCCAACCATGTCCTGGGCTGCATCAAGACAAGTGTGGCCAGCAGGTC
>JAHREE010000355.1:102140-137666 GCA_033628505.1 Tringa tobata | reverse complement strand
CCGCCAGCAGGCAGGGAGAGCCTGCTTTTAGCCCTAAACCTCGCCGCTCTCTCTCTTTGCGCTCTAGCACCGGAGGCTGTAGGCATCTAGACCCCCTTACGGGGCGGTATGGTGTTATTTCATGTGCACGGGAGGGGGGGGTTGCGTGGTCTTAGACTTGGGAGAAGAGATTTTTTTTTTTTTTTTCTGCTTTAGACCAAGCAAGGAGAAGTTGATTGTCTCCCCCTCCCTTAAATTTCCTCTCATGATAGACCAAAACGCCTTTCCTGCTAATTGTACTTTGTTCTGCCTTTTTCACAGAATCCTCCAAGTCATGGTTCTTCTTTTGGTTTCTCAGTATTTAATTTAATGAATGCGATCATGGGAAGTGGGATACTTGGCTTATCCTATGCAATGGCCAACACAGGGATCATGGGGTTTAGGTAAGTTCTTGGTTTTTACGTACGCTTATTTCTAAACTCTGCTTGCAGTTTTAAATGGAACAAAGCTTGATTGCTAAGACTTCTGTGCAAAACCTGAGGAAGAAGCAAATAGCTTGTGCTTTTCAGCATTGCTGAATAAGATCTTCCCTCTCTGGTTTAGTCATTCCCATCTGGCCTAACAGAAGTACTGCCCAGGCATTGCATTAAATTGCCACATGGTGGCAATTTCTTGGCCAATTTCTTGGCCATTACTCCGAATAGATTAATCGTTAGGTTTCAAAGCTGCTATCTCCTTTAGTTGCACAAATGGGCCTTCTGGAGTAAGATGACTACATATCTGAAAAATGTGCATCAACTTGCGCTTTTTTTTTGCACTTCTGCTCCCTGTATGTACTAACCTGTGGATAACAGGGTCAAAGTTACCAGAATTGTCACGTTTACAGTTTTCTAAGCCTTAGATTTACTTCATTAGACGATACATACTTGTCTGTGCATATGTATACACACAAACTCCTACGTTTATGTCATCTTTGTAATTCCTCAGACCTTTATCCTGTATAGTACCTGATATGCTTTTTGGTGAACAGCGCAAAAAGCAGAGGAACTTAGCAGCTATTGGAAAGGTCAGAGGCCAGATGAACTATAGTCAGCAGATGCAAGCCATAAAATGAGGAAATCTTGTCTTGTGGTAGCTTACTTCTTGCAAAAGTAGCATTCTTAAAGATAGAAAGTGCATTGTACTGTGAAAGTGCTTTAATTGTGAACGTTTTGGGTTTTTTTAGTATCTTGCTGCTGATTGTTGCCAGCCTTGCTTCTTACTCTGTCTTTCTTCTGCTCAGTATGTGCACCCAGACTGGTAAGTGGAAAGGATTTATCTCTGGCATACTTCCTCACCAATATCACAAAGACATGAACCAGTATAATTATTATAATTAACAGCCTGTTGACAGATAGCTGTGTCTGATTCACTGAGGTTGGAGTATTTAAGGTTTTTAACAATTACTATTTACCATTTAAAAATACGATTTTGAAATTTCCTATGGAAAGTCAATGCCAAACTGACTGGTTTCTAGATTTTCAGTTTTAATTTTTTTCAAAGTGCCTCTCTCATCTTTTCAAAAAGATAGATTCTCTATTTTTGTCCCAAAATTATTTTGATGCTGGCTGAACCACACTACTTCAGTGTGTACTGTTGCTTTCAGAGAAGACTTAAGAGCAATAAAAGAGCAAACTTTCATTCTTATACTTGTAATACGTATTTTGTTTATGGTTTGAAATGCCTTTCAGGTTTTGTAGTCATAGTGAATTATCGTAATTCTCGTGGCACTTCATAGATGCAGCTTTTTACAGCATTTTTGGTACTGAATGAGAAGTCATATTGCAGTCCTCAGAAGTTACACTGCTTTGAGACTGTTCAAACAGTGGATTCTAATATCTGCAATCTAATCTGCTAACGTTTTAGTTCTTGCATCTTTTAATTGTTACTGAAACAACTGTCTAGTTCCTTGAGTTCTCGTACACAAAGATCACGCTATAGCAGGAGGTCTCCCTCTCTTTCAATCACCTGGTTATTGTTTCCCTCTCATCTGTTTTCTTCTCTTTTCAAAGGTGGTGGGAGAAAGCTTCCGTTTCTTTCCTTATTGGCTTTGTTTTCTGTAGCTAGCTTTGGGCTCTCAGATGATTGCTTCCTGATTTTTTCTTAGATGTGCTGCTCCTGTCTTCACCTATTGAGTGATCTTCTTCATACATTCTTAAAAAATATTCTTCAGAGGTAGGGTTACTTTTATGGTTGATATTGTTGGCTGCTTGATGATTTGGGATTAAGTCTTTGATAATTTTTTTCTCCTCTTGGAGCTCTACTTATTAGAAAGGAATTGGAACCTTAAATAAGTAGCTGGAAAGGTACATAAAAAAGGGGAAACTTGGGGTAATTTTTTATGATTTTTGTTTACCTCTTATTTGAGGCTGAAAAGTTATGTATTAAATAGACACTAAGTGGTATTATGTTGTTGTTTGGTTAAATATTAACTAAAGAGATCCTTGCAGAAGAATTACTGCCGAGAGAGGAAAAAATAAGGGTTTAAGCTTTTTGAAGTAAGAAAAGTCAATGTTATGAACTTAGGGACCTGGTATACAAGAATGATTTCATTGTCTAAGGCAACATGCTACCTCAAGAAAATGCCTTTTAAATACACACAACTGAAAGCAAGGAATACCTTTGAAATGACAGAATGAAGTATTTATCGTCTGAAACTTGCACTTTAGGTGATAACTAATTATTAAAGGTAATGTTGACAGCACCAGAACTACTATCTAAATAAATTTGCTGGATTTATGGCCTTCTGTGTTCTGATTTTATTATTTTTTTTTAAATAAGATTTCTCTCGGATTATATTTACTATAATTCCTCTAAACTATTGAAGTAGTTAAAAGTTAGATAGCATTCCAAGGTTTTCCTTGGTATGTTGTCTTTAAAAAGTGAGAAATATAACCGGTTATGCATTGATGAAGTAAAATCTGTGTATGTGTTTGCTTCCAAAGTGAACATTTTTCTTATAATGACATTTGACAAATGACAATTGAACATTTTTCTTATAAAATTTACATGCCTTTGTGAACAATGTTATAGTATTAAGCTTAATCCATGGCAAGCAATTGGAAAGAAATTTCAGTAGTTTTACATTAAAAAATGAGTTAGAAAAATTCAACGGGTGGAGAAGAAAAACCTTTGAAAGTGTTTGTAAACTCTTCTTCCAGGTATTCAAATCATAAAAGTAGTCCTATGAAAGAGCTGACCTATAAAATGCCTTCTGAAAAGGGAGATGTAATTTTAATTCCATTTAGGAGATGAGGATTTATTAAGAACAAGCATTTTAGTTACAGTTTAAAGAAGTGTCTTCAGTTTGGTCTGGACTTTGACAAAATCAAACTATTTGTGTAGACCAAAAGGCTTAGCAAAAATAATATTCCCAAATGTCAAGTGTTAGAATTGGATTAGCTTAGTCAGTGTTTTCCCCCGGTGTTAATTCCGTACGACCTACGTTGTTTTGGGGTTTGGGCTGACAATGGCTAAGTTTACTCTGTAAAGCAGAGGAATTGGGAATTTAAGTGGAATGTACTTTGAAGTTTCATGGCTTTTTTTTTTCTTTTCATTTTATTAGGTGGTCATGGGTATTGCTCATACTTCACTTGCCAATTTCACTTTGTATTTAAGTGGATAATTTCCATTTATGTTAATAAAATAATAGAAATCAAGCCAATCAGGCAAAATGTTTATATCAGTTGTGCTTAATATGTTGTTCTGTGTATTCTTGAAATTATGAAAATAATGTGATTAAGTATTAGAGCTTCCCAGTGTTCAAAGGATTAAATTGATACAGAAACAGAGTTACTATAGAAAATATTCTAAGGTTTCGTGGTGCTGTTTTGGAAGTGTGTGGAAGATTTTGTTCTCTTTTTTGGTAACTTCTCTTATATGTGTGCTGTGTTCCCATGAGGTAAAAGCAATTCTTTCCTAAATATGTTTAACATGTTGCTGATTATTTTATTTTTTAATGCCATTGGAACTGGCCTTCTAAAATGCTACATTTTTTTTTTCTTGTGATCAACAACTTTATAAATGGAAATCTAAAAAAAATACGGGGTAAAATCTAGTAAGACATACTTCTTGTTTAATTATATCTGTATATAACCATCAGTGTAGTGGCTGATGTAAGAGATTAGTCCAGGTTTATGCTGAGAACTGACTCTGGCTCATTTAATTTTGTCATTTATTTTGTCATAGCATGTTGGTGTCAGTAGTAGAGCAGAATGTGAAACATTGCCCTTGAGAAAATCATATGAGAAAGTTAATGAATTTTTTTTGTGAGAGAGGAGTTGGTTTTTTATTGTTGGCTTTTTTGTTTGGTTTTTGGTTTTTTTGGTTTGATTGTGTGCGGAACTTCAGTGAAATAAAAATGCCTAAACTTGGGCAGTTGGCAGTCTGAGGATTCTGGTCCCATTATCTGATCTCTGTGAAATGCCTGTTTTATTTCCTTTAGTGGGACTTCACTCAGGTGTGCAGATCTTTCCCCCCCCAGCATCTAAATTAAGATGTGACAGGAGTAGAAGCAGTACTGTACCAAGTAGAACCAAGGAAGAGAAACCAAGTGTTTTGACAATAAAATTACGTGGGTTTGAGATTAATTTTACCCTTTGAGGTATTTACAACTGTGGATCGTTTTATTATATACCAAGAAAGCGAGTGGTATTTCTCAGGAAACTTTCATCTTTTTGATATTGCTTGAGTTTCTAATAACAAAATACAGAGCAACAATGAAAGACTTTAATACGACTTCCTTCTTTCTGAGAAGGGATTGGTTTGAGTTACCATCGATATTAGAAGTGAGCTTCAGCTAAAACTCAACAAAAGCATACAGGAAACCACAGGCTATTTTAATGTGATTATGTAAGGTGCAGGTAAGGGCAGGATTTTTGTTTTGGTTTGGTTTTAATAATAGATTTCAGCCAAGGAAGGTGTTTACCTTCAGCTCTCTTGAAAATAAATAGTGCCGAGTTTTTTAAAAGCTGGCAAGATGGGGATTGATGTTTATATTCGTAGAAAGATGAAAATGGATCCTCTGTTGCCATCTTCATTTTAAAAAAGAAGTGTACCCTTTTAAAAATAAAATGTGGGGATATCTTGTATCTAATTGTTGAGTCTAATTTCAGAATTCTTCATTTATAGTATTGCTTGCAAAAATCTTTGGGAGAAAGCAACTTGCCATTAATGTATTTTTTAAATACTACTTTTTTAATATTAAATTGAGTTTTTGGAGAGTCTCCGAATGGTTGAGCGTAGCTGTATTTTGTAACAGGAGTACAGGTATACATGAAAGCTATTTTGTAAATAAAAATAGAATAAAATATGCTTTTAATTCTGTCCTGAATTACATTCATTTAAAAGGGGAAAAAAGGCAAAGCTAAAGCTTTTAAGTGATTTTTCTAGTTAGAAATATTTTAGCGGTTTTTTTTTTCTCCTTACTAACAGCTGTCACTTCTTATGAAGACCTCGGCCTGTTTGCATTTGGATCAACTGGAAAGGTGAGTATTTATGTTTACCTGTGTATTTCAGTTCTTGCTCTCATGCTTCTGATGTACAACTGTTCTTTCCCTAGTAAAGAGATACAAGTGAAATAAGTAGTAAAATTCCTGTGTCCTAGTATACTGAAAAATCTGTTACATCCTGAAGCGTTTTGCTACGTTTCAGTTAGTGTGGCTGGTCTTTGGAAGCGCAGACTGTAGTTAGCTGTAAAATAGATGTTCCTTAAATACAAGATTTTTGCGCTACTTTCCTGTCGGTATGTTAATTTTTTAGTTGGATGTACAAATACATGCTCACTGGCATTGTTGTTGAGTTGGCTCAGCAATCCATTTGAGGTTTGTTAGGGTCCCATCGTACCTCAGCTGTAAGCTGTTGAGACAGGTGAGTGATTTACCCTTGGTGTTCTAGCATTTGGTAGAGACCCAAGAGACGTGTTTGCCTTTCGTGAAGTTTCCACAATGGGAACAATTAATGCATGTTATTTTTTTTTTTTTCTTCTGTTTAATAAACTCTTTGGATGAATGCTGCTTCTTGTTTATTTCAGGATTAAAACACAAACAAAAAACGCAACACAACCCAAAAAACCCAACAAAAAACCACTAACAAACTAACCGTTTTTGGTATAAAAGTAATCAACGTGTAAGCCATGCCTTTTTAGTAGTGTGTGCTGTATCTGGTTTTCCTAGTAGGCAGCGTTGGCCAGTACTACTGGGTGCACAGGAAATACTGCTTGTGAATACTGCACATTTAATATTACGACTTCTGTGCTTAAGTTACATGATACTAAAAGCAGATTCTACCACACAGAAGTGCAATTTTACTGGTTTACTGAAGCAATGTAATTTTCCTTTTTAAAATGAGTTCGGCTTAACAGGCTAGAGTCTGATTTCTTCTGTTTTAATGTAACTGGAAATTAAATTTAAGCTATTAGGTGTTTGTAAGACTTCCATTAACATTAATAAGCAGATACGAGTGTAGTCTGTGAGGATCAATGTTTATCGATCAACGTTAAGATGTGATCAACCTCAAGAGATAATAAAACCTGATATTAGCAAGATAGAAATAAAATTATTTTTATAGGAACTGTGCTGTACACAGTAACCACGAGCCATTAGCACCAGAAGTCATAGAAATGTAGAGCTTAAGGAGATACTAAAATGTGACTTAGTCTGCCTTTGCAGGGCTAAACATACATAAACTACTCTTGGCAGATGTTTGTCTAATCTGTTATTTAAAAACTTAAATGAAGGAGATTTCACAGCTTCACTGTGTAGGCAACATCAGTAACTTTTTTTAAAATTCTCTTTAATATACTTTTTCATACTAATATATTATTTTTCATAATGCTCAGTTTAAATAACTTGTGCTAAAAATCATCTGGTTTTTTATTTTCAGTGTGCGTGGCGAGTGCTGGAATATTTCTGGGTTAGGAAGCTGTTGTTTTGATAAAATAATTAACTGAAGTTCATCAAGCCTTCCTTATGAACTGATATTTCCTGGAACACTTAACTTATCTTTCTCTCTTGAAGTACCTTTGATATTTATACGCCTTTCTTAAAACTTGCCTGCAAAATGGAACACTGTGTGCTGGCTGAAAACTTGACAGTGACAAGAAATTTAATTAATAACCTGTATTTTAGATAGAACATGGCTGGTACTACATCCCAAAAATAGATTTGCTGTTTCTGTGGGTGCTTCATGCTCTTAATTGTGTGATCTCAGACTATTTAATCTATTTGTAATCTAAGAGCTCTGTTGTATATTTGAAGTCTACTTCCCGCATGCATTGCTTCTAACTGATCTTTTGATTTTTAGACTTTTCTAGTTTACCGCAGCCATTCTGAATTCTAATCCTTTCCTTGAGCTCTCCTCACTTTAGTTGGACACAGATGGCTTTTTTTTTTTTCTTTCTTTAAAGTAATACTTATTCTTCCCTCACCCGAGTAATTTGCTAATGATACAGACAGACTGCTGTAGGACCTTGCTTGAACTGGCATCTTAGATTGACAGTGAACTACTGGTTACCTGCCCTTGAAGTAGAGCAGTTATTCAACCTTATGGTGATTTCCTGTCAAAAATATTTCTCTGAGATTTATGAGACTGGATGTTTTCTGCTGTTGGAGGATTGCTGATTCTGCCTTTCCAAAGGCATGAAGTGTTTGTTTCCATCTATGGCAAATTCCAAGATACCGTACTTTTTTTTTTTTCTTATTTTCCCTTCCTTCTCCTGGTGACTTTTGAACTGACTTTGAATTAGTTTAAAATCTGATGTGATTTTTTTAGCTGAGCAACTGAAAAAAATGACAACTCTGCTTTCAGGTTTTAGTCAAGAGTACAAATTTGGTTTTGTTCTCATAACTGTGGCTTAATTTCTTCCGAGTTAACTTAATGGTAACACTCACGTAGGAAGGTCCTCCTGCTTCAAGAAGAGCAGTGGGTAAAAATTAAAACTGTACCAGATGATTGCACTATTTTAGAACTGAACTGAAAAGAAAACACTGGGAGAACTTCAGACGCTTTTAGGGTTTTTTCAGTTGGAAGTCTTTGGATTCAGACAAATATTTTAATAGCCTGTGTTTATTTTTACTTCTGCATCAGTCCAGTATGAATAATCACAAGTGCTAAAGATAAGTATCTAGTGTATTTTAAAAGGATAATGACATTCATGACAGTTAAAAATACTCAGGTTTTTGGAGAAGGAAGTAGCTTATACAAATCTCTGCTGTCTGATTGTCTTTTCAGAGGTGAATGATTGTTTTCATTGGTACTCACCTGATGTCAATTAGAATGCAGAGCAGGCTTCACACTAACTTCTCTTGCTTTGTCATCTCAGAATGGAAATGCAGCATTTTCAGGGGGATTTTTTGCTTTTATATTCATTTTAGATTGCATTGCTTTCCATGTGTTAAACTCTTCAGTAAAGAGAAGATGCCCTTCCTTTCAATTCTAGTCATCGCTTCTACATCTGGTCTGTTTAAGATAATACATATGTGTTTTATTACTGCTATAGACATATGATTTTAGTTATCCTTACCTTTCTAAAGAAACCAATTGTTTTTTTATAGGTCCTTGTTGCAACTACAATAATTATCCAGAATATTGGAGGTAAGAAACTTCATATGCTCAATATTAACTGAGTATAACCTCTACGGTCTACATAGCTCCACAAACTCCAAAGGTGATAAGTAAATGGAAGTGTCCTTAAGACACTGCTTAAAAGGACAGAAAACTCAAAGAAAAGGCTTATGCAGTCATGCTAAGCGGAAGTGTTACAGTCGTTGGGTAGGTGGGGGGGAGTTACAGGGGCTGGATGTCTGGTACTGCATCCCAGGATGTGGAGCACATCCGTTAGAGCTGGCATTGCTAATTGGAAGGGACTGAGGAAGTATAATCTCCTCTCCACTGTTCTCTGCGTGCCCATCCGGTAGCTACATTTTATCATATTTGTGTGTTTTGGTTTTTGCTGTTGGAACTTGCCTATGCATTTCAGTGATTTGTGTAACAATGGAAATTCCACTTAGCTGTGGAGTTTCATATGTTCTTTACTGATGGTAGCTTTTTTTCTCTTGTCAGTTCAATACCTTGGTTTTGGGGGGTGGTGGTGTTTAATTTGCTCATTTTCATTGTGTGAGCTGATAATCTATGTTGTCACATGCTGGGTTGTCCAGTTATGTTATCTGTATTTTGTCTTCCTTGGTGCATGACATAATAAAATAATACTAGTTGTCTTTGTATTAAAAAAGTTGCCTAGGCATTTAAACTCTTACTCAGGTATGTTCACGTACTTGAAAATTACTAAGTAACGCTGCCCTTAGAAATTACTTATCTGAATGTAGGCAGCATTTAACAGAAAAATTTTAATTTTATTTTTTTTACCATAAATGTTTTGGATACTTTGGAATCTTTCCTTTAACTAAAAGCTTCAATAATAAAAAGCGCGTAATTGAAATGCTATGAAAACTCAAGCGTTAATTTCAGGCAGGAGCGTACACATTAATTCCAAGAAAGGATTATTTATTCGTAGAGGTTTTAGAGGGTGTTCAGTATCAATGAACAAACTTTTTAATTTCCTTTCCCGTTTGAGCGGACCTTTAAATAAACAGTAGTAGAGAAAGAGGTGTACATGGTACGGGTTCTGGAGACTCTGGGATGACGTATAAGACTCTGTGGTCAAAGGAAATGACTCTCATTTCTTCCTCCTAGCAGTTCATAACATTCTCTGTGTAACTCTAGAGCCCCAAACTTATCGCATGCTGGATGTTACCAAACTACTCATTCCATCTTCTGCAGTGGCTTGGTTTGCCAACCAGTGGTCTTCCATTTAATTAGTTAAAAAGTAGGTTTTTGCAAGTTGAAGCTTTCAGATATTTTTAGTGAACCCATTTTGGTGGAAGCTTTCAAGATTCTGTTTTTGGTTTTTTTCTGGTTCCAAGGGCAATATCTGTCATGTCAGAAAATGGTAGTAGTTCGTGCATCCCAAATGTTTGTTTGCAAAGATCACTTGGCTTCGAATGCGCTGAAAAGAGAAAGCTGACCTTCCTTCTCTGAGTCAGTCGGTGTTAGCGGTGCCCTGGTCTGCGAGGAAGTGTCATCTGTGGAAACATGGGTTGCAAGCTGGGCCTCCTTGGCACCTTCTCCCATACAGAAGATATTTTGTGCTGTCGTTGCAAGGAGCTGTCACAGCTTCTGTTTAGTATTGAGATTCCTGTTTGGGAACAGAGCTCCCAGCTGCATTATTCTTCTCCTTAACCACTGCCTTTGGCAGAGTCCCGTGATGCTGCACTCCAAGTCAGCAGAGCAGCACTGTGTCAGGAATTGTCTTTGAAGATGACTCTTGAAGAAACGCGTAAGAAGAAAGGAGTTTTTCTTGTCTTTCTGGTCCTTCTGCAGACTTTAAAATTGGAGTGGTGAAACTGTGGAGCATAGTTTGTCCTGCGTGGGAGCCATGCTGGAATTAATTGTGAAACTTAGGTTTCTGCCCTTGGTGCACTTTGGTGGGAGTTCCTCTCTTTGTTTTTTGTCTATTTGAAGAAACCAGCAGCACCGTGCCTGTTGGGCAGGCTTCCAGACTGTCAACATCTTTAATTTCAAAGTAAGGCTAAAAATAAAATTGTTTTCTGTTACCTCCTCCATCATCAGACCTGGGTACGTTGCATCATACGGTATCTTATTTCAAAAGTGATTAGAGAGCATGAGGTAATGAATGAGGGTTTGATTAAAATAAACTTTACTGGGGTTATTGTCACTCTAAGCATCTAATATGCTTTTTAAAAAGTTTGGTCTGATCACTTCTAAAAATAATTTAAGTGTGGAAGTGATTAACATTCATTTGTGGTGGAGAGAGATTTTTAGTAATCATTTTAATGTACTTACACTTTCCAATTTGTCATCTGTGCTTTTTTTAAAAAAGAAAGCTTGAAGTGCAAATTTGAATTTGGCATTCTAATTGCATACACTTATGGATTTGTGTAGACAGGGCAGTTGATTTTTCTACTAGCAGGATACCCAAAGAAGAAAAAAAAAATATTTTTCTACAGCTATAGGAAAGCACTAGTTAGCCAAATTTGGAATTTAAAAGGTTAAAAAAAAATATTTCAAGTACATTGTTTGGAATTTTAACGTATCTCTAACAGTAGTGCTCGAATTTCCTGTGGATTTTAGTCGTCTCTTGGAACACTGTGTTATGTTAATCCAAGTAACACAAGTCAAATACCAAAATCCATTTCAGTATCAAGGATTAACTAAGGATGCACCAGGATAATGCACTAACTTTGCAATATCCAAATGTAAATTGAGGTCGTCTTAAATACTGTGACTTAAAGACTTTACAGAACACACACAAACTAAGCTTTGACAATATTTGCCTAGCTGTCCTTATATCAATACGTACTTGTTCTTGCAATATAGGCATTTGGGTTGAATGGGATGGGCAGTGCCACTCATTTGTATGTTGTTCTATTTGTCAGTATTTTGGCCCAATCCAGGGGCCTGTTAGTCTAAATAACTAGTGATTAGCTACATGTGAACTGCCTTGTTCTTGAAAGAGCTGGTTAGCGTGTCTGTGGGCTCGCAAAGTGGACACTGGAAAGGAAAGCTATCACATGGCATGCTTCCAGGCTGTTATTTTGTTCACCCGCTGCTCCCGAGCCTTCCCTGTCACCCCAGATCCAGGTGGAATGATCTTCCAAATGTCCGTGTCCTGCCTGCCATGCTGTCCTGGCTTGAGCGGCACAGGATTCATTTCGCTTTCAGTAATTTCACCTTTTTTGGTAAGGTCCCTCCTCATGCTTGGGAAAACTGTCCTTTTAGAAGACTCTAGTGTCTGAATCCGTGGAAATTCTTACTTTATAGCCAGCTATGGTGTGTGGCCTTCAAGGTCTCAGGGTTTCCGAGCTCACCAGGTGTGGGGATGAGGAGGAGCAAGACCCGGGCACTCGACCCAAGCTGGCCAACAGGATTATTTCGTACCATCAACGTTGCATTCCATATAAATTCAAAAGTTTGCTGGGGAGCTCTCTCTCCCCCTTGAAGGCTGCCATCCTGAGAAATTCTTGCCCCAGTGCCGGACCCCTGAGCCCTTCCCTTCCTCCCGAAGCCGTAGCGCTCGCAGGGTCCCACGTTTGGTGGGAATGCACAGCTTCCAGCTGATAGAATTGGCTGAGTATAATCTGTGCATATTTTATACTGGTATTGATACTGGTTCTTTAGTGTTATTAATTATCTAGTCTTACTCTATTAAATCTGTTTATATTTCAACTCCCGGGTTTCCTTGGTTTTTCCCCGATTTCCCCTTCCCCGGGGTGGGGAGGGGTCATCGGGTGAGAGAATAGTTGCCTGAACAACAATGAACTGTGCTGTGGGTTCCTCAAACCGTGACACAGGCAGAAGATGATCTGGAAGGATTTTGGGTCTTGTCCCATGCCCCCTGGGATCAGCGAGGGCCCTTGGGGAAGCTGGAGGCCTGGAGGCGCAGAGGGAGCGAGGGAGGCTGCCGTGGAAAAGGCTGGGACGTAGGGCTGGCTTGGCTCTCTCCATAACCCTTCCCGGGAGCGCCTGGAGTTGGACCGAGTCCCCGCTATTGTTTTAATAGCCTTGTGCTTCTAGGAAGTGATGGATGAGGCACAGTGGGCCCAAGCCCTTCCCCCCTCTCCCGCCAGGGAACTTCGGCGAGCTTCCTAGATCCTGTCTTCCGTGTCCCCCCTTCAGGAAGGGAATTTCTCCTCCGGGAATCGTTCCCTCTGCAGATGTGACCCAAAAGGAGGACAGTCCACAGCCGTGTCCGAGGGGAAGAAAATGAGCAGGAATCTGTAAAGCACGCGTAATGAAGTTAGAGATGGAATTATTTTAGCAAGGCTGGTGGAAAAATGGAGACAAACACAATAAAGTGTTGCACAAGAGCAGCTCTCAGCCTGTTGCCAACACTAACAAATCTTCAGCAGCGAGGTCTGAGCAGGAAGCATGCGGGGAGTTTTACAGCAGGCTCCTCTGGGCTGCGGGCTGGTATCAGCCCAAGGTCACGGCTGTGGGGAGATACCACGGGTAGCCGTGGGACACAGAAACATATATGGAAACTGCTGAGAAGGGGAGTTTAATTACTTAAAATTTATTAGCGGTGGGATTAAGTGCAGCAGTAGAACCTGCAGCACGGCCGTCTAGCATAGGTGGTCTGTGGGAGGATTTTTTGCAACAGAGTTTATTATTTTATTTTTTTTTTCCCAATGTCTTTCGACAGGCTGGGATTCCCTGGGGAATTCTGGTGCTGCGGATCAGGATGAGTAACTGACTAGCCTGGCTTGGCACGTACTGAAACGATCATCGCAGTCGCTCTTTGGAACTAAGCTTTCCAGACAGTTATCTTAATTTTACAAAGAATCACGCGCTTTCTAGTATAAATACAGTTTAATTAAGTGTAGTTTCTGGTGTTTGTGGATTTTTTTTCGCTGTTCTGTAATTAATGTGTCCTCAAAGGAGACGTGTCCTTCTTCCTCGTAAGAAGCAGCAATGAGGAAAAAAGATTGTTCTGTATCCCCGGGGCACTGTTTTATCCTCGGGTCTGCCCGAATGCTGTAGGCAGTAAATAGAAGTTATGGGATTAGTTCTGATGGGAGACTTAATGCTTTCGCTGGATTTTACGGCCCGTTAATACAGTCAATGCGACAGACAATACACAGAAACCCCGCTGTGAATGCAGGGCGTGCTAAAGGCGTATTTACATTGGGGTAGTTCATATTTTTCCAGCTTCCCGAGGTAAATCCTGAGGGCTGGCAGGGCTGGCGAGGCCGGCCGGGAGCAGCCGCGTTCCCGCACCACCCTCTGCCGGCATCGCCCGGCCTCGCACGACCCGGCAGCCCCCCGGGAACCTCCAGCCTTCTCCTGCTTTATTCCTTCCTCCCCCACTTATTTTTTTTTTTTTTTTTTTTTTGTGTGTGTGTGAGGTAGACAATGAAATATTTAACTTAGGAATTCGCCCGGGGAAAGAAGGGTATATGTGTGTTCTCTGTCAGTGCTTATAAATGCTGTGCGTGTATTAGAAAAACCCACAGTCCGAGCTACCTTATCAATCGGGTGNTTCTCTGTCAGTGCTTATAAATGCTGTGCGTGTATTAGAAAAACACACAGTCTGAGCTACCTTATCAATTGGGTGTATTATTCCTCTCCTCCCACACCCCCCCGCCCCGAGTTCATCCATTCTGAAATTTAATTTTAAAAATACGTACAAAATTTGTCTCAAATTTAAATGGAGCCTTTTTTCTTTTTTTTCTTTTTTTTTTTTGGAAAGCGGACGATGATAATATCCTTCTTTTTGTAATCAGAGTACAATACTAACTTTGAAAATAAACAGATGGTGCAAATCGTGAAAGAATAAAATGCAGCTTGTTACATGCTGAGACCTGCATCGTTAATACCTTAAGAAATTACTGAGCTCCCTTTATGTATGGAAAATCTAATTCTGTTTTCAGACAAACCTAAATGTTTGTTTTCACAGTGCCTTTTGCTTTTGACCTGAAAGCCTAATTATCCTTACTGATTCAAAGTGAGGATTTCCAGTGCAGAGCTGCCTTAATTAAGGGCAGGTTTGTCAGCTCCTGTGCTAATTTAACAATTGATGACCCGTGCTCTTCTGTTTTTGTATTGCAGCGAGCGGTTGTTGGAGGGTTTGATACTGTAAAGAAAATTAAGCCTGCTTTAGATAAAATAAAATAAAACGAACAAAAATCCTAACCTGCAGCTATACTTCAGAATGGAAGATACAATGATCTGCATAGAAAACATTTCAGTTTTATTAGCATAACTCTACAAATACAATTAAACTAATGAATTTTCTACCAAAAGAAGCCTGCTGCCCATTTGTTCCCATTGGAATAAGGACTTTTTAAATTTTTATTTTATTTTTTAAATTTAGGCTTGCCATAGTAGTTCGGATAAAAGCTAAACTTAGAGTGGAAATTCATCAGGATGAGTGCCCATAATGTGAAGACTAGCAAAGAAGTTGATAACCCGTTTCTGCTCTTAGAACTTCTCCACGTGAACGAGCGTTACAGCTCTCTTCATGCAGCCCAGTCTACAACTGTATTTAAAAACAAACTAATGCTCCTAACAGTTATTTTTGTTTGTTTTTAAGTTTCCACTAAGAGGGAATATTAAAAACAATACATCAAGTAATTGGGAGACTTCTTCAAATTGAATACGGGGGGGATTTATTTGCAGAATGAAAACAAAAGAGCATGCTCTTTAGCCCTTGTCTCGTAGGGCCTTAGATAGTTGATGGTTTTCAGTGACATCCATGCACCATTCCTCATCTTTTTATGACTCTACTTACGAGGAGCTCAGTCCAGTACTGAAGTACTTCCTATCTTACTGTGTCATTCTAATTCTTTGAGAGGAATAAAAGGGAGCTTGCCCCAAAATCCTCTCTAGTTTCCCTTTCTTTCTGGAAATCTGTCCCTGCTTTCCTTTTTTTAACTTTGTCACGTTGTTTGGATTAGGACAGATTAAGTTTTAGACAACCTCCATACCAGCAAAGGGAGGCACAACCCAAAGGGGTTTGTCACGTGTGTGCGGTTGCTATGAAAGGTCCAGCTCCCTTGTGCCGTAGCGTGCAGTGACCGGTGGTGTTTATTCTTCTATTTCTGTCTTCCAGCCTCTAATCTTTTCAGTATTTTGGGTGAAAATAGGGAACTGAACTCTTTAGAGGCTGAGAGTTACAAGCATCTTTATTTATCTTAATTATCGGTAGGCGTTTGTGAGGAATCTCTTACCTGGTATTCCCACAGATGAGAAGCAAAATTGCTCTGTCTACTTGTCCTGGGCCCCCAAATCAGCCCCCCTCTTTGTTAAGTAGGAGTTGAAGAGCCAGGTGTTGATAGTCTGGTTTTCCCCAGCCCCCTGTCTTCTCCTGGGTGAAGTTTGGAGGGCAGCTTGGTTCCATTTTTGCGCAGTGCTTAATAACGTGAGACATCTTTATAGCACTCTAATATGATCAGCTGCAGGGGTAGATGAGGGGAAAAAAATAACCAGAAGAGTTAAATTCAGTCCCTTCAGTGAAGTGATTTGAAGTGATTTATCACCAGCCATTTTTTTGAGGCAGGCATAAATTACATGTTTACACATAAGTTTAATGTATGTATTCTCTTACATCATTGCTGTGGATCTTTTTTGGGTAGGAAAAGTTACGCTTCCTTTTCTGGTAGCCAATAAGCCACTCATGTATTTGATTTTAAGATTGGGCTGCCTCGGAAGAGATATTTTGGGGATTATTTAAAAAAAACACTTGGCTACCCATTTCTCCAACAGCTAACGTTTTTTCAGGTAGGGCACATGTGCTCCGTGTTAAACTAGTTTTGTAGCACAATAAGGATGTTCTGAATAATATATGCATGGTATGTATATTTCTAGGAAGTCATATCTCTCGTGGTGGCACTGCAATTTATAATAATGAAATTATAAAGCAAGTACCCTATTTTATATTTTACAAGCATCTTTTTTTCTGTCAAAGAGCTAATACCAAATTTTCAGAACGTGGCAAAATGATAAGTATTTTAAGAACGTAATTTCTTGGTGCTTCAAGACAGTGGTAAGCCTCTTGAGTAATAAAGTAGCAATATAATTTTTATTTCTGCAGAATACTGCTTTGTGGCGTTTCTGTGACAAGGCCTATTGAGAAGTTCAAGCCTGCTTAGTTTCCCATCACGTATACCTCTTGCTGCATCCTGAAGATTACTTAACTGTAACATAATATATGCAAAGTTATGACCTAAAAATTAGGAAGCAAAGGTGCCTTAAAAGTTAGCCATTAAAACAGTAGAAGTATTTTTAAAATGCCAGAAGAAGTCAATATCTCAAAGTGGAATAAATCAAAGCACATTTTGTCGTGTTTGCTTGTGTAGTACACTGACTGTGTAGTCTCTTTCTTCCATTATACACTAAGACTGCTAAGGATAGCTGATGTTTAATTTTTACAATATAACTTGACGTGCCTTTGGTTGTGGTGGGCATCAGGGAAGTTAAGTCAAGTTTCTTATTTGGAGCGAAGGGTACGTGACCCTTTGTCTGTCAAATCGTATGCACTTTATTTCGTACTTGAGATAATTTTTTTTCAAGTTGCTATACCCTTTTTCAAGACCCTTTGCCGTTTCAGTTGGAGCTTTAAAACACAAACAGATTCGTCTTATCCAAGCATTATGATATAAATAAAATTACTTATTGTTTATTTTCTTCATCTTCTAGAACAAATGAGAATATAAACAGAGGAAAAAAAAAAATCCTGCTATGTGAGATTGTTTCCCATATGCCCAAGGAAAGGAAGAAAGATGCACACAAATGTTTAGCATGTGCAAGTTTTCTTGGTGCATGATTGGATCCCTACTTAGGAGTGGAATTCAGTGAAATAGGACACCTCTTTTAAAAACAAAGAGTAAGCGCACAACAAAGGATAAGTGATCAAATGATTAGCCAGAGGCTAATAGGAATGCAAGGGAAGAGTGACAGATTGTGTATTAGGAGGAAATCTGATCTGGAAATTAATTTGAAGCTTTCTGCAGCTGAGGCTGTAAGAGAACTAATCTTAAAATCTTTCTGAAGGACATACATGTATGTGAATTCCGAGTTGCTTTTGTATAAAGAATAATACAAGAAAGGTGACTAATGGATAAATGAAGTTGAATTATAATTTAGAGGAGTTTACCTCCCCCCTCTCCCTAATTTTTAAAAAATCTGTCTTTGCTTAGGGTGAAATATGCATTTGCCTGTAGCTTAATGTGAGAAATTGTGTTAATTTACTTACAAATTCTGGTGATTTAGAAATACACATGTTGTAAGGTTCTCTGTGGTTGAATCTACGTTCTGTTTTATGCAAATAGGAGAGTAAAATCAGAACAGCAGATAAGTATCTCACCAGACACAATCAACAGCTGCATGTTAACAGGGAAATATACTTGAATACTGGAAAAAACAGAGCTTTTAATTATGAAGAAGTGAATATTTTCTTATTTAGTGCCCTACCAAATGGTTTTAATTTAACCTTGCGGTAGGTAGATGTCACTTTGTATTAACAGAATTCGCTTTCTTTATAGAGACCACATTCCCTTTCTGCAAAATTTAACGTTAACTGCTGCAATAGAGTGGTATCTGAGTCCACACGTTTCTTAATGTTCAAAACATTCCTTTAAAAAAAAAACACACAAAACCCAAGCAAACTGATTCAAAAATCAGTTTCTGTAAGTTTGCTGGTTTACCTTTTTAAAATTTATGTTTCAATTTTAAAGTATTAATAAATAAACCACAATAAAATTCTAGAGAATTAATAAATATAGAACAGTAAAATTTGAATACAACAAACGAACTTTTGTCAAGCTTCAAATGTAACTAAATTTTTGTTGGCACATTAGTAAAACTGCTTGCTGCTGAAGGATGGAAATGAGTTTTGTGTAGGCTTTGATATTCACTGAAGCTGTTTGTAAAGCTTGATTTTTCTGAGTAATTTTCTGCTGATTTTTATTCATATAAACACTTGCTGCTTGTGCAAAAGAAAAACGTTGTGTGAATAGTGTGTGAAGGTATCAGATTAGTATAAATTGTAACTTTTTAAAAAATCCTCTTATTTATGCCTTTGATAATTTTATAGTAAAGGAAAAAAGTGATACAGTGAAGCAGCTTTTGGATTTATGTGTACGTATCATTGCTTGCTTCTGAATAGAATTATAAATGCTTAATTTCAAGTCAACACTCCTGTAAGAGAAACTAATGTTTTCTCTTCTGATTCACAGTTCCTGTGTAGCTTTGCACTTTATGTTGTTGTTGGGATCTTCTTGGTGGTGGGTTTAGCATGAGGAATGGAGATCTGTCACTGATAATCCTCTTACCTCCAAGAGCCAAACCAGCCAGTAGATAAAGAACCTTTCAAATCTTACTTTTGTCTCTAAATTTCTGTCACAGATTTATTTAGTGCAACAGCGACTGAGCAACAATAAAAACTCAGGTCTTAAAAAAAACACCTATTGATAGAAACAGATCTTATTATTTACTCTTGTCATTAACAATGTCTTATAAAGAGTAAAGAGGAAGGAGAAGTGCTGCAGCCTTGTAGTCTGTCTTTAGTCTGTGGGACCATAATCCCAGCTAAAAGGTCAGGCCTGTATTTTATATTGTTTTGCCTTTTAATCCTTTGGATTACGTTGTCCTTGCTTCGAGACTCACATCGTGACATCCCCTTTGGAGGTATTAGCTAACATCAGTACAGAACTCAGGGGTTTGCAACTATTTTTAAAGGAAGTATATGAGAAAATAAATTCCAATTCTGGTGCCGTGGTGTCTAATACGTAGCTGAGATGTTCCAATCGTAACCGCTCTGGTTAAGCCATGCTAATTGTTACAAACAGAGAGACTGGTATTCCTTCACTCTATCTGTTCTGCTTCTGTTTGCAGCTATGTCATCTTACCTTTTAATCGTCAAGTCTGAACTTCCTGGTGCTGTTGCGGGGTTTTTAAGTGGAAACGAGAGTGGGTAAGGAGAAACGCTTCCTACATTCTCTATTTGTTTTGCAGAAGAAAGTGGTTCAGGACTGCTGGAGGAGATGGGTACAGACACTTCCCTCTGATCTCACATGCTAAAAAAATTAGTTATTTACGGGAGCTCCCGGGGTATGAAACGTATTTGGCATGTGCGAGCCGCCTGCAGCACACACACACGCAGAGTGTGATTCTTTCCTCTTAGCAGTTTCCTATCAGACGACCTTAAAGTCAGTGGCAAAACTCCATCTACAGAAATATCCCTTCTGTGAAAATTTGAAAGCAAAAGGGGACAGGAGGGAGAGGAGGAGAAACATTTAAGCTGCTGTCATGTTATCGCTTCGCATATTTCAAAACCACAGTACAAAAACCAGCAGACATTTAAATTTAAATATTTTGTTGTCTTGCTCCAGTAATTGGACTTGTCTTGGGAAAAATGCCAGGTTTCCAGGCTTGGTTTATAATTCTGTAACTTGGCTCCCAGTGAAGAAATTATTCTTCGCCATTGAGCTATAAAGCTGTATGAAAGGAATGTGTCCCTCGGATTTCTATCAGAACTGTCCCGAGAAATCTGTGCCTGTCCTGGGACAAACATTGCAGCTTCTGCACTGAAATACCTTGTTTGAGTTGTTGCAGTGCTGCTGTCATTCACAACAGTCTATCTTAGATCGCGAGATTGTGTTACGGCTGTTTTTCCAGACTGCTATTTTCAGATGTTTTGAGCTCAAAACTTTCTCTGGATTGAAATGTGGTTAAACTGGCTCAAGGCTGTGTGATGCTGGTATTATTCCTGAGTGTTATGGGTGAACTTTAGGTTTTAAATTAGTTTTCTAAAAGGTACTTTAATTCATGTTTTATTTTGTCACTTCCAGCTTTTCCACTTCGTAACGAACATTTTGAGAAATAAAGTGTGGTGGTGATCTTGCTTTCTGTCTTTCTGCTACCCTGGCCCTTGCAATAATATGTTTTTAGTAAGGGGCCTTTTTTGTTTTTTGGTTTTTTTTCCCTTTTTTAATGATTATGTATGTTGCTTTTAGTCTGCTGATACATCTCTTCCAGCTGTGGTAGTCATCAGCTTTTTGTTCGGGTGCTATCACCTTCTCCTTCAAGATGATACTTTGAAATCCAGTGTTCACAGAGAGTGGCGTTGAGCCTGCTACTGTATCTGCTGCGTGTCTCTTCCAGTCCGTCTGTCCCCAAATTTAGCATATAACATCACCTACTACTGGTTTTAATTTTGTGTCGGCTCTGTTTACACAAAGTGACTTGTACCAACAAAGATAACGCTTTTGAACAAACAGCTTATGAAAACTCATTTTAGGTAGAATCTGGAGGTCCCGTAGGCACGCATACTGCTCCAAGGATGGGTCTCTATAAAAAAGGCAGTATAAACAACTTCTTTATGAAGCTGCCTAATTTGATAACCCTCCCTCCAGCTTTAGCTGTTTATCAGGGTGTTCTGGATGTGGACACTGGTGAGCACAGACAGGTTACAGGGGTTGAACTGGTTATTACAAGTCCTCTGAGCCATCGCAGTCCTCAGCGCTGCCACCATCCACGCGTCTTCCTGGACTGAAATTACAGTTTGAGATGGGAATGAAGTTCAGTTTGGCATTTAGAGGGAGCTGAAGCTGGCCCTAGGAATACTAACCACAGCTCAGGTGGTAAGCTGATTGTCAGTCTGGGCCTCACCCTGTTTCTGCCTCCCTTATTGGGAGTGGTTCCATTGATAAATGTTTATTTGACACAACAAAACTCCCCTGATCTTTGCCCGAGCAAATGTTTCAGATGCAGTGGTCAAGCAGTATTCCAGGTAGGTGCACACAGCCGACCTCCTGAATGCCCACATCTGTGTTTAATAGATTTTGCCGTATTAATTGCCATGGTAGATCATAATCTTTTGTTTCTGTGTATTTCTTTGCAGATGTTAAGAGTGGTTTTTTTACAAACTGAGTTTTTATATTGTAGGAAATTGTTCAACAAAAATAGGTAATCGAATATCAGGCCTAAGTAGCAATTTATTTACGTAAAGGGCATAAATATTGACTAGTTTAATCAAACTTATGTAATCGGACCACTTGTTTCCAGATGTGCTTGCACAACTGTTCTGTTTTTGTTAAGTCGTTATAGCATCTGATACGCTTTCATTTGGGTGCAGGATTTATCTTTAACTGTAGTTAGAATGTATCAAAAGTGTCAGTTAAACTAGCTGTTGAAAATGTTTTATATGCATAAACCCTCCCAAGCCATACATTTGGAAAAGCCATTTGGAGAATGTTTTGTGCATGGAATTACTTTTATAGATAAAGGCTAGCAGGTGTGCGCGTGTTAGAAAGGGTCAGAGGCAGTGTGTAACACATCTTAAAACATCTTCATGTCTTTATTAAAACACAAAAACATCCAATACGAACACTTGTTAATTGGGAGTCGAGATGTTTCAGTCTTTCTGCAGAACAAGAATTCCACGTAATTTTGATGACATGAACATAGTTTCAAATGAGGATTGTGTTAAGAAGTTGTAATTTGTGAGCCCTCTGTTAACATTTAATGACCCTGTCAGGAGGATATGATTGATGCAATTAAGTTGTCTTGCTTGTGTGTTATATAATTGATATGGACTGAGAGTAAGATCCTAATTTAGAACATATGAATCTCTTGTCCTGTTGCATTCAGGAATGAAATTAAAGCGATTTATAAATGTCTGCTTTTAGTTAAAATATGGGGGAGGGAGGAGGAACATCTGCATGCCAAAGCATTTTCAGTAGAGTCAACGAGTTATATTCCATATTTCATATTTGGAACGCTTTTATCATATAGGATTAAACTTGCAGATCAAACTGATTTTAAAGGCAATATCAAAACATCTATTCTGCATTTGGAACAACAGTATTTTGAGAAAGAATGGACATGTTTTTTAATAACTGTAAATGGTCCACTATTCATTTTTTTGAGACTATTTTAAATAAAACAATCGGTATTCCAAAATAAAGCCATTTACAAAATTATTTTTTCTCCTTCTCGTCACGTCATTGCAGTTTTCCTCCCTCTTTTCCTCCCTGCCTCCCAAATGGTTTTTCATTTGCCATAAAGTAACCGAAATAATTAATTATTTTTTTTTTCCTCTGTCCTGCTGAGCTTGTGAGCTACAATGGCAGCTGTGGGTTTGCTGCATCCTTACAATGGGTAAGGCCACGTACTGCAGCACTGATTATACTTTTGCCTACTGCTATGCTGCTGTTTGTCCTACTCTGAACATCCACCATTTGAGAGAGATAGGAAAATCTTAAAAATACGTGAACGCTGAATGATAACAATGTGAAGAATACCGACAGCAGGGAGTTCATCTTGGCAAAGTTGCTTTCTCACTGTAGCAGTAGCAGACCTAGGTTAGTAATACATTTTTTTGAACAGTGATTTATTTTGAGTAATTTTTAATACAGATGTTGTCACTCAAGCCTTACTTTGATTTTGGTAGGAAGATGCCCTCAACCTTGAAATTTCTCTGTTGGTTTGTATTGCAGATTTTTTCAAATGAGTGACAGTAGTGGTTGTCCATGATGTATGACAGTAGTTAATATATGTATATGGCAATTTTTCTTTAACACAGGTGTTACGCTACTTTCTTTATGATAACTCGAGGTGCTGCCTGTTTATTAGGTGCTAACCATATCCTGGACTAAATAAACTTGAAGTTCAAAGGCCAAGGTGTTTATAGGTAGTAAAGTTGGGGGCTGATGTGCAAGATGTTTATCAGTACAGAGTATGCTTATTACCAAGTTAGGGGGAGCCCCCCTCAGGATGTTTGTGTTTCTTAACAGCTTATCCATCTATACTTTCCTTGCTTTGGAGATGAGATTTTTATCCTTAGAACAGCTTTTAAATGCCTCTACAGTGTTGTCGGGTTTTTATACGCATAGTTTTATGTTTAAACATTAGAACAGATTTCATTATCGGGACTTCCATCCCTTCTGTCCTTTAATTCTTGTGTGGATGTACGCAAAGAATGAGTGATCGCTTTGTGCAGAGTTAAAGATAAGAAAGTCCTCTTTATTTCTGTACTTTCGTTTATCACCTCTGGACAGCAAACACGATTTCAAATTAACTGAAAGTTGATTTACTTGTTTTCTCCTATTATTTGAACCCTGTGGTGATCAGTGTAATGAAACTTTGGCAGAAGAGGGAGTTGGTATGTTTAGAAAACAACTGAATTTCCAAACAAGTAGGTTGGGTAGCTAAGCTTTCTGTTTCACACCTCTTGGAGATGGTAAGGAACTGAGGTCATGTAGGAGTAATAAACTAGAAGGGAAGTTCAGCTGTAAGTGGAAATTAACGTTGCTGTTTCTTCCAGTTGTGTAAATACTCAACTCGGTGTAATCCAAGACATCTGGAGCGTGCCGTATAAGTGGAAATCCGTAGAGTGTGAAGTACCCTTGCCCTCTGATCGTTGCTTTGAATTAAGGCAGGGATTTGCATATTGAGCTGCTGAGAAATAATGTTATTTCTCAGCAGGCACTTGCCTGTGCAGCATGGCACGCAATGCTCGTTTGTTACGGGATGGCGCTCTGCTTCCTTGTTACCTGGGAGCTCTGTTTTATGTCACCAGATAGAAACTAGGGATGCAAATTCACGTAAATAGCGTGTGAGACGGGAACTTATTTTTCTTGTCGCAGTGGTCGTTTCGTCTAAGATCACAGTTTTAAAGTAGAACGTATTTTTTAGAACTCTTGAGCTTTGTATCAATCATAAATGGATTTTCCAACAGGTCTTGGTACCTTGACGGGAGACTGCTGTTACTGATTACTTCAGTCTGCATTGTTTTTCCTCTTGCGCTTCTTCCTAAAATTGGTAAGTAATTAAAGGAGAGAAGCGAATATTATTCTACTTTAGTAGCAATTACTGTTGGAGACTTTAAAACCTTAATGGGTTATTTATTTTTTTAACTGGCAGGGGGCTGGTGATGGTGGGGATTACTTAAGCTGTTGTAGTGTGTTCTGCCTTCCAGCCCTGCCTAGTTAACCTATTACTTGGGTTGCAGTAGTATTTTGTCTGCAATACTAAAATAAAATCTTTACAGCAGAACATTAAAGAGCTGCATTTACTTACAGCATGCCATTAGTGGTAAGCCAGTTCTAATTCTGCCCTACAAAACTACATAAATGATCTGTGACAGGCAGTTGGAATGTTGTTATTCTGAGTCCTAAGCCCCAGATACCAAGCACTGTAATAGAAAACATGCCTAAAATGTAAAGCTTTAGCTGTACATTAGGATCACTTTCCTTATAAATGCTCTTTTATTTTTACTGTTATTTTACAGGCTTTCTTGGCTACACAAGTAGTTTATCATTTTTCTTTATGGTGTACTTTGCTCTTGTGGTAAGTTAAAAATCTGTGCACGGCTTATCTATTTTTTTTCTTATTGTTTGAATGTTTTCATAAGCCCTTTTTGAAACGAATTGTCTTCCCCTCTCCGCTTAACCTTTTATGTGAAATTTAGAGTTTTCCTTGAGTTCAGTGTGTGCTTGCTTGGACAGATTACATTTGTTTTGCTGAGGCGTGGAAATGTATGTGAACTTTCAAGCATATGAAAAGATTTAAAATAATTATTTTTTGGACTGGTAAATGTAACAATATTTTTGTTTTGCTGACAGTGCAGTGAAGGGAGCTGGCACATACACTTTTGTTTCCCTTCTAGTAGTGGAATGGAATTCTGTTTTCTTAGCTTCTAACTATTACTTACTGCAACTAGTGCAGAAGAAAATTTAATATACTCCAAATAAATTAAATTTACGTGTATAATGGAGTGACAGAGTTCAAAAAAAGGCAAAGAAAACTAGAACTTCATTAAGGCAGTTTACAAGATTCATTAATACGTCAATGACCTTATTCTTCTTTCCCGCTGAAAGGAAAAGTTCTTTTCTCAGAGCCATATGGGGGTTTTTGACCTTGATGTTCACCCTCTCAAGGCCCCTGTGAAGTAGATGTTTCCAAATATCAAAAGTGAGACCTGTTAGGCAGATCTAAGAGGGGAAAACGTGCCTTTAAGTTGCACTATTTTTCTTTTTACAGGGAAAAAGTATGTTAATGCACATGTGTAGTATGTAGTACAACCAAGCAACTCGCACTCTTTCGTCTAGCTATAGAAACAAGAATCTTACTTGGGAGCCTGGAAAAATGTTCCCCCTCTTCCCTGTCATTCTGGCTTGCACTGACTTGCATTTAATACCTGTTTTACAAAGGGATAAACAGAGTTGAAGGCACGTTGAGCAAACATGCCATCCAGGAGACCAAGGCAATCCATTAGGAGCTAAACCATGTGATAAAACCAAACTTCAAAGCTGTCAAAACATCTCCCTTGGCTATCCCAGGGGAACTGCAGTTTGTAGGACCTTGGGAAGAATACTTCCTAAGCTGAGCACTGAGGAGCAGCCACAGCTTCTCCAGAGTTAATGGAAATTCATTTGTAATATTTATAAATTACCTTAACTTTTGACCTCTCCCCTGAAATTTATCTTAAAAAAATAAGGGAAAGAAAAAGCACTAACTCTAATGCTGAAATAGGCCTTTGGCTGAAGGTAGTTGCAAGAGTTTTTAAGCAAGTTCATCTCCTGGATTTCAATGGGACTGTGTATACATGTCTGGAGAAAGCTGTTGTAATGGGTGGATGCATTCAAAAATAGCTTTGGACTCAGAAAAGGCAAGTGTGTAAGCAAGACTTGTGTGCAGACATGTCAGGCTGGGATGATTTAAGCTAGGGTTTAGTTTTGATTCTCTGTCAAAAAAGTAGGTAGAAAGTATAAATGAAGGCTACTGGATTTCTTATGAAATGGTAATGTTTACATGCTTTTTGTTGTTAAGTGACAAAGCAGCAGCCCCCCAGTAAATCCTAACTGAGGTCACTATTTTTAAAAGCCGTTACAGATATTTAAAGAAAACTAATATTCCTCACAGAATATTTTCTCCAACTTCTTCAGACACTGAAACTTGAAGGCATTAGCTGCGGTTTAGTTTTCATATCTAATGGCTTTGAAGTGGGTGATACGTGCTGTTGAAATGCTGTTTTAGTTTGCACAATGTTAATTTCTGTATAGCAGATATGTTTTAATTTGTTCCAGGAGAAAACTACGTGAGTCATATGGAAGTAATACAATTATATTTTGCGTATACAACAACTCTGTGCGTTTTCAAGTGTATACCATCTGTCCAGCTTTTTTTTTTTCCAGCAAGCTGCAGTTTTAATACAGCCTGAAGAAAAGATAGGTACAATAGACAGCATATGTCTTGGTCAGTATGGTGTGGCAGGCGCGCCGAGCAAAGGTCTAGAGACTACTCTTTGTGCTCTGTGCTCTGCTGTGGGGCTTTGGCAGGGCATGTAATCTCCTTCCTGGGCTTCAGTATCTTTCTTCTTTAAAGTTAGCATACTGGTTATAGTCCTCACTTGGAAAAAAGTGAAAACGCTGAGATGAGCTGATCTGGGAGAAGAACAAATATATGTAGCTGTTTGCTCAAAGCCATGTTCTGTGAGCTCCTGAGCACTTTTGTCTCTGGCTGTTGAATACTTTCCTGACTTGAATCCTAAGTGAAAGGAAATTAAATGTGATCGTTAAACTTTTTTTTTAGTTGCCTCCCCTTTTGCTATATTGAATATTGGTGAGGAGTAAAGACAGATTTCTCTTTTTTGTGGAAACAGCCCTATTGGTAGCTTGTTCAACAAAGATGTTAATGATTCCTGATGGTATTTTTCTAAATCTCTTGTTTACGTTCCCAGAACAAAATGTGATGCAGATTGGGAACCTGCCATATGTAATGAATGATGTTGTGCACAGAGATCCCCTCTTTGCTGAGTGCGGTCAGTACTGCTGGAATAAAGGGATTCCTGGTTTTCCTCCGCAGGATACGAAGAGCAACATCACAGAATATTATAAGACTTTGAGTCTAACTTTGTTTTTTAGCAATGTTTTTGTTGTGGGATTTAAAATACCCTATTTCCACTGGAACCTCTCTTCAGGTTTTAGGGTTTTTACTTAAAACCAAATGTTTGTTATACTCAAAAGACAGTGTTTATATGAAATAGGCTTAAAGTTCCAGAGGAAGATTGTGCTGTCTCCACAACTGCTCAGCTAGCTGGGCTGGGCTGCCAATTTAGAAATCTCTTCCTGTTGCTGGGACCTCATTAGAAATACAGAGCAGACTAGTACTGGAAACCCAAACGTATTTGAATAATTAAGCAGGTGGGCAAATATAATTACAGATTTTTAAATGCACATAGTGTGTTTTATTTTGCCGTCTTTTGTTTCCATTTTAATCTGTTCTTAATCTATATTAATTTCATTTTAGAAAAAAACGTTCTTCGTTTTTTTAGGCTTGGCTTGTCTTGTCCTCCCTCTGCAATGTTTATATATATATCTTTGCTCTTTAGCTTGCAGGAAGCCATGCCCCCACCACTGCCAGGTACACTTTATTTTCCCCAAATCTTGCACTTTAGCTTCATTCACCTTTTCATTGCTCAGGAAGCCTGTTCCAACCTGAGCCAGAGCTCCCACAAAGCCGCCTACTTTGGAGCCTTCAAAGTATCTCCTTCACGTTCCCTGTCTGGGTACCTTTAAATACAGAGGTCTCCTTGTTATAAATGAGGCTCGGCCTCATAAATGTCTTCAGCTGGCTTCAGTTCTGGTCCTGCAGCAGCAGCAGTCTGCATTTGTGTCTCAGCTCGTGGCTTCTCACTGCACAAAAAAGGGGATGAAGCAGAGGTGACCCGTGTGGCAGAGTCACACGTATGTACAGCGCAGGGCCACGTTATATTTAGTGTTTGGTCATTTCCTCCTCCTCCTCTGCTGGCTCTTTGGTTGAACTTCTTGACATGCTATCAGCACGTTCTTGTCCCTTCTTAGACCCTTCCTCAGATGAGGTTGCGGTTCACATTGCATAGAGTTCAGCTAATCAATAAGCAGGTATCTCCTGGTATAAAGCAGTGCTAGCTCAGCGTCGGAAACGTAGGTGGAGGGTTTCCATTGATGATCCTTTTTCACAAAGTTTGCAGGCTGCTGTTGAGCAAGCACCTACCTAGTTCCACGCCTGGAGTTGTGAGTTGTTCTTAGTTGCACGTTATTGCCTCAATGGACTCCGCACGGTGTGTACCCACAGTTCCCTCTCCCCACCTTTTGTCCGGAGGTAGCATTCGTTTGCTTCTTCTGGCACTGGTGAGAAGAGGTAGCATCTAATCCTTAACCTCTGGGAAAAAATAACTTGGCTGCAAGCAAAAAGTATTTTTCTGAGCCAGGAGAAGTGCCCTCTTCTATGTTATTCTTCTTGTGAATCTGAGTCTTTAATTAAGTTTTTAATTATTTGCTCTAGGCTTCAAAAGAATTATAACCTCTAAAGCCAGACAACTACAATAGGAAATTAATTAGGGTGAGGAGAGCAATGCAACTATCATTTTAAACTAGGCTCCTGAGAAAGGAGGTAACACTTCTTATTTTAATTTCCTTTTGATTTTCAGCCCTGTTCCGTGGCAGTCCCTAAACCAGCAGGGTGTAGCTAAAGCCCCAGTGACATTCTGAGACAATAATTGCATTTATTGTTTTTCGTTTGCTTTCTAGTCCAAACCATATGTTTCTGCCTTTTAAGATTAGCCCTAGGCTCTGCTCTATCTCTGTTAAGGGCTCGTCTACTTAGGGGGAGAGCCTGGGATAGCTGACCCAGCAGCTCTTCTGTGTGGCAGTTGGTGTGGAGCACAGGGAGAGGGACCGTGGAGCGCGGGTTGTATTTCAGTTCGTGTCAGAGCTCATTTGGGTGCACCACCTCCAGACAGGCACACCATCAGGCTGCCAGCTGTGCACAGGAAGCAGCTGTGACAGAATGGCACTGACAAGTTTTGCTGTCAAGTTCTCCTTCTTGTGGCCTAACTATCTCCCAGTCAAGCCTCTTAATTTACTACGGGCCTCGCTCCCTGCTTTGTATAGCAACAGTCTGGTGTTTTAGCTACATAGATCTAAATTTAAACTGATTTTTAGGGTATCATTCATGGGTTAAATATGCTGTCTTTGCAGGTTATGATAAAAAAATGGTCGATCCCTTGTCCTCTACCTCTAAATAGTGCCATAGAGACTTTACAGGTAAAGTGCATGCTCTTTTGAAGTTCTTCTAATTTTATTAGTAACTGTAGTGCCTTTTTTACATTAGCACTTTCAGCATGACTTGTAATTTAAATTCCTTCTTAATCATCGCAGAAACTAAAAAGTTTCGTGTCTGTGGTTTAGGCTTTTTCTTTCATTGTGCCATTTTTTTGCATGTATGTCTTACAGGTTTCAAATTCGACTGGGGATTGTAAAGCAAAACTCTTTCATCTTTCAAAAGAGGTAATCTCTATTAACAGTATGCAAACTTAAAGTGGGGGGGAGTGGTTTTTAAAGAATTGGGGTTTAAACTCTAGCCAGGGTAAGCTATTCTTCTGTAAAAGTAGTTACAGGCTGTTGAAATATTTCCTATACCTGTTGCCAAGTGTTACCCAGTCTCACTTTTTCTTTTTTATGCGGAGGCTGGCTGTCCAAGTTAGCATTTATGAAAATATTTTGCAAATATAACCAAAGTGTAACAGATGCAGTGGTGGTCAGCCTCACGATGCAGTCAGATCAAGCCAACTTAATATGCCCTCGGCTGGAAGTCAGTGCCGCTTGGCTCTGTGCACACTTTGAGTTCCTTGTGAGGAAGAACAGGTTTCCTGAAACTGCCTGGACCTAACTGTAGGTTTTTTTCTTACCTAAAGCTAATTCTTCAGACCTAATGCAATCCTGTGTGTTTCGCTGGATGCCAGCTCGGGTATTTGTTAATTAACGTGGCATTTAAATCATGTCACCACCCATCAAGGCTTGTAGGAGAGGAAGTGTCCTTGTAGAACTCTAGTCTCTGCAAGGTGAAGAGGAAGGGAAAAAGGGAAGAACAAATCTGGGACAGGCCTGTAATGTGGAATTTAGGATGGACACAGTTGTATTTGTCTGAAAAGACAAAATGTACCCCCAAGAAAAAGAGAAGGGAGAAAAAACAAAAAAGCTTGTGCAATGTAAACATGAGACAAATGTTATCTGTAGATCAAAGAAGAAATTTTGCTTTGACCAGAAACATCTACTGTGAGATTCTGGCCTTTTGTCTGGCCTTTTGTGCTTTGAAGAACCTTGGGACTCATATCTGCTGCTTTTTCCATTTTCATTTTAGCAATAGAAAGTGGCATCATATTTTGACTGGTATGGGCCTGATTATGGCAGCACAAAAGTGTTTGTTACGGTTCAGCTTATTCCACTTGGCAATTGAAGTAAGCTATACTAGATGATTCATCTCTTCTCTTACAAATCTTTGGAATAATATACCACTAATTGTGTGGTTGCAACTTTAATTACATAACTATCTTAAAACTTCAGATGCCAAAGCGTGTAATATTTTCTGGGTGCTGTATCCAAATTTTTGCGAAGGAGTAGTAAGAAAATAGTGAAGTCAGAATGAAGGAATTTGAGAGGTAGCTATGGATGTTAGAGTTTAGAAGACTTGTGAGAAAACTTCATGAATGATACACTTACTCTGGGCCGAATCCTACTCTCTATGTAAGTACTTGGCCTCAATATAGCTAAAAAAGAATCTTACAGTTGTTGGCTTATAGACAGTGTGACCCCTTCTGACCATGAAATGGTAAAACTATTGCTACCACTTGAAGAGACACTAGTTGAAAAGGTCCATTTTTCGTGGGATGATTCAGAAATGCCATTCTGTGTTGTGGAGCTTTATCTCAAAGCATTATTGTGGAAAGAGTTCCACTAACTTCCACCACTTGGACTGAATTCATCCAGATACTTCTCCAGCCATCTATAATAACAAACAAACCTACAAGATGTTTCCCTTCTATTTCAGAGCGCTTATGCAATACCAACTATGGCCTTTTCTTTTCTCTGCCATACCTCAGTCTTACCCATCTACTGTGAGCTCCGAAGGTAATGTATGAAAACACATGCAATATTAAAATATAATTATAGTATTTCGGTAATACTTTCCCTAAATTAATCTTGAGAATTTTTTATTTTCGAGTGAGTGCCATCAAACAATGCAAACTGAGTAGCTTTCATGCTTTTGGGAAATGTGCAGCTATAGTCTGTACTGGCTTTTCCTCTTACAGGAGACAAAAGTAGCAAATATGGTTCTACCATCAATGTCTGTACGTTGTCCTGGCCTGGACAATCTGGAGAAAAAAGGTCATTTGCTAAGGTACTTACTAGTTAATTTTTATTGCTGCAACTGAATCTGCATTTGGCCACATCTGATTCGGTAGGTTGTTTTGACCCAGGTTCTGTTCCTGGCTCTGAATATGTATCATCCTGTATAAATCCAAATTTTGATTTAAAAAATATGTCTAAATTCCCTACAAGACAGGGACAATGTTAGTTGTCTGCATGAAAAGTGCACTTTAATTACCAGATTAAAAATACTTTACAAACCCCTAAATGTTAGTGACAGCACAGACCTCAGCAAATACTCTGTGGCCATAAATTAAATGGGTGCTTTCTTATAAAAGGTAAGCTGCAGTTTTGGGTTTTTTTGTTTGTGTGTGTTTGTTTTTTAATGAGACTGCTTTGTGTTTAACAGTCTACAATGCGTATTAAGCAACACTAATTTTCTAGGGATTTTTTTTTTGTGTTCTAGTCCATCCAAAAGTAGAATGCAGAATGTAACTGTCACAGGAATTGGTCTGAGTTTCCTGATTTACTTGATATCTGCTCTGTTTGGTTACCTGACGTTTTATGGTAAGTATATTCTTCAAGTATTCTTTAGAACGAAGACTAATAATAAATGATAAATGCATTCCCTCTGGAGTACTTCAGGCTTGTTTGGGCTTTGATACACTTGAATCCTCAGAAATCTTGTTCCTGGAGACTTTTAAGAATATGCCTAACACTGCAGAGTATTACAGTCTGATTGACTTCTCAGTGTGTAATGTAGCTAAACTTAGCAGGGCTTATGCACTTAAATGCTATATAGACAAGAGACTGGTCCCTACGCTGCAGCTGATGATCTGTTGATGTTGTCTAATGCTGTGTAATTAGGCTACTGATTGCAACTATACGTTGGACCTTGTAATAGTTTTCATTTAAAAGCTGCAAACAGATTTATTGTGGTCTGTGAGAAATTTTGACGTCTGATAAGAGTCTGCTTGGACAAGTCTTGAAAGCTCTGTTCTAAGGCTCTATCTTCTACCAACATTTACCACTTAATAACCCTGTGATGTTCCAGCATGTTTGATTTGTAGTCCCTAAGGAGCTCTGAGGCGGTTGCCTTTTATGAGAGGAATTTCACAGCAAGCCAGCCCTAATGTTAGGTGGGCATGAAGGTCTGCAGCGTGCTTTCCCTGTCCCATACAGCTTGGGTATGATGTGTGTATGGCTTCTTTGTTTTGTTTTTGTATTTTTACAAATGAATTGGAACTAACCCTGGCTATTTCTGCTGGAAGTGGGAATTGTATTTTATTTTTTCCCATGAATTGTGTGGTTTAGAAAAGCTTTGTTTTAAAGGATTGCACAAAGTGACTTCTTCAAGATACCTTTGTTTATGTGTGATACAAAGACAAACTAGAGGACTCCAGAAAAAAAATGACAAGGAGCATAAGACAGCTAGAAGGTCTGAATCGGAGAAATCACCTATCTAGTGGAGGGCAAGGACAAAAGACTAGGGAAGGATTTAAAAATTTAAAAGGATAAGCTTTGAGTTGGGCTTCCTAGCACACGCTTCTGACCTAATTTGTGTTGCAGGCAGTTCCTGAGCCAGAGTTGATATCTGTTTGATGCTTGCACTGAACCAAGTAATGCACATTTCTTAGAGATGATGTTGACATAATGCTTGGTGAAGTAAATACACCTTTTTATATACCAAACAGAAAAGTGGGTGGGTTCTGGCACTCACCCTGCCAAATTCTGCAGACATCATACATTTTCATTTGCTGTCGGGTTTACATGGCAACGTGCTTCAGTGCAGACCTAGTAACTTTAATGCGTTTGGATTTTTGAATCCTTCTGAGTGCAGTTTTTTTTATTGAGTTTAAACATAGATGACTTCGTCTGTCTGGTATTCTTGGGTTTCCCAAGTACACAGACAGATTTCAGACCCCTTAACTACACAGTGGCCCTTTTTTAAGGGTCCATCGTTACCTTGGCAGAAGAAGGTGAGTGTCTATTGCATACAGCAATTTTAGTACCCTGTCGTGTAACATCACAGCGAGATGCCCTTTTCTAAGAAATGCCATTTGGCTCTCTGCATCCTGCTGTAAATTTGTGTTACGGTGTGTTTTGCACACGTAGCACGCACGGTGTCAAAGTGAATCACCTCTACTTGGTGATCTGTCTTCTGGAGGAGTTTTGTACAAATGCTGTCACGTAAATGCATCGCAGTCATCGATGAGGATTCTTCTGATGTCTTCTGAAAACTCGCCCTTTTTATGAGGTGATCACGTGCTAACCTGTCTTGATTGGAATGAATAAAAACTCTTATAAGGGGCAGCAAGGCAGTAAGACAAAAGTGTTCCAATTAGGATTTCCTCTCTTTTCATAGCGTTATATATTTCTTGATCATGGGGTTGAGACAGTTTGACAAAGCACCAAGAATGTTGGCTTTCAGCAGCTAACAATTCCAGATTTTTAGGGAATTTTGCACTTTTTCCCCCCCCCAAGTACAAGTGTATGTCTGACCATAACTGCCTGAAAATGTTCCCTTGACACTCAGAATCCTTTGAAAAATTACATGGGTATATATAGTGTTTCCTCACCGTCTCCCTGTGGTTTGTGGGAAAATAGGATTTTGAGTGCCACTCTGAGAGATTGAGCAGGCAGTGTGGGGTGACCAGCTCTCTCCAGATGAAATCTCAAAAAGAAGGGGGGGGGGAGGGGGAGAAAAAAGGGAAAAAACTAAAACAGTAGTAGTCCTACAAACCATCCCAGTTCCTGTTAGATTGACTGTCATGATTTCTTTGGGACAAGACCTGTCTTGACCATAATCTTCTTTTAGTAACTCTTAGACTCAAGAGCCTAAAACACTGGAACCAGCAGTGGATGTCTGTAAGAGATTTCTCCCCCTCGTAAACTGCTCCTTCTTTTTCACTTTTTGGTTGTCTTGTTAAATCAACTTATTTCTTTAAATGGAGGGAATCTGTTCCCAAGACAGCAGGCTGAGAAAATGTAAAACGTTTTATTTTAAATTGAAAACAAGAAAAAGAGTTCCCTCTTTGAAACGAGACCTGCTTCATCTTTCTGTGGTTCAGATGGTTGATTCTGTTCTCTGTGAATTTGAAACTTCATACGGCGACTGGACTTTGGTGAAAATTTTTGGTCCCTTCTGAAGTCCAAAAAAACCATTGAGTTAAGGTATGCTGGAAAAAATACAAAGCCAGGATAGCAGACTACATTCAGGGCTCTGACTTGCGCTGTTACCTTAGGAAAATTTTCACCTTAGCAGGGCAAAAGGTGAAGGCTTCATCACTGATTCATCACTTTTTGCCTCACTTCTGCCTTGAATAGTACACAAGTAATGCTTGTGATGGTGTGTCCGTGGAATATGGTACTGGGGTAATTCCAGAACGGCCAGTTTTGTAAAGCTAAATATGCACGTGGTGGAGAGCACGTGAGATTCTTACTGCTGAAGAAAACGGGGCTGTCAGAAAGTGAAAGTGTTCAGCCTTGTTGGGTGCGTTGCCAGCACTGTCCCCTCTTATTCCCTGGGTGCTGTACAAATCCAAACCAACAGCCTTCAGGTGTTCTTCTGTTGCACCTGTCTACTTATTAGGCATAGGGAAAAAATCAGTCTCAATTGTCAATCGTTTAGGCTTGTCTTGTTGGCTTTTTTGGTCATAAGAAGTATATTTTAGAAGTATAATTGATGCTAGTTACCCTTCTCGATGTCATCCAGCAATATATTGCTAACTATCATCAATAAAAGCACATACGTAGTTTTAAACATTTCTTTCTTCCCTTAAATTAGAATTGCAGCTTT
>JAHREE010000355.1:47445-68041 GCA_033628505.1 Tringa tobata | reverse complement strand
ACCTCCAGGGACAGAAATAACCATAACAGCTTCCTCCTGGTTGAGACCTGTGGAGAGGTTTGAGGAATCTGGGCTTTTGTGAAGCAAGTATGGATTCCCGCTCGCCTCCTGAGCGCTTCTGATAAACAGCAGAATGTTATAAAATGAGGAATGACTTCAAAACACGGCTATCATAGATGTGTCTGTAGAGGGGCCAAGGGCTGAAGAGGAAGGTGGAGTGCAAGTAAATTCTCACAATTGTCCTTGGACTGGTGCCAGCACAGGCCAGTACCTCCAAATGAGGAAAAACAACAGTCTAAGACACTTTCTGAAAAGGAATCAGTATTTATTTTCCAGCTCTTATAGAGGCATAAGTGTTAAAACTGGTCCAGTAACTGGTAGAAACAGGTTCCTTAACCAATCACCTTTAACACTTACCAATAACAAAATAAAATACGGACTAACTAAGCCTAATTAAACCTGCAGTCAAGCCCTGCCCTTCATCGAGTTTTTACTGTGAAATAAGACAGCAGCACGAGTTTCCCAGTGAATGTTGGCAAGTAAAATTCAGTGATTTTTAAAAGGCGGCTATTACTTGGATGAAGGGACGGTGCTTAGAACGCTGTAGCAGATCCAGCCAGCCTTTCCTCATTAGATCTGGAAAAATAGTGGTGGATTCAAAAGAGAGGAAAAGAAATCCCTGTCCTTAGCGCAGGACAAGGCTTGAACTCCTTTAAAGAAATGGCTTTCAGCTCGAAAATGCACCATCTACTAATGAAGAGGCTGCTGTGTGGTACGTGTCTTTTGCCCAGTGTGTTGTATCTAGATGACATCCTGACGCACGCCAAAGCCTTTGAAGATGAACTCATAAACTGCTCCAGAGTGGTCTGTGATAAGCCCAAGGCAGCCCATCGGAAAGAAAAAGAAATGTGAGGTGCCCTGAAAAGAAATAATTCACTTTTCACACATTGCGGGGGGGGGGACACCAGGGATGGAAAAGAGCTACTCAAGTTAAGGCACAAGCCTTAACTGTTGGAAACAACTGGGTATAAACTGCCCAGGAATAAAATTAAATTGGAAACTGGAAGGAGTTCTGTCCTGGGTATGTTTTTATAGCAGAAGTGAGAAAGAGTTTACGAAAGAGACAGCAGATTCCAAAGAAAGAATAAATATTCCTCAGGGACTCTCTGAAAAGACAGATGGAACAAAAACAAGCAGGAAGATTAAAAATCCCCCAGGAGGTTTATACAGGAGAGAGCTCAGACTGGGACTGTGCTATGAAAATATCATGGCAAAAAAATAGTGGCTGCCTGATTATGCCTGTGCCATTTCTATTCTGTCCACGGTCCTTTTCTCTGCTCGGTGTGGACCCAGCAAGAGGCAGGAGAAGATGGGTAGAGCTTGCTGCTGCCCTGGAAAACAGGCTCCCAAAGAGCGTGTTTGGTCTCAGGTTAGTGGTGGCGGCGTAACCGCTCCTTTATTTAGTGGCAGCTGAAACAGAATGGTGCAGAACGTAGGGCAAATGGTTAAACACCAAGTGGTGAGGCTAGGGGGATATCAAGAGATTCCCAGGACATTTCTATTTCCTATCGTAAAAGGAGCTGATGCTATCTGATAGAGCCGAGTGGGCAAGAACAGCAAGGGATAAAGCAAACACACGGCACATCCTGACCAAGAACAAAGAACAAAAGCTCTGGGGCAGCGTGGTGGCGAGCAGGAGGCCTGAAAGTTGAAGAAAGCAGCGGCCTCCTGCTGTTTGATCCCACCGTGTCCTGGCAAACGGGGGATCAGTTTGCATTTTCTAAAAATAAACAGAACAGCAGTGAAGTGGCATCTGACGGCAACTCGGCGTATCTGTTCTCCTCGTGGAAACACTCCGAAACCATCCGGGTCGAGGGAGGTGATAAGACACCCACATGTACGTACACTGGCAGTTACAGGTCTCCACATACTTGTTATTAAAAATTTACATGCTACAGAATTGTCCTGTAACTGCAGCCAAAGAAAAAACACCATTTGCTTTCAGTTCCTCTCCAAAGACCTTAAAAATCCATCTCCTCTTGGGTCCGGTCCAGCCCGTTGTGTGCACAAGGTGCCCGTCACAAAGAGGGTGCTAAAATAAGGGTTTCTTTACGACAGTTCCCAGTTGTAAAGGAGGAACACGAATTTCAGATATGCTGAACATCCTGGAATGTCTTTGGTTTCAATATTCCTGCTCTTTACTTCCTTGAACAGTAATTTCTTTGATTCTTTTCTGCACCTCCTTGTCGCGTTTCAGCTTTTGATACCGGAGGACAACTTTTGTGAAAAACCTGAGTTTTGAAGTAGACTTTGAATACTTAGATTTTCTTCACCCTAAAATTCATGGGGGAAAATTCATGGGGGAAAATTCACATCCTCAACCCATGCTGGGTTCAAGGCAATCTTCTGCAATCTGAATGAGAACTCCCCAGGAAGTATTTGTCTTACCCCACCCAGAAGTTTGGCCCCTGAGCATATAAGCAAAGCCGTTAGTTTCTTTGTAAATTTGGGATCAGCCTATACTGAGTCTCAACCTAAATGTTCTGTGGATGTGGAAAGGCTTATAAGTGCTTCTTGGGAAAAACCCCAAGCATTGCACATGCAACATTAAAAAATGTGTGATATATCTGATTTTAGAAACCAGTAGAGCATGTAGCATAAACTAATAACCTTATTTCATGACATATTCCTGTATGTCCAAGCATAAAATAACTGGTGTAGCTTTTTTATTTGTTTCCAGATATGAGATAGGTTTTTTTTTCTGATAATCCAAGAGTCTAGTTCTACCTGGTATAAATTACTACTTCACCACTGTGACTCTCAAGGTTCATACGTACTGAGAAACTGGCTTAAAATAAAGAGCTGTTAAATAGCTTTAAAACTGAATGCAGTCACAGTAGCCCTCAAGTCAGCCGTCTGGAGAAGAACTCTGGCACATCTCACAAGGAAGCAGAGTGCTTGTCACTAACTAAAACTCCAGAATATCTTAGAACATCAGAGGCTGGTTGTTCAAGAGGGCGTGATGCCTACTAGCTGCCTTCCCAGCCTCAGGAAAGAATGTGTGTTTTGGTGTGTTTTTTAAACACCTATAGGGTTTAGGTGCTGAATGCTCTTCTAAACTTCTCCCCTTTGGGGTTATTTTAAAGCTGACATGCAGCAAGCTACCAAAGCGAACGGAGTTAAACTTTTCCGTGGGATCAAACCTTTTTCTCCTCCTCCAAAACATTTAGGGAAACAACCCTAAGCTGTTACCTGGGAATTAAAATGTGGAATCTGGACTTTTTCTCAGCATCCCAGGCTTGCAGCTCAGATGGGAGCGGTGGCGGATGCAGGATTCCCATTGCTTTTCCTAGGTCAACGCCTAAAGGCTCCGACCACCTGCACAGCACCTGCAGGCAAATTATTCAAGGTAATTAGCCTGAAAATCCCCACCTGCTGTCAGCTTCCCTCCCCCTGCCCCCATTCATATCAAATGCTGTGCTGTCTCCTTGAATGTAAGGGCCTCTTGTTTTCTCTGGAGATGTACTGGAGGGTTTACTCACGCTTCAGCTGCTGCTGTCTGCGAGATGGACAGAAGGCTTAGGACGACCACCAGCACCCGTAAGTGATGTGTCTCAGGTAACACCAAAGTGCAGCTATTCTGAATAGGCTCAGAGGGTCCTATATAGCGAGCGAGGCCTGGCAGAGCTACTAACCTCCCGTAAAACACGGGCCTTCTCATAGAGCAGGTTGAAGTCCCTGTGCCCTGTTTTCCTCCGTTGACCCCTCTCTCAGGCTCTGGCCTGGGGAGCGCTCAAAGCCCCCTGGCTGTGACAAGTTTTAATCCTGACATGTGCACTGTGTGGTAAAACATGAAAAAAGGGGCGATAGGGGTTTACTTTGTTTCAGGGGCATCCCATGACTCCTGATCCAACCAAGGGGACGTGGCATTCTTACGAGACCTGGCTTAGGTGATGCTTGTCCCGTGTCAGCCCACGTGATGGGGACTGCCCCTTGTCACGAGAGCTGCTATGGGCTGGGGTTAAAGGGTTCTGTGTCCTGGGCCTTATCGTTTTGGAGGTGGTGCCCACAAGAGGCCAACAGCCCTCACGGTGCAGGCTGGTAGCTGCTGGGGAAGGAGTGCTTCCCCGAGCTGCGAGGGAAGAGGCTGCACCCAGACGGCATCCTCCGACACAGTCTGCGTGGAGGTGCTTGCTCGGGATGTACTCACACAGAGGGGTAAGGGACTATCAGTTGTCATGGTTTTAACCCCAGCTGGCAGTTAGAACCACGCAGCTGCTCGCTCCCCCCAGTTTGGATGGTGGGGAGAGATGGGGGAAGAGTGGAAGTGAGAAAAAAAAACCTTGTGGGTCCAGATAAAGACCGTTAAATAGACAGAGCAAAAGCCACGCACCCAAAGCAAAACAAGGAATTTATTCGCCGCTTCCCATCGGCAGGCAGGTGTTCAGCCATCTCCAAGACAGCAGGGCTCCATCACACATAAAGGTTACTTGGGAAGACAAAGTGCCATGACTCCAAACATCCTCCCCCTTCCTCCTTCTTCCCCTGGCTTTATATACTGAGCACAACGTCATATGGCACGGGATATAATGTCATATGGCATGGGATATTTCTTTGGTCACTGGGTCCAGCTGTCCCAGCTGTGTCTCCTCCCAGCTTCGTCTGCCCCTCCAGTCTACCCACTGGTGGGGCAGTATGAGGAGCAGAAAAGGCCTTGCTTGCTTAGCAGCAATCAAAACCACCAATGTGCTATCACAGTATTCCCATCCCAAATCCAAAACACAATGTGACACCAGCTGCTAGCAAAAAAAAAAAAAAGTTAACTCCATCCCAGATGAAATCATTTAGAATGACAATCATTAGAAGTTGTTTGTGCATCAGTGTTTGGGAACATTGTATTTTCCAATCTTTCTTTTCCCAAGACTTTCAGACCTGCATCTAGCAACCACACCACACCTTTTGGAAGGGGAGGCATGCCGAGGCAGTTTTCTGTAGGCAGACAGAGTGCCAGTGTGTCTACAGTAATCCAGCGGCTTACCATACGATGCCTTTCGTTTTTTGCAAGAAAAAGAAATGTTTAGAAACAAGCCCAAGCCACAGATTTCAGATCAGGATCCAGGGGTTTTTTAAATACCCTAAAGTTGGGAAGTGCTTGCCCTAGAACAACAGTTGGACTGTGTTCAGCTTTCTAAAATAACCTTGCCCAAAATCCAGGCTCCGGACTCCACCCTCCAGGCTCATGCCTCTTTCTTTAGCAAAAGTGGAAATAGCAGTTGAATCTCATTTTGTCTGAAATTTTCGCTTCACAACACATTCCATTTTTTAGTATTGCTTTCTTAATAATTCCTGGCTGCTACAAAACTGGTCTTTTGACCTCTCTTGCCCTCTCAACCAGCAGTTTTCCAAGTCTCATCCTTCAGGGGTTAAGCAAAGGAGGCCTGAGAGAAACTGCCACTAATTAACTGTGACAGCTGAAATCCTTGAAATTGCTATTGAACTTGGAAGCGTGTGTGCTATTGTTCTTCGCTCCTCTGCTGGAGTCTTGCGTGATGGTGGTTTGGATGGAAACATTTTTGGGCAGGTCCTTGGAAAAACAATGGGAAAAAGCCCTTTTAAACAACCCTGTGAAAGCCAGCAATGGCAACACTGACCAGAACTTACAGATTTAATTTCATGCATCTGAAATTGAAGGGGAGCGTCCCCCCAGGTCGATGGCAAAAGTCCCACCTGTCTGTCAGGCCTCACGACAGAAGGGACCAAACTCTTTCCAGGCATGAGGACTAACTGATCATAAAATCATAGAATTGTTTTGGTTGGAGGAGACCTTTAAGATCATCAAGTTGTTAACTCAGCTTAACCCAAGTTACCACTGAACTATGTCCCTCAGCACTACGTCTACATGTCTTTTAAATACCTCCAGGGACAGCAACTCAACCATCTCCCTGGGCAGCCTGTTCCAATGCTTGATAGCCCATTCAGCGAAGAAATTTTTCCGAATATTCAATCTAAACCTCCCCTGGTGCAATTTGAGGCCATTTTCACTTGTCCTATCACCTATTACTTGGGAAAAGAGACCAACCACACCTTGCTACAACCTCAATGGTGCAGTACATCTATCCAGGTGATAGCTGTGGGTCAGAAACACAGTTTGGGTAAAACAGGTGACTGTTTTCAGCCTACCAGACAACTGCTGCTTATGATCACGAAAGCATCACTTATTACAAGGTATCTTGATATGCTTTTCAAAGTCTCAAAAGTGTCTTGAGAAATGAGCACAACTGATCCACAAAAAGGCTGTAGAACTCGGTTTCAGCATTGAAATCTTCTGCTGGATGCCTATCTGTAACTGTTCTGAAGATGGCACAGAGAGAGAAAGAGAAGAAAAGAGTCAAAACCGTATCTTCTCTGCTTCTCAGCCACTAGCAAGCAATATTTGGTTTGGTTGTGTACATTTATTCCCTAATTGTATACAGTAGGGCAGCCTATAAAACTACTTTGCCATATTATTTCAGCTTTGCTGAGGGATATGGTTTGTGATCCCTCCACAGACATTCTTTTTGTCTTTGTGGAATGGTTTTGAGCAAAGAAGTCTTTTGAATTTAGCCCAATATATTTTTCTTCTGGGGAATTATGGTTTTCTGGCCTTTCTAAATGAGAATAGTATAGCCATGTGTGTACTTGTGTCATCTAGTCCTTCTTTTTTTTTAATTAAGATGATCACCAGATTTATATGAACTCGAGCAGATATGTGGGACGATGTCCACAAACTGTCCTCTAGTTTACATAGGATTATTTTCTATTACCACAGAGCAGTAACTCAGGAACCAAGCAGGATGTACCTCCTAAGAGTGTTTTATGCTGCTGAGAACAGTTCTGTTTGGGCAATCTCAGCGCTCCTGTTGGGACCCACAAAGTTTGCCATGCTCTAGAGAAGTTATCCCCAGATCTGCCTGTCTGCAACACAGTGCTATACCCTCTTCCCTATCAAGCAGCACCCCAGTCCCCAGCATAAACGTATGCCCAGTTATGAGACAGACAGAAAGGACCTTCCTTCCTCAGTATTAGGTCTCGTATGTGCCACTGCAACAGGCGCAGCCCAGCTTCAGAGAGCTCTGGAGTCTTGATTGACCCTGAATGAACCATGCAATAAAATAATAATAAAGATAATACAGGAATATGAATCCCATAAATCACTGATTATTTCTGAATGTAAATTGGATCTCTTTCAAAGCTTTAAAGATTCATTTAACATTGTCTTTATGGCCAGCTTATATGCTAGAATGGTATGGCCTGGTCTTCAGCTGATACAAATCCCAGAGGCTCCACTAAAACTGTTGTTTCAGTTTTGATTTACGGTTCCCGCAGCAAGACAGTCCCTGTGCTATTTCTGCTTAGATAAGGAATGTGTGAAAGTTGTTATCAGAGCATATTACACTCCATTTTTCCTGACTGGAGGTAGATAAGAAAGCAGGTCTTTGGAAGCATCTGAAATTAGCCTGATGCACCTTGATTTTTTTAAGTAACTTCTGATTTGCAACTATGATTGCTCTTGCAAATTTACCAGGCCCTTAAAGCTATTTCGGCATGTCCAAATGGCTGATTTTATTTGCTTGTTTTGTTATGAAAACTAATAGGGGCAGACCACAAATTCATGCCGTGTTTCCATACAGCAGAGTAATCACAGAACAGGCTTTGAAAATATATTTGCAATGGAGTTTCTCAATCAGAATTTTGCTAGAGGATATGCCTATGTTTTTGCATGTATACTTACTTTCTATGTGTTTAGAGCGTTGATGGGGTTTGTTCATCCTTTAAAGCCTGGCAGGAATACTTGTCAAACTACCACTTCTGCTCTTAGAGAGTACGAAATAATTTATTGTCTTGCTATTTGTTGACTTATTCTTAGCTTGATATCCATGTCATGTACTTGATATGGACGTATTTGTCACTGGAGTATTCCAATTTCCATGAAAAACTTAACAAAACCATCTCTGATGGTACAAGCAGGACAGTGTACAGCTCTGATTGTGGTGGTGTGCCTGTACATGAGAGGAGCACCAGAGTGGGCAAGGGAGCAAACATAAAAGGTAGCGAGGGACCTGAGCTGCAGGCAGAGGTGTGCTTAGAGCCAGGCTTGAGAAAATGACACAGAAAGGTGGAGAGAATATGGGTGAGCAGTTGTTTGCAATGGGACCAGGTGTTGCCCCATATGTTATTTGCTTCCTGTTCTGCTCAGAGAAACTAGATTTGGTTAATAAAGGGGATTTAAGTTCATAAAGAGGTTTTTATTATGGAGTTAAAGAAAAAAAAATAAAGTTAATTTCTTCTCTTAATGGAAACAGCTAGGGAGATCCCAAATGCAATTGAACTGCTAGAAGATAAGACTGCAATGACCTGCTATAGGACTTCAGCAGCACAGAACAACAGTGTAATTTCTATAGCATATGATGACTTCATCCCTGTTCTCCTGGACCTCTTTTGTAAGAGCAGAATGGCCGAGGGGGAGCTGAATTAAAACAGCCACTTCACTCTTCATACAGCTCCCGCTCGGTGCATCAGAAAGCACAACCCTGAATGGAGAGGCCAGCTGCCTTGAGTCACCCCTGCTGCTGAGCCAGGGTGCTGCCTGAGCCCGCTGAGGTTTTACATACCCCCTCATGCAAGATGGGGCTGGCCAGGATCACCCAGGGCACGTGTCCCACCACTAAACCGGTCAGGTTATAAATCCCTGCACGGACCGGACAGCAAGCTGTCCAAACCCGTGGAAAAGAAGCATCAGGCTTTGGTCCGTGGTTGTTGATAATGGCTAGAAATGTTCATTTTAGAAAATGAGGTAAGTGTAATGTTACTATGAGGTGGAAAGCTTCCAAGCCTGAGCCGGCCTCATGCCTCTGCTGCTGTTAGGCCTGAGACCAGACCTTAGTGGCAAGCTTTGCCCTGCAGCAAGTATTTATTGTGATGTTGTAGTCCCTCGAGGGGAAAAAAAAGGGGTTATAATGGAAATGATGAAGGGCAATGGCGCTCATGAGCTGCGCAGCTATAACAACAACCCCCAAACCAGTAAATAGGAAAAAGGCCTTCTCTGTCCAGATGGTTAGGCAGGCAATATAGCCCTACTGTATGCAACACCAGAGACTTTCCAAATCCTGCTCCAAATCTTTTAATCCCTTCAGTCCTTAACGGTTCAAAATTACATCATCATTTCCTCCATTTCAGACAGAGCTTTACCCCTTCTGCTTCCTAGCTGCAATGCGCTCTAATAGGGCTCATACTTCTTGATCTTAAATGGAAAAATGTATGTCAAGTCAAAACAAAGCACAGTTTCTAGATCTCCACCGAGGATATGGGGGGGCGTCTCATAAATCTGCATATGATTAAAAGCAGCTGCAGATTGGCATGGAGACTTTAAGCTTGTCAGTCCTTTGTGTGATGTATAGCTATAGCAGCAAGCCAGCAGTGGCAAGCTGAAGACAATGAATTTCCTGCACTTCCTAGTCTTATTGCCGAGGACCAGGAAATAGATGCCTATCTGCCTTGAATCCGTAAAGGCCCTAACCCAAACCTCAGCACAAGCGCTGCTAGTTTTCGGCCTGGCCATTTATTCTAACATCTTTCAATCTTGTTTCGCTAGCCACGAATGTGGAGAAGTAAAATGAATTCCTTTCTGGTAACCTGAGAATATCAGCTAATGGAAAAAACAAAAAGTGCTCTGCAACTATATTAAATTTTCAGGGTTTTTTTTTTCACTCCTACCCCCAACTGGCTGATGTTAACATTTTTCTAATGTCCTTGAGATTACGGCAAACAGCTTGCAGGGAAAAAACCCCAAACACAAACTCCCCAAACAGCTTGAACCACATCCTCAGCTGGCATCAACTGATGCAGCTCTTTTTTTTTATACCAGCTGGGAAGCCAGGGTACCGCTGCTTTTATTTTCAGCTTTGCAACACAGTTACCGTAATAAAAGTAAGATACTGAGATGAGTTTTGCTCCAAGTGACATCATAAGTTAGTGGGGAGCAAGAAATGTGTTGGCAGAGCTGAATGGGTTGCTGTGCACAGAGTCCATTTGGCACCGGCAGCCAGACTCCAGGACCCGCGAAGGATCCAAGGACACAGTCCTGCATTTTGTCTCCTGCTTTTATGAACATCAAAACAGAGACATGTATTTAGAAACAAGGGAAGGAAAAATAATAGTGAAAACATACATCTGTAGCACGGTGATTATTCAGTGATTTAAGAATTATCTCGCTCTCTGTGAAGTCCTACCCATGCTGGTATTTCTAGGCAAGCAGCTCCCCACTAACGTTAAACACAAGTAACAGGTACACGAGGAACGGGAAAAGATATAGGTGATGGAAATGATCATGCTAGACCTCCAGGATCAGCACCACTCTTGCATTCAGATCTTAACAAGTTTTGGCTTAGACACAAGCAGTTCAGATGTCTTCAGTCCCCTGTGGACATTTGAGTAGCTGAAAATTAGGATAAAACACAAGTTGTCCCTAATGAGCAGTGAATGTCATGGCTGAAAGCTGTCTCAGGACATCATCTTTTACCCCTAATGGAGAAATCTTCCAGATGGGCAAATTTGACCAACTCTTAGCAACATGGAGCCTTCACTGCAGCATAAACATCTGGCTTACACCCATCTTTAGTTTTCCATGCTTCTATAAAAGTCGCAGTTACTAGCTCACCCTCATCTATACCCTCGGCAGGATAATTCCATATCAAAGGTATCTAATAGAGGAATTATTGGCTTTGGCCTTTATGAACGTGGTATTAATATTTGAAAGACGGATCAACATCTGTCAGTTTTTCTCCTCGATTTCATAAGCAGTAAAGATTAAGTTGACTTTACAACATTTTAAAGCACGTGGAAAAAGCCACCAAGTAAAGTAACTTTTTTTTCCTTAACAACACCTGCAAATGAGATGTACAAAGCAAAGAGTTTATCAAGCTGGAAGCTGCATAGACTGGTCAATAGGAGAACCTGAGATGAGGCTGCAGCAGTGATCTCTCCTCTGATTTGATAATTAGGCCCCTAAACCTGGTCTCAGAGAAGCACCTTCTTCTGTCTACCATTCCCAGTTCAGATTGTGTTCCTTTGGTGACGCTGGTCAAGTCTAACACCATCTGGAAGGAGGAGGCAGCACCTAATCTGAGGTGTGAATTTAGGTATCCAGGGAACTTTGCTGGTGGGCACTAGGGATCCTAGGTATTTGCAGGGTTGGAAGTTTATGAACAGGAGTTTGTGGATCTCAAGTTTAGATTTAGATGCAACAGCCAAATCTCTCCGAAGTCTTGGCAAGTATTCATATTTTATCTGCAAAAAGAGGAAGTTAGAGAACTGCAAGTATGGGGCTTAAAAGGTGAAGAGATCCCAAGTTACTAGGGACATACTGATGTCAATAAAGACTAAACCAAAAGGACCTATTGAAGTCAGAAGGACTCCAATGCACTCTGGAAGACCTTTTAGAAAAGCTGACTCCAGATTTCAGTATTTGCTAACTGGAAGGCCTCACAGTTTGTGTTTTTGGGGCTGAAAATTACTGAATGGCATTTGGAAGCAATCTTTTCAAAGACAATACAAAGGTAAAGAACCTGAAGCCCACTGTTGTCTTGTACAAACTTGGTAGTAATTGCTTTTGGGGCAGTCTCCCTCTATTTTAACAAAGTTGCAAAACATATTCCGAATGGCTGTAGCATAAAAACTTTTCCTGGCCCCAGGTACCAAGCTTGGCAGCAACCTGTTTCACAACTGTGAAAGTGAGGATACTGAATAGGAGAGCCAGAGAAGACACGGACTGATGTTTTTGTAGCGTGGATATCCTTGTAGCACTTAGCAGGACTTCCTACTTTTAATTTATTCTTGCATTATTGACCTGGAAAGAAAAAAATTCCTAAGTTCATGCACTTCATTGGAACATATCTCCAAGAGGTATGTTAGCTATTTTCACATGGGAACAGTTACTACATGGCATCTATTCTGCATTCAAAGTGCACTGGGTCAGATTAATCCGTGTTGTAGCCTTCTGAAATCACAGGGTTTCCAGTCAGGATGCCTTTGGCCCAGCATGCTTTGCCCGTTTTGGCTCCAATACATTACGAGACTGTTAGTTCCGTATTCTCCGAAGGATTCTATTCTTTCTTGGGCACAAAGCCCACTCAGGTCTCTGTGTATCACTACACTAAAGAATGGGTGCAAACCCTGCACGGGAACTTCACTAATCACATCGATACCTTTTTGAGTTGCTCTTTGAAAGAACAGAGGGGAAGGAGGGAAAGCCTTTCTAGAGCTGAATACTGGCATAGTGTGTATTACCTGCAAAACTGGACTCAAGTTCAAGCTAAATACAGTTTCTTTTTGTCAGAGAGATGGACAGTGGGATTGAGTGCACCCTCAGCAAGTTTGTTGACGACACCAAGCTGGGTGGTGCAGTTGACACGCTGGAGGGAAGGGATGCCATCCAGAGGGACCTGGACAGGCTTGAGAGGTGGGCTTGTGCAAAACTCATGAAGTTCAACCAAGCCAAGTGCAAGGTCATGGCAATACCAGGCACAAATACAGGTCGGGAGAGAATTGCTAGAGAAGAGCCCTGAGGAGAAGGACTTGGGGGTGTTGGTGGATGATAAGCTCAACATGAGCTGGCAGTGGATCTTTTAGGTCCCTTCCAACCCAAACCATTCTATGATTCTTCTGCTGTTGTGTTTACTAAAGGCAAAAATACGATTACTTCTGATAAATATGAAATGTAAATCTATATGACCTATGATTCATAAGAAAATTGGTCTCCCATGAGAGTAGCCTGTGCAGTTTTCAGTGTAAGAAACAGGCCATAACCCCTCCATAGGCAGTACAATTAATCAAATAATAAAATTATGCTAAGCCAGTGTTGATGATCATTTCAAAGGATAAGTATAGTTATTCTGGCTCACAAATAAAAAACAAAAGTAGTTGAAAGTTAGAACATGGAGCAAATGGACTATTCTGAATCCTCCCTCTATTGTTAAACTGTACAAATCTATTGCTTTTCTAATAAATAATCCCAGCACAGAGCATTTTCTTGCCAATATTTTCAGTAGCAGAAGCCAAGCCAGAAGGTTCTGAAACCAACATATTGGCATGGGTGTTTTTTTCCTCCTTCTCCTAATATACCATGGAATCTAGTTAAATATTTTTCCAATCCTTACTTCTCTCTGCGTCTTCTGGAGAAAATGTGAGTCCTATTTCCTCATAAAAATATCTTAGCATTTGACAGGTTGGGTGTCTTTGATCCTGAAATGTTTTTGGATTATTTTTCTCCCCCACTTTGACTTTGTAATATAACGCTCCATAAAAAGTATATGCATATATGCAATTTTAAAAGGGGATCCTTATTTGAAATTAAACTTTTACACCAATTAACCTCCTCCCAGTGCGCTATAAAGTGCAGTAAAAACAGTGCTCTTACAGAGACCCTTGCAATTCTCAGATTGATGCCTCCCTGGCTGTGGAACCCAGAACATCTGCTTTAAATTAGCTCTGATGGAAGGTCTACTTGTAAATGCATGACTTAATCAGCCTTACTAAAGTAAATGGCACATACTGTAGCAGAGAGTGCTTCAGCGTCAGACTCAAACCTGTCTTTCTTTTGAAGCAGAGAGGGGGGAAAAAAGGAGGGGCACAGAGGGGGCAAACTTTAAACCAAAGGCGATTTCTTTTTTTTTTTTTTTCTTTTATGAGCTGACATTAGCAGACGTGTGGCTGTACCATAGCCAGTCTAACTCCCAAGCAACATGTGCAGCTGTAGAGAGGGTAAGCCTGCCTTGCTCCTCCCCATGCTCATATACCCGTGCTTTCAGGCCCTCTTTAGGCGAAGACTACAGTGCCTTCGTGGAGGTGTGCTAGGCAGTCTTCTGTTTGCCCTGCAGGCTCCTGCCATCCTCCCTCATAGTGCCCAGTTTGTCCTGAGAATAGTGTAACGGCCGCTCATACAGACGACGTTGCACAAAGATGAGTGTCTCTGCATTGCTCAGACGCTGCTAACCTTTCCTGAAAAAAAAAAAAAAAAAAAGGAGCCACAGGCTTCCTGTTGGTTTTTAACAGTGGGGATTGTGAAGGGTGAAGAATTGCAGAAGGTCCTTATGAGGCTGAGTGACTGTGCAATAAAATGACAGATGAAATTCGGTGTATATAAACATAAAGCGATGCATGTGGGGAAAACCAATCCTAGACTCATTATAAAATGATGGGATCTGAGCTGACTATTACCACCAAGAAGTGAACCTGGAATGAAAACATCACGTTAGGACTCAAAAGCCATCAGAAAAAATAGCAAATCCTATGTTAGGAACAATTAGGAAAGGAATAGAAATAGAAAGCAAAACAAAAATCATTTAATCACCCTCTACATCCATGGTCCATCCACACCTCAAATAACGTGCGTTGTTTTGTCCTCTCATCTGACAAAAAAGTATATAGTAAACTGGACACGGTTCAAAAAAAGGCAAAAAGGATGATCAAAGGTTTGGAATGACTTCCATATGAGAAATGATTGAATCTGGAAAAGAGACAGATTGGGGGTGGGAGTATGACAGAGGTCTACAGCACCACAAATGACAAGGAGAGGTTGAGCAGGGATCAACCGTTCACTGTCTTTTCCAATACAAGAACTAGTGGGCATGACATGGACCTAGTAAGAGCCAGGTTAAAAACAACGGGGAGTGTTTCTTCACCTGGTGGTAATAGAGCTGTGCAAATCCCTACCAGAGGATGTTATGGATGCAAGAAGTTTAGTGGTTTCAAGGGGAGAATGGATGAGAACTTAGAAGAGATTAATACATTACAGAATTAGGAGAAAGGAACTAGAGAAAATACTGCCAGACAAAAGAAAAACCAGAAAAATTAGAAAAAAAGATCTAGAGAGGAAGAGAACAGTAAAGGAAAAGGGCAAGTGAAATGAGAGAAGACACTAGGGAGACAGAAGAATTGATCTGGAAAGATCATACTTGCAAGCTGCATAAGCAGGGTTGTAAAATACACATGGAAGGTACAAGGACACAGACCAAAGAAGATATGAAGACAAAGGGGAGAAAGCCACAAAGGACCAACAGGATTGGAAACTGGTGGAGAGGAAAAAAAAAAAAGTAAAGTGAGAGGGGAGAAATACCGAGGGAAGTAAGGTCTGCTGTTTATCTGCCAAGGAGAGCTACATGCTGGGGACAGCAGAATGATACCACTTAGGAACACAGTGTTTCGTTACTGCACACTGGTTGTGCTGAGGCATTACACATCCCATAGAAAAATGAAGTGGAGGACCAATATCATAGATGCAAAATGGGGTCCACAAAACTCAGAAACTACACAAACCAGGGCTGCCTGTGCAATCTTAATTTGGCCCTATTGTTCTTTACAGTCTAATTACTCAAGTATATCCTTTTCACAAAACTAACTCACGCATCTTGTTTCCTCTGCCCTTGCCCAGAGCAGCTTTTGTCCCCTCTTACATTTGAATAAGGCTGTTCTCTACTTTGTGCTGGTCGAACACCAGGGGAGAAGCCACAGAAGAGACAAGGACCTCTTCTCAGTGCCCATGTCCACAAACCCAAATAACAGAGCAATAATTACAGAGGCAGTCCTTCTGAGTCCCCAAGAGGCATCATAATTTCCCTGTGGGGAGGTCCCAGTCCAGTCTGAGCAGCACAGGAACTGTAAGGTAGCTGAACACGCTCAGTAAAAGTGTTTTTTTCTGTTTGTTTTTTGTTGGTTTCTCGTTTTCTTTCTTTTTTTTTTTTTTTAGCAGACATACAAGAAGTCTTTTCTGAGCATGTGGGAACTATGAGCTTTTCAGAGGCTTCTTGCTTGTGCTGTATAGGGAGATTCTCACAGGCACAGCAAGTCACCTTCCAACAACTTACCAGCTCTCAAGTTCTCCATTCAGAAGGTAAGAAGCACATGGGCTATTCATAGAAAAAGCCCTATAATTGTTTTAACATAGATAAAACAGTATGTTTCTCCCAGCCCTATTTTTTTGAAAGAGACAACTCCTTTGTTTTGAATAACACATCTTTTAAAAACTCCAAAACATTCAAACTGAAGCTTCTGCAATAAATGAGAAATCTCAGTGCACGTAATTGCATTTTCATGAATTATAAGCAATCAAAATCAGGACATTACAATGGCAAATGATGATCAATTATCATAAAAGGCAGTGCAATTGGTCCCACATGTACTGCAATTAACATCAACATCATTATGCAATACTTTTTTTTCCTATTTTGGAACTACCTGCACTTGGGAAGAGAAAACTTTTAAAATAACAAGTGTATATACTAAGAACACTGGAAAAGAAAAGTGGGAAAACATGGATGCTATGTTACCAAGCATTATGTATTTCACTTTACGTGGCTATTTTCTAGAGTCTTCTTCAGGAATGCAGATCAGGGTGTCAGAGTGGGTCCCGGTGGATTCAGTGGGACTTTAATATGTGTCTTTAGACTGGACTGAGGCTTTTCCAACCCAGAAATCATACACTAATACAAATCTCAATAGGCATGTTAATTTAACATTACCGATTGTATCCACACTCATTCAAGTGGGCAGATAAAGACTTAAAGACTGATATAATTTAGGGTCAGAACGGACCATTAGAGTATCTAGTCTAGTTTAGCAAACAGTAATCCTAATTACTAAGGGTAACTCTATTTTGAGACCAGTAATTTGAGTTTGGCACAAGACTAAACCGGGTTTGGCTGAAACCTCTTTTTCAGAAAGGCATCATGTCCTGATCTGAACACAGCAAGAGACAGAAAGCCTCTCACTCTCCTTGGCCATGAGTCCCTGCAACTATCTATATGTTCAATACTTCCTTCCAAGAGTTAAAATTCTCTTCAACCTATGGGGTCTTGTGACGCCATTCCTTTTTGGGTTAGAGAGCCTTCAGTGCTTGGCATTTTGATGGAGATATACTGTCATTAAGTCACTTCTCAGACTTCTGTTTTTTTATTTTTGATGAGCAAAACATCCCGAGCTGTTTAAGTGTCTATCCCTCGTTTTCTCCAGCCCTTGATCAGCATTTTTGGTGACCCAAAACAAAGTGACAGCTCCCATTCATGTGGCTTACTGACCACACTTCCCCACCCCACATAAGACAGCACTAGTCCCTTGTTCAGAAATCCTCCTGAAAAGCCATACTACCAAAAGGCTTAGATTTTATTTTTCTGAAAGGAAAGCTCTGCAAACATAGCTAGTGCAGGTTTGGCAAGCAGCTTCGACTTCCATTTCCTCTGTTGAGATGCTTGGGACTCTTTGTCTGAATTGCTCTGCACTCTACAATATAAAAATATCGTTTCTGGGAAAAGCCTCCTCTCCCTCTGCTGGTTCCACTCAAAACAGAATTAAACCAGAGTTAAATGGGAGCTTTCAAACCCCAGCATTTCCTGGGGGCCTGCTCTTTGCGATCAATCCATCATTACTTTACAGCTCATTTTCAGATGCATTTGTTAGAAGTTATTCTCTGGCTACACCCTTCTTTATGTCATAAATCAGTAGCTTCTGGCCTGCCTGGACACTGCTCAGTGCTCCCAGAGCCATTCCTGCCAGCCCTCACAAAACGCAGCAGGCTGAGTCATACCTCAGCAAAAGGTCTGTAATTGCCCAATTTCATGTTATTTCTTTTCCATTAGAGAGCCAAACTAGAGGTGACCATTTACATTTTTTGGGTAATACATATTCTAAGTAACGCCTTGTTGCTGTTTTCTTTTCCTCCTCTTCTACTTTCTTCCTGTTTTATTCATTATATGTGACTAAAAAAAGCATTCATTTAGGATTGGTCTTTTAGTGTTAGAAAATGGGAGACATATTGATTGGTAGTTGCTCATGTGAAGTTGTTTAAATAGTACTTTAAAAGACATTAAGCAGCATTTCACATCAAAAACCACTCAGACACATGTATTTGGAAAGATACTGACTAGACTCATATTTCCTGTATTAAAATACTTGTATAAAAATGTGTTCTCTTCTGATTTATCAAACAAGCAAATGGCCCTCTGGAGAATTTCTGGTTCAGACATGAATACCTAAACAAAATCTTAGTGAATCATTTGAACTTGCTAGAATTTTCCATATGAAGACCATTATAAATGTATCAATACTATGGTGTGTGCATATTCAATACATGCCTGAAATCTGTATCGCCTTAATGTTAGCTCTTGAGATATAGGAGTATAAATGCATACAAGAACACCAAGAAGACATACGGAGAATATAAATTCCTTATTCACATTTGGTTTGCTGCATGCTGACAAAATGTTTAGCTAAACTTATCTCCTCAGCTCAGCACCATAAATTTCAGCTGAGATAGGAGGAACTCCTTTTCACGTAATTGTTTTGCACATTTAGGGACAAGAAAACACTACAGTGAGACCCACTGAGCAGATCTGAGCAGATAATTTGACCCATCTGTAGGATTTAGGAGTAGGTTGGAAGATGTCAAAATATTTTAAGCAATTTAAAAGTCATGTGCCTAATTCAGCCTTGAGATATACGTGCATAAAAAAACTCTACCAGATGTTGTAAGAAAGACGGCGAATTGTGGAGGACATGGGAAAATTAGAGTGAAAAGAGAGGAAAGTGTACAGATTTTGGCTTAGACCACGAATTCAGGTCCTGATCTGAAACCCAATGGGGCTGACAGAAAGATTCCTACGGTTCTCAAAGGCTTTTGGCTAATATTTCCTAGTATCAGCTAAAAAACCATTAGAGGCAGTGAGGCACTGAAATATCACAGGGATGACAGCCACAGTGCCTGATACAGATTAGGAGGATTTTTGCTTAGGCCTGAAGGAAGCTGAGAGACAGATGTACGGATGATCAATGTGCGTGTGTGCATTAAGTGTGTGCATGTATCTCTCTACATATATGCGTAGCATAGGTTTTATGGAGTTACTCTCTGACTTTTCCACTTTGGGTGACGTTCATTTTCTGTCAATGACCTCATCTTCCCTACCCAAGCCACTGCTGGAGTTTCTAGCTCTAATTTTATGTGACCAGAGGCTCTATTTCAGAAATGAAGCCTGGGGGAAGTGTGCTCCAGCTCCACAAGTGGCCAGCCCCAAGGAACAGTGATGGGCTTGGTGTGCTTCTGGTCTCAAGTCTGTAAAGGAAGAGCAAAAGACATCTTTATTAAGCAGGGAGAAGGAAAGCTGCCTGAGCTGGTGGTACTACAATGAGGAGCTGTGGCTTGTTTGGCTTCTCAGGTGTGGAACTTGTTAAAACTGTAAAAGAAAAAAAAAAAAGGAAAAAAGAAAAAAAGAAGTCCCTGTATAGGTTATAAAACTCCTGAAAAATAATTCATGAGAAAGGAGAGGAGCAGGATTTCCCTTTGTACCACAGGAAAAGTCTGGCACAAACTATGGCCAGGGAAGAGCAGAAACTTAAGATTTATTTTCTTGTATCGTCAAAGATCAGAGTCTAAAACTTTTGTCATTAAGACTGTGAGATTTGAACAGCATGGAGAGTAAATATTAATTAGGCACTAATGAAGGAGAGGAAACTATGGTTGACTGGCAGAGTGAGGGCTCAGCTAATATACGTAGGAATCCCTCAGTGATAGTCCTGCTAACAGAAACCTCCTGTGCATAAACTGAAATGTTTTTGGAGCAAGAAAGTTAATTGGGGATATTTTTATGAAATATCTCTTTTAAAAGTACTTTATTTTAGGATGGTGAACCAGACAGCACAGGAAAAAGGCGCAAAATTAGATGCAGTTACAGTGCTACCTCCACAGGGATTTCTTCCCTCTCCTCTGCGTGTGCGGCTCTTGGCAGTTCTTCTAATGGCGGCTTTGCAGCCATGGCCGGGACTGAATGGGATGCGCGAAGTCACAGCCTCCCACCGCCATCTTGTCCGCCCCGCCTGCTGAGGGAGCCCCGCGCCGCCCGCCATGAGGCGACCCCGCCTGTGTGAGGTGAAGAGGGGGGGGCGGAGCAACGGAGCGCCTCTGATTGGCTGTCCAACACACAGGCCCGCCTCCAGGGGGGTTAGAGCAGCCAATCCAAGCTGGCGACAGGGGGCGCGGGGTTCCCAAATGCTGCTGCCACAGCATTCGGCCTCTGGCTGTCGCACGCCGTCCCTCAGTGCTGCCGGGGAGCTGAGGGGCCGGAGTCAGAGCTATGAGGTGGGGCTGCTCTAAGGAATGAGCAAAACCGATGGGGACTGGTGTATGTATGTGGGGTGTGTGTGCGTGCAGCGGGGCGTATGGCTGCCAAGGTGGCCAAGAAAGCCAACGGCATCCTGGCTTGTATCAGAAATAGCGTGACCAGCAGAAGTAGGGAGGTGATTGTCCCCCTGTACTCAGCACTGGGGAGGCCACACCTCGAGTATTGTGTCCAGTTTTGGTCACCTCACTACAAGAGAGATATGGAGGTGCTGGAGCAGGTGCAGAGGAGGCAATGAAACTGGTGAAGGGCCTGGAAAACAAATCTAATGAGCGATTGAAGGAGCTGGAACTGTGTAGTTTGAGGAAGAGGAGGCTGAGGGAGGGGAGACCTCATCACTCTCTACAACTCCTTGAGAGGACATTGTAGAGAGGTTGGTGCTGGTCTCTTCTCACAGG
>JAHREE010000355.1:0-33221 GCA_033628505.1 Tringa tobata | reverse complement strand
GGAGCCTTCTCTTCTCCAGGCTGAACAACCCCAGCTCTCTCAGCCTGTCTTCACAGCAGAGGTGCTCCAGCCCTCTGAGCATCTTTGTGGCCCTCCTCTGGACCCGTTCCAACAGGTCCATGTCCTTCCTGTGCTGAGGACTCCAGAGCTGGACACAGTGCTCCAGGTGGGGTCTCACGAGAGCAGAGCAGAGGGGGAGAATCACCTCCCTTGACCAACTGCAAGGGGAGAAAGGCTGATGCATTAGGGGCTTGCTCTACTTCATATCTTATGTCCAGAGACTGTGGTTGGTGCAAGCGCAAATGCTGGGCTGAAAAAGGTAATAAAACCCCTTGATTCACCTTATTTACATCAAAACTCATCAACTGTGGTTAGTTTATTCTCCAGTTACCATAGTTTTGGGGGAAATAAGATTTATCCTTTGCTCTTTGCTTTTCTTGGGATAGATGATATAATTTCGGAGGATCATCATCACTTTTCTTTTTTTTTTAAATGTAAATCCTTGTAAAAACAGTGCATCTCTGTTGTACAGAGAAACTCCAGCAAAGCTTTTTTCAGGGATGAAATCTTACCAAATTCTAGTTCTCCTAGTTCCTGAAGTGTTTCGGTGAGTGGAATAGACCTGCTGTTTGCAGAGCAAGAGGGCTTGCTACTTTGCAGATTGTTGCAGCCAAGACCGACCTCTGCAGGACAAGGTGAAACAAGTCTAAGGAAAACTAGACTTAATGAAACCGTGGCCTGTAGTAGTGGCAATGAAAAGTAAGTGTTCTTCCGTTTTTTGGAAGAAGACTTTCCTCTTTCCCTATTTTCATGAGTCAAACTCAGATTGTATGTTTATAGAAAGGGGCAGGTGAAATTTTTGTGTGAGCTCCGGCTCGTCTCAAAGAGGGTTTCATTCGCTGTGATGCACAGAATGCATTTGCACTCCTGCACAGAATGGCTGTGAAGGGTAATAATAATAGTTTTATTTCGGGTGAAAAGCTCCTTGCAAAGTGGTTATCGAGCCCAAGGACAGGCCATGCTTTGCTATGAATTTGAAAGGTTACACGACGGTGAAACTCAGCCTAATGCTGAAAAGGGTATTAACAGTTTTCCAAGCCCCCTAGGACCAAACCTGAGTTGGGGGACAGGGTGTGCGTGGGGGGCAGATTGGGAAGTGTTTTTCCTTCTGCATGCTGAAACTTAGTTTAAGTCTTTTTTCTTTTCTCTCTTTTTTTTTTTTTTTATAAGGGTCCTGGATCAAAAAGGTGCCTTGACTGTTTTAATGGCTGTTCTGGTTCTTTTCCTTCTAATTACTTGCCGGTGCCAGAGAGAGTTGTTCTTGTACAGTCAGCACTGCAGATTCTTTGGAGACCTCAAAACAGTTGAATAAAAGCTAGTAAATCTAACAAGTTGTTCAGTGAGCAGTGGAACTTGTGAAGCCAGGCTTCCTGTGCCTCTCCGGTGTGGATGCTTTGGTGTCCAATAACATCAGTATCTCTGAAGTGGTTGCGCATGTGGATTCTCTGATGGCTGATAAGAGGTGAGCTCAGACTGTAGTTTTTCTCCTCTGAGGGCTTTCTGACTTCACTCTCCCCTTTTCCAAAGTCTGTGTAAATAGGAACTTGATGTATTTGAGTCTTCACCTCGGGTTTGGTTGAGACTGCAAGACAGATTTAAGCACTATACAGGGAGAGATGGGGAATAGCAAAAAGTAGTGAACACATGTGCACACACACACAAGCACACATGGAGTAGTTTGGCAAACCTTTAAGGTAGCCACTGAAAAATGCAGCGCCCCGGTGCTCTGTGCTCACGGTAGGATGCCCATTGCTCCTCTCTGAGTGTTCTCAGCACAGGCATTTACACGGATCACACTTAAAACTGTGTGAATGATTTGGTGTGGATATTAGGTTTGGGTTAATAAGACTGCATGGCTTGTCTTTTTTTCAGCCAGCACCGTTCCCTCATCTGCTTTTCTGCAGGGCTGCACAAACACTTCCTGCAGAGGCAAAAGTGGGTGCCCAGGAGGAGTGGAGTGAGAGGATACGAGTATTTTTTCTTTACACTGGCAGCGCCTCCTTTAAATGCACACCGAGCTATGGCCACAGACACCATGAGAGCACAATCCTCCCTTCTACAGGAAATAAAGCTAAAATTATCTATTAAAAAAAGTGGTGGGCTTGGTACCTAGCAAAGGAAGAATAAATATAAAGCCAGTGGTCAAAACATGAAGATTTGTTTTTCCAGCAGCCCTAACTTACACAAAGAGATGTTTCTTTTTGCAAGAATAAAAAGGGGCAGACAGAGCAATGAGACTTTGCAACTATATCAAGCTCTCAAATGTAGAGCCAGGCATGAGAACTTAAAAAAAACATTCAAATTACCATGTAAAAAATAGGGGAAGTCATGGTGAAGAATACAATAGTCCTGAGGACATAATCACGCCAAAAGCATTGCCTAAGGATGCTTAAGCACCCATCGCTTGGACTCTTAAATTTGGTCCTGAATGTTCTTCCATGGAAGAGGTAGTGTTTCTGTGAACACTTAAACAGTCCACCTTGCTTTTCATTAGATTTGTGCACCATTTTCACTTATTAAAATGGCAAAATAGCATTACTGAAATGACATCTGACATATAGGTGAATTGCATGTTGTTGTTATGGATATGGGAGTGTCTGGGAAAAATGACAAACTATGAGCACACGGATTTCCCCTTCCACAGACAGCATAACTGTGATTACTGTTGGGCAGGCTGTTCTGGAGCTAGAAATCAGGAAACCTGACAATGTCATGGTTGGTAGCCATCGGGCAACTGACGACTGTTCTGCTTAGTGCCAACTGGCAAACACCTACCATAACCAATGCAATGGAAAAACACTGAAATGCAATGTCCAGCAATACCTACATTATTCCTCATATCCTGCTTTAGCCTTTTACTGACAATTTGGTTACGGTATTAATTACTCTTCTGTAGTCTATGTGCACCAGAAATGCACTGGAATCGTTTAAAATGGCTATATTTTTGGCCCAAGGCAAAGGACTTAAATAATTGATTTCAAGCGGGATTTCGTTCCGATTATACCGCAGTCACTGGACTCTTGAGCTGCTTCAGTTCCCTGCTTGCTTCCAGGAGGCTTTCTTTTTGAATAAGCCCAGTCTCTGCTCCTCAGCCATTTGGCTTCCAGCTCTTCAGCAGTTTCATCCCAATCCCCCTGATATGCAAACCCAGATTACAGGAGTTTGTTCCAGCTCCCGATAAGCAGTAGCTGGATTTTTCCCTCCCGGTTGCCAAAACTGCCACAGTCCATCAGAGGGAACATAGTCCAGCTATGCATCCCAGCGTACAGGGCCTTGAGGTACCTGCAGCTCCCATTTTGGTGAGGCACGTGTGCAGAAATGAGTATTGACCAAGGGTAAATATACCAGGCTCCCAAAAGGAAAATAAAAATGTGACTCCAAAGTCGATTACAGAAATGGATGTTTTCTTAGCTGAAGGCTTTGCTGTTCCACCAGAAAGTTTGAACCAGCATTAGTTAAACATGAGTTTAACTAATGAGGGTTCCATTTGTCCAAATTGAAGTGCCTACAGTGTAGCCCTCTGTGCTGTGGTGATATTCTGCATGTAGTCCATGAAGAAAGAGGCACGTGGAGTGTGTGATTTATCTTATTGAATACACCTGAAGCAACTCAGATGAGCTAGGTTTGGAAGGGGTCTCGTTCACCTTCATACCCTCCAGTGATTAAAGGGAGCATAAAGCGATTCCAAAACAGACCTTAAAGTGCAAAATACACTCTAACTCCTCAGAGAAGTAATATGTCAGACTGTCTACAACTTTGTTGGGTTACTGCTTTTTTTCACCCTGTTTAGGCTGAGCACCTACTGGTCATGAATATCTTAGGGTGAATCTAAGGATCAGGCTTTGCAGCTGTGACATGATTACCACAAGCTGTAGCTCAGACACATCTCCAGGTTAGCTGAAATGTGCTTCTCAACAACTTCAGGTAGGTACATGTCTCCTTGCCTTGCTTTTTGTTTCCAGGGAGGTGGAAAGGGAGCAAAATGTGCCTTTTGCAACTCAAAACCTTACAGTCTCCACTTGTGTCAGAGTTCTGTATGACTTTCTTATAGTACACTGGGATCTTATGGAGGATCTTGTTTCACACACATCTGTCTTTTTTGAACCCGCATCGCCACAGCAGCAAACATTTGGTTTTAGTGACCTCCTGTGCCAATACTTGTGTCTCTTTGGGAAAGGAAAGGATTTTCCTCACTTGGCAGGTGAACATCTAGATTGTGTCTCATATTCCGCCTTCTGAGAGCCAAGGTCTGCAGAACATGCATTATGAAGGCAGCAGCCTGAAAGCCTCAAGAGAATGAGCCAGTGTTATTAAACCTGTGCTTTTTCTCCTTCGCAACAGTGTTTTTCAACCTGTGGTCTCTCTGCCTCTGGGAGTCTGTAGAATACTTTAAGGGGTCAATGGAAAGCAAGTAACAGAAGCAAGCTTATTGTCCATTGGTTTAAATTCTCTATACAAGGATACATAACTCTTTTGGGGAAAAAAATAAAAATAAAATAGGGGGTTTGTAAATTGAAAACTGTTGAAAACTGTAGCTCTGTAATGTTACAAGAAGTAATTTTTCTAAATGCTTAGATGCGTGAAGGGTCAGAGGTGCATTATTCTAGCTTGGTGGTTAGCACGCTCACTCAGGCAATGGCAGCTGCTCCAATAAGCATTTAATTATTTTGTACAAATAGGAGAGATTGAATAAGTCCTGAATATCCTATAGTGCAGTAATTAGGAAAGTCTCTAGGAAGGTGAGAGGGTTGAACTGGGTACGAAAAAACGTGAAGCTTAGTACATCTGTGGGTAAAGTTCCCACCGTCTCTATGCTGGGTATATAAAGGCAGCACCTTCACACACATCTCTCTTCTTGGTGTTTTGTGCTGTGTGGGGTCTGGTGAATGTTCCCCTGAACATGTTGGAGTTGTACACGTGCTCAGGGTTGGGGTGGCTGTACGCGTGCTCGGTACCAGGAGACTGTGAGGGTGGTAATTGAGATGTTTAGGCTCAAGTAGCGCTGCAGCCGCTGTGCTGAAAATCTGCCTCTGTGAGCTGGGCACTACAAGATGCTTTATGATTAAGCCTTTCCTGATTCACCCAAGGCCACACAGGAGGTATTCGGTAGAGCAAGCACGTAAGGCTGAGTTTGGCAAATAAGAGGCCAGTACCTTAACCACAGGCCTGTGATGTCTCTATTAACACAAGAGAGGCAGTGACCAGATTAAAGGTGAGCAAGAGGAGCTTTTTTGCCCACAAGGAGTTTTAAAAGGGAACCAGTAACATGGGAGTGCTACCAACAAGCAGCTTGTGCCAAGGGGGAAAGGACAAAGCCCTGCACTGGGTGTGCAAGGACCAGAAGTGGTGCAGAAAGAAATGTAAGGCTAGATTTGCAAATTTGCGGGGGGGTGATGGTGGTGTTATTGCTGCCTCTGTGATGTGCTTCCTGTTGGATTTCTACATAGAATTCATAGCATCCTAATGAGAGGCAAAGATGGGTTAGTGCTTCTAGTAGAAACAATATTGGGTTTAAAAAAATAGATCAGGTTCAAGGATGAACAGTTGCTTCTTCCTCGAAAGAGCTTTAATTGAAATCAAGACCATCTACTACTTCCCAAGGGCTTAGTCATACTGCTCAGACATCCTGAGGAACCATAATTGGAGTTTTACCATAAACAAGCGTTGAGAAACATGTTTTTTATTTAGGTGGCTTGATATGTTCATGTCCTTTTTTGCTTTCCTGTTAGTCAACACAATTTCTGTTGACATAAGTGGGAACAGGAAGTAAATATTTCATGTGGGGAAAGGCAAACCTCCTGAAGTTCACAGACCTCCAAACTATTAACCTATTTTTGAGGATTTAGGAAACAAAATGTTTACCTTCACAGACTTGTTTTGCCTGTAATTTAAACTCATTTTCTCTCCCATGCCATTTAAGGAGATTACATTTCCAAAACAAATAGACTTTCTAAGGAGCCAATGTATGTATTAAAGAAGGCTGACAAAAGCAAAGCAGCCGCAGATCAGTCCTGTGTAAAGAATTTCTGTATGTCCTGTCCTCAGACTTCCTAATATTTCCTCTGTTGGAAAATATTTTAGATTTTTATATTACACATTTAATTATATATTATATAAGTGCAATAGGAAATATTAATTATAGGTTTACATTTATTATTTTTATTGTTTGCGTTGTATTTTTTTGGTATTTGTTATATCTATTGAAGCATCTGTTTGTTTTGCTCCCTTTTAATCTGTTGTGCCTGTCAACTTCTTGCACCTGTGTGTGTGTGTGTATGTTTTGCTTTTCTAGTGGGAGGTTATGCTCTATTTAGTAAACATGGATCCAATAATGTGGAAAATAACTCTCAGGCCCAATGTATTGGCATTGTCAAAGAAATTGGAAAATTTCAAACTTTAAGGTAAAGATAGTTGAGAAAGCAAATGTTTAAATATGCTAGAGCTTGGATGATTATGAATTATTCTTCAAACTCCCCTTTCTTGTCGATCTCATTTTGATGCTTAAAACAGAGTCAATTTTGCAGGCAGGATACCGGGATTGGGATTGAATAAGATTCTTGTTGTTATTACAGTAACAACCAAACAGCTGGTAATGATATGGAGGTTCTTTTTTTGAGTCATGAGGTACTGAAGGGAAGAGCAAAAGTTGAGCTTTCAGTTCTAACTTTCCATGTTCTGACTGTTGGGTATTTGATTTCTCAACACTATGTTTATCTGCTAACCCAGACAGACTATAATGAGGATTTAGAAGCGCAGTGAGAAGATTGGTTTGTATTGTGGTCCCTGAAAGTAAACAATGTGAAAACAATTTGGCTGCAGCATTTTAAAGAGTGGCTTGAATTGAAATACTTTTTTGTTTATTAAAGAGCAGGGATATTTCTAACTCTTCTATTTTTTTAACCTACATGCAGTATTTTTGTGTTTGTTGTGGCTTCTAAGGAGTTACATTTTATTCTTTTGTCTATTCAGAAAGTTTTTTAACATATCAGTAGCAGAAAAAAAAAAAAGAAGGGTGGGTGGTTTCTGAATGCCAGACCCGATCTGGGTACATATTCTCACCCCATCTACATGAAAAGTAGCTCTGGATTCAGTGGGTCTGGGTCAAAACATCGTGAAATCATTCTGAGCTTTCCCTTTGACTCCAGTTGTCTTTGGCTCATGTTCAGTGAATGGGGAGTCAGTTGACTTGTATTTCTGACCCCAACTTATTTTTATTTATTATAAGCGGACACCAGCTGGTTCTTTGTTGTCTAAAATATATTGTCTGTCCTTGAACTTCGACATTTTCCTTCCAAGAGGATGATTTAGACTTTGTCTGTGGTTTGCCAAACCAGCAGGCTACATCATACTTTTGGGCTCCCAATGGACCATGAGTGGCTAATCCCCCTCCTACCTTTGGAGAGATACATAAAGTAAATATCAAAAACATATACAAGCCCTTATAAAATGGAAGCATTGATCAATGGGGCCACAGTTTGTGTGATTACCTTTGCTGATATGTTCAATTAACAGTCTTGTCAAGGAAAACCTGGTTTTGGTCACTCAACCTTACTTCATTTAAGTTGATAGTCCTCGGTATCCAACAGTGGGATAAACCAGATTCCTTAGCTTTGTTTGTTTTGGCCTACCGTGTCTCTTTATGAGGAAAATGGTCAAAGTAAAGTGCTTCCTCTGTGTATTTTGACAGGAAACAGTACTAATATGCTTTCCTTTTGTCGTATGCCTTGCTCTTTTCTCCTGGTGTTGTTTAAATATTTTCAGTCCAATGACATATTTATTAACCCACCACTCTCTGCATGGGGTAAGACTTTGATTGGCCCATCTGTAAAGACTCTCGGTTAAGGTGGTTTTTTCAGCAAGAGTTAATAATATTACTACTATTCACGTAAAACTCTGAGACAATCTCTTTAAAAATGGAGCACATTTATCTAAAACAGCTGGTTAAGAGAGCATGAGGGCCCAGCTAGAGTCGGCAAGGTCGGGGGTCAGGGTTAACACCAATCTCTGTGGAACTTTGAAGCTGACATTTTACAGATTATATGTGTCTCAGTGCACAGTGGGCATGGCATATAAATTGGTCTTAGAGGCCCCTATTTGTTCTCTGCATTTTTATGAGCCCACAGAGTTGTTCTTTGAAGCAGCACACAAAAAATAAAAACTCATTTTAATGTTGTGGAACTATTTGCAGTAAATCATGTTAACATCCTGGCTTTTCTTTGGAGAGATGGAGTGTGTTTTTCCATGTTCTTGGGTGCTGTGATTGCCTCTGATTTAATCCTCTATTTTTCCTTTTAATCTCGCTTCATACACCTCTTCTCTCCCGTTCCCCACTTTGGTATTTGCACAGTTATCCCGTGTGCCTGGCTGATTTTAAGCTAGCAAAGATGCCTTCATTTTGCTTTATGCAGTGACTTAGCTATTCTAAGTGCTTACTCTCTACTCTATCGAAAGTCCCCTGGAACTATAAACCCCTTGCTATTGTATGGCACTGTTGCCTTAGAAGAAAGCATCTGATTTCAAAGAGACTAAGTTCCATTCTGGAACTAATTATATAATTTACTTTATGGATTTTTTTTAATTGCTAGGTGGTTTAACTGGAAAATGCTGAATTCTGGAGAGCCACAAGGAACAGACACCGTTAACAGAATCTGCTGGAGGTATTTTAGCCACCTAATTAATTTTCAATAAATGTTTCCAATAGGTAATTTGCTTCTGGCCAAATGTAAATCAACTGGAGACAAATAGGGTTAAAATTAGAAATGTGTGATGGGGACAATGTTTATGGACAAAATAACCTGGCACTCCTAGAAATAACTTGCTGACAGTAATAGAAAATTAGACCACACAGATGTTAACAAAAACTGAACATTGTGTATCATGTAGCCCCGGTCGTGTTTCTCCTGGTGGCTGGATACGCAGCTGGCTCCTGTGTGTGAGTCTCACCACACAAGGTCTGCTTATCCTTAGTCTTCCCTTGCTATGGATTGGGCATAACGTGACCTCGGGCCTCCTCTATCTGGCATGCTTCCTAAGGTGCCTTTTCTCTGTTCTTTTTTTGCAAAAATGGACCTTATCGTCCACTTGAAACCTCCACAAAGTCTCGGGGACGCTCCAGCCAGTACGAATATCCTCTGTAGAGCTCCAAGCTTTTATGTTCTCTAGGTCATATTTTCAGAGGCGAATAAGAGCTGAAACGCCATTAAACAATAAAGTTTTCTAATTTTGATAATTAATAATGGTACTAATCTACATCAGCTTCTGAGATAAATATACACAATTAAAAAAAAAATAAATAACCAGTTCGTGCATATTTGCTTTTTTAAGTTTCCTCACCCCTCTCACATGCTCTTTGCTCAAAGCCTTCTAACTCTATGATAAATCCCCTTGTCTTCTCCTTCAGAAAATAAAGTCAGTATCTGTCCCTCCCTAAAAGAGCTGGCAAGAGATTAATTTTATAATTTCCAGTCTCCCATGCTGGGTGGCCCTTGGACAGGTCTGTCAAATGGCCAAGGTCCCCCATCGGGCAACATGCTGCCTAAGTCCCTTCCTGCCCTTAAATTCAAACTATAAAAAGTTAGTCTGACCTGGGCAGGAGAAGAATCTTTATCCATGGAAACTTTCACATGAAAAGAAGATTGTTAAGGTTTGATGCCTCTTTATTATGGGTCTTAAGTCACTTACCGTTATAATTCAGCATAAATTAGACAACTTCAGAGAAAATGAGAGGATTGATGTTACTTGCTCCTGAGTGTGCCTGTGAGCTGTGGACACTGGAATAGCCTTCAGAACAGCTACCAGCTGCTGTATAAATAATGAAATCTCTCAAAGCTGGCACTCATGGGCAGACCCGCAGCAGTACTAATGAGAAATCTTGGAGCTGAAGTGACATTGCTGGCCTGAAAAACAGGCCACAGATAACTGTGCTGTACGGGACATGACAAACATTGCCTGCTAATAAAAAAACGTAAGGACAAGTGACCTCTGGGGGCATGTGATTACCCTGCTAGAAGGAAGCTTGCTTAAATCTTTAGCATTATCTGAAAGCAAAAGCCAATGACACAAGCCCGCAACTTGCATAAACTTCTCTAAACATAAAGGCGATAAAGCAAACCACGACAATTCTCCTGGCATTTTCCTAGTCTCTGTTACTGAAAAGATCCTGACATGCTCTCAACATTTCCCTAAGTTTTAGTGGATTTAGGTCGGGTTGTGTTCTATAGATAGGATCTCTGTCAACTTCAGGAAGAGCTCTTGGGAGCAAATTTGTTGATTGATCTAGCAATAGATTTTAACACTGTAAAATCGTGAGGAGGTCTGGAAAACGTTGTTCATCTTTTTGAAGTCCCACAAAGTTTATTTCTGTCACTTTATTTTTCCGTGATGGCCAGTGTATGGAAAATGGCAACGTATCAGACTCCATTCCTGTCTCAAGCAGCCCCAAACAAGGTTGTGTGCTGGCTCCCACGCTGGTTTCCTTCTTTTTCTTGGCTGTGCTGGAAGAGGCATTTTGCTGACATTGAGAGAGGAATATTTATTTAGTTCTATACCAATGGAAAGTTTCTCCGTCTGCAGCGCTGCTCATCAGAGATCTTCTTTTTTTAAATGACTTAATGCTGGTGACCTCTTCAGTTGAAGACATTTGCTTAAGGAGTGACAATTTTGCTGAGCAGCCAGTCGAGTGGGTTCCCTGACAGAGAACAGGATGTACGTGTCCATCCTGTTCCTTCTTCTCTCCAGTCTGGGAGAGCTTTGCCGGTTAGTAAGAATGCTGTGGGAGAAGCTGCTGATGAGATTAGCCATTGCATGGCTTTGCTTTTTGGCTGTGGTCACGCCTCTGTCGAACAACATTGTGAAACTAAGTAGGAATAATAATGTCTGTCAAAACGTCCAGTTCGTATTGTTCCTTCCTGGTCTTACAGACATAGGTTGCTGCATCAAAATACCCAACCTGTAGAGCCTTCATGCTTTGGTTTGGCCTGGTTCTGAGGTAAGATGGTGAGGTGAAATACCAAATATGCAAATCCTTGTCTATTGACAGATTTTCCTTATTGAGAGCTGAAAATGCCTGGACACCTTACTATACAGCTTGAAAATTCTTAAGGAGATATTTTATGATCAATGAAATGAAACCAGCTGTTCCCATTTTGCTGGGATAATGGAAATGCCGCTGGAAAGTAAGCTGGATTGATCCCCCCCACCCCAAGGAGGCAGCAGCCCACAACAGAGCAGGGTGGCAGTAACAGCACTGTAAGCATCTTTGGAAGAAATTATGATTTGTACAAAGAAAGAACACCATTTCTTGATGTCCTTGACAGTTCCACTTATTCCATGTCCAGCTCTTCTCAAGACTTCTGCGTAGCTCCGGTTTCCAACATGCCTGTCCAAGTTGCGTGTTTTCTAGATTCATGTATGCTGAAATCAGCATGAATTTTCATCATTTTTGATGAGATAACAAGAAAGGCAGGTAGGAGCTGAATTCAACAGAATTGTGTGGCTTGACACAGAATCCCATTATAAGCAGATATTTTAGATGGGTTCCCCAGAGTGATGTTCTGAAGTTGTTTAAAAACGGATAAAGGAAGTAACTAGCTAAAAAAGATTTTGTAGAGATGAGGACAGATCCTCAGCTGGCATAAATTTCTGTAGCTCTGCTGAGATCAGCACAGCCAGACCTTTTCATACTAGCTGGTGTTTTAGCCCATAAAGTTTAATTCCATGAGCCGTATTTTTAAATTCATAGTCAGACAAATAATTCTATACTTAATATTGCAACTAATCATGCATTTAAGGGTTGTAGGAAGAGGGACCTGTAAATCTAAAGACCAATATGAGAGCATTACCCCTCAGGCAAGAGGATCTTAATCTGTAAGGTATTTTAAGCATATTTTTCTGCTGTATCGTGACGGAGCAGATTGATTAATTAACCCTAAGTACCATTTAATAATCAAGACTCAAACAATCAAAAGATTGTTTGAATCAAGGAATTCTGATTCTATGACCTGTCTACCTACAATAGCAAATTACATTCGCTAACTGTGTCTAAGATGAAGTTATTATGAGTTCTTTGCGCTGCTAGAAGTCATAACATCAGAGAGGTGAATGAGTTCTGGATCATACAGTCCTGACTTTTGGAGAAGAACAATCTTTCTATACCTAGAATTCTATTAAGATAAATGATAGCAAGTTTTCCTTAAGCTTGATACTACCCAGAGTTACAAGCTAGTTAATAAGGGACATGGAAATTGCTGGAAATACTTTATTTTTTAGTTTAGGGACATTTGATGCAGTGCTGAATCCATATATTGCCTTTAGCTCTAAAAAGCATAACAAAACTCCCTACATTTTCTGCATTAACCTAGATGTATTTAATTAGCAGTAAAGCACAAAGCTTTACTGGAGGAGGCCTTACTGGGAGCCAGGAGGTCTGGATTGTAACTGCTGTGGGGATCCTTTGCAAGTCTTGCCTGTCACCTGGGAATAAAAATCTCTCCAGGGAGGGTTTGTGACAATGGAACTTAATTTACTGCTGTTTTTTTAAAAAAAACCCCAACTTTAAAGGACTGAAATGGGAGGCACAGGAGAAATGAGAATTGTGTGTAACTGTTGTGCATCCTAGTGCCCGGTAACTGTTAATGATGGGCACGTTTCAGAATAGCCATGTATTTGGGTACGTATCAAACATAAAGCTTGCGGAAATCATGGAAGTCCTATGCTAAGCCTAATGGCATCAAGACCAGTCCTCATTCTGGGTCTGTGTCAAAAAATGGTGCAAGGACATGTCGTAAAATTTTCTCAGAAGGACTGCCTTTATCACATTGAAGTAAAAGTGCAAAGAAAGAGGGAAGCAAGAAATATATCTTTCTAAATTAACATAATTGTATCTATAATCTTAAGACAGGCTTTTCTTGAATATTGTGCACAGATTTATTTTACATTGCTATTGCCAAATTTCTTGAGCTACTGCCAGTCATATGCACTTGAGCTCTCGTGTCACAATTAAACACGATGAGTGAATGAACGAAGATGGAAATGCCAGTATGTACAAATCACAGGAGACTGCCAGTTGTTCTCCATTTGCTTCCTCCTCCTCGTTGTCCCCACACACCCACGATCAATGCTGTTTCCTGTTTGCTTCACTCTAATGGAGATGTAGCCTCATCCTGCCTTTCTTGGCGCTTAGTTTATAAAAGCCTCTCTCTTGTTCTGCCAAGTAGCCCCCATTTCTGGGGAAAGCCTGAGTGAGCCCAGCTCTAACACTTGGGCGAGTCAAATCCAATGGCCTCCATTAAAATTGCAGGGGTATGTCCACATCAGTGTGAAAAAAACACCTGAAAAATACTTTGCTTGACGTTTCATCCTTTGGTCACATGAGAAATGCCATTAATTTATATATATATATATCTGTTCTCGCGCGTCTACTCCAGCAGTGGCTCCTAGCTCAGGCCAGCGTCTCTAACCTCATAGCTAGTGGAGAAAAATGGTCAGAAAGCTGGTGCTACATTTCAGCAAAAGGCTGATGAAGATACAGAAACATGCTCTAGGTTGCTGGCAGTTTTTTCTTTCTTTGGAAGAAGGTCACAAAAAGGATAAGCGAAACACTGGGGAAAAAAAAAAGGTAAATCACTCCAGGAAAACTATTTTGTTTTGTTCCAAAGTGTTTCATTGTAATCATAAACTATAAGGTGTTAAAGGGGTTAACAGGCTCTCAACTCATTGTCAACTAATTATCTTTAAGGTGTTGTCATCACATACTAATCGCTGGGTTAATGCCAGTTCCACCACTGGGAGGTGCCCAACCCCAGGGTGACCTTCTCTCACCTAACAGATGCTTACTTCATTAACTTCAACCATCACTTGAACAAAAAAAAAACCGCTTTTAGGAACTTTCATCTTTTTAAAAGGGCAGGGGAAAAAAATACCCTAATAAAGTGGTAGCCTGGTTAGCAGTAGGGGATAGCTCTAGCTTAAGGCACCATGGGTGGCTAAGATGTATGAGAAACAGATGTAAGGCCTTTGGTGATAGCTCTGCACTTTCTATTTATTGACAAATGAAATAGGCAATAGAAGGCAATTAAAAGCCAATGATTGCATGCAAACAGTGCAAACCATAACAGCAGAGAGGAAAGAAAAGCAAAGGACACTGTGCAGCTCAGCTCCTTCAGAGCCAAGTGACATTGATTTGGGAAGCAAAACTGTGATTTCTTTGTAAAGAAAATGTTTTGAGTTTAAAGCTGAAGAGGCTTGAGAGTTGTTCTTGCTTTTGTATTGCGTTTCCGCCTAAGTGCTGCCTGGTTACAAGGCACTTTCCATCTGTTTGGTTTTTCTTTCTGGGGTTAAAAGAGGAGGTTTAGTATTGGTTTCAATTCAGGGAATGAACAGGCAGCAAAGGGACAGCCTTGTCTTGCTGTGACTGAATGTGTCAGTAATTTGACATCAAACTGCAAGCTTGATAATCTCTTTACATTTTTAGGTTTTCTTAAGAGGCAGTTGAGACCTGGACATGAAAAGATAATTTCAAATGCCTGTACTCAGCTTCTCTAAAGAGAGAGATTTATCCTTTTTTTTTTTTAAGTAATCTTTTGTTCTCAGGAAATAAGCTTACAGGATACTTTATCTCCTAAAGAAGTTGAGGAGCCTGTGTTCTGTTTGTAGGCTGGCTTCCTCATCCCAGAAGGTACGGATAGGTAATGTGGGGAAGAGGAGCTCTTCTTTGTAGGCATTTTAACAACCATTTTATACTCAGCCCTGGGATAGTGCCTACTTTTCACTTAATATGATGAAGGTGCAAATCCATAGGCCTAATTTAAAATGTGTCTTTATTCTGCAAACTATAATTTTGCGCCAGAGGCAAGGGGGAAACCAGCTCACCCTCCCAGGATGATGTTACGGCTGAGCAGGATCTCATTAAAAATAAATTCCTCATGTCCATAAAAGAAGTTTATTTTATCTTGTGGGAGCCTGCTGTTAGCACCCACACAGTCCCGTTGTGTGGAATTCTTGCCTCTAGTTGTATGCCAAACTGCACAGTGCACCATTAACCAGTTTCAATTTTACGCTAAGTTTTTCAGTATTTTTGGTGTCATTTACTGCAGATTATTTTGCCAGCATGTGGTGTCTTATAACATATGTTATTCATAGTGATGACATGTTTAGTTTCTGAAGGTTTAAACAAGACCTCCAATATTTACCTTTTTAAAAGCGGGCAATGATGAGAACAGGACTGTGACTGGCCACCAAGGGCTCCAGCTGTGCAGGTATTCACCCTAACCCTTGCAGGTCAAGGCTTGCTAGCCAACTGTTACAAAAACATAATGCAAAACACATTTTATAAGCACCGCAAGACAAGTCAATACAGGTTAATTCTCTATTTATCTGCCCTTTTTGCAGAGGGTAGTGGGAAGCACGGGTGTTGGGCCCTGTCCTTTCCCGTACCCCATACATACACCCATGGTCTGGCAGGGATGGCTGTGCCCTTGCCTGGGTGCCACGGGGCTGAGGTGCCCTAATGAGTTGCCCTGCCTTAACACCACCCCTAAGCAGTGCTTCGCCGGGGCCACGCAACAGAACCAAGGTGAAATACATTCCTTTACATCTCAGTAAGAGAGGTTTGAGTTAATGAATTTTATCTCTTGCCCGCAACAGATGAAGAATCTGTCCGTGCTCAGTAGCTACAGTTTTGTTGACCTGTGGTAATTTAAACTGCTGTAACTTGATTATCTTTTTTTTTTTCCCTGGGCCTTTCATCTACAGGGCTTTTACCTCTCTTGGCTATCTGTGCTCTCTTTGAAAAATAGTATTTGGAAATTCTAGGCGCTATAAAAATTAATAATGATCTCAGTAATTTAGAAATGCCACTTTTGAAAGCTTGGAAGAAAATATGGTGTGTTCAAAGTGTGCTAATCTTGTGTGTGTGTATTTGGAGGGAGGGGGCAGGAGGGGTACTGCAGTCCTAAGTACCGGACATAATTAGGATGATTAGTCAAGGTTGACTACACTGTAAATTATAGGGAGCAAAGAATGGTGCTTGAGTGATGCTTTGTGGTGCTGGGAAATGATTCATGTCTAGAAAGGATAAATACAGCATCTTAAATGAATTGTCATATATTGTATTTTGTAATAGCAGCAGAGTCTCATTTTGTATTTCTGGTGCATTTAAAATTTCAGGGCTAGGATTTTCAAAATGACACTTCCAGCTTTATTTATGCAACGGACAGCTATGGAGTTTGCTTGCTTGACCAAGGTTCCCTTAGAAGTTCCAGTGACACCAGTGGAGGTTTTTGCTCCACCAAAAAAGTGCAGGCATGGAAAACTGCAGGTTAAAGTGATGTCTCCTGCGTTTGTAACAGGCAGGTTTAGGCGGCAGGGAACTGATGGCCACGAACGTGCCCATGGGCCCAGATACCCAGCTTCCCATATTTTTAACAGAACTGGGCACAGACATGAGACCTCTTGGGAGAAGACAAGCATTTTTCATTCTTTACTTGTATGTTGCTTGGCACAATAGCATCCTTGCGGGCATCATCTGTTTACTCAAAGCATTGAATAAATACAATGTATTGAGTAAGTAATGAGCTGATGTTTCCTTCTGATCAGATTATTATGTCAGGTTTTAAAATGCCTTGTTTTGTAAATGCCCTCTGTACCAGAATGAAACAAAATGTATTGCACTCACAAATCAAGCTCAAGACCTTCATCGTTAAAATCACAGTCCTAATCATTGTATAAGCCCTAGCAATATAGGAATGTCCCTATGTATCTCCTGTCCAGTCGAGAGCAATGGCATAAAATGTCCTTGAAAACCGATAATCTTTATACTACATTGTTTTGTGGGCTTTCACTACCTAGGAAATATCTATAGACCTTTTCATATCCCACGGTTGTCAGGTGGCTGAGGATGGCGAGTAAAGAACTGAGTGATGATTATGCTTTATATAACAGCGATGTTATTTGCTGTAATCTCAAATACTTGAATTAAAATACAGAGAATGAAAAATACAGCATGACCTCGTGCCGGTATCTCTGAAATGGATTGTCATAGAGCACAGCCAGGAGCTTTGTGACATGTCACTTGTTTGGATCACCAGGGAGCCCAAGGTCTCCATGCCTTAAACTTCTCTGGGCATAGACGATGTTATGGTTAGACAATTTATCTTATTTTCCCATTATTTTGAATTGAAATTTCATAATAAATAAGCTTGGTGATAAAATATAGCTGAAATTATCCTTATGGTTAGGGGTACGGAAACAAACAAAATTACCAAATACATCACATCTTTCCCACACCTGTATTTTTTGGCTTCCGTTTATCCAAGTGAAGTCTTGAAGTTCTTAGGGAATTTCAAACAAATCAGGCAAACAGGAAGAAGACTTAAAGTAAGGATTCATAGAGGATTCCTACAGATTTTATGAAAATGTCTCTGTAAAAGGGAAAGATGCAAACGATTGCCCCCCTCTCCTCCCTCCCGAGAGAAAGACTGCAGCACAGCCTCTGCTGTATTAATAGAAATGGAAAATACACGAGAGAGGGTCATACTGATGCCCCCAAGAAGAGGAGAAGCCTCTGCTGGAGTTCATGATCTATTAGACACAGGATGATCCAAGCATGAGACACAGCCACAGGAAACCAGGTTTCACAAGCTCACAGAAACCCTTCATTTTAGACCCTTACCTCCCAAAATTGCAATTCAATTTGAATTCAGCATCATAAGAAAATGCCTATGAATTGGAATACTTGCACTGCATTCAGAACACTTAAGAGTGTTTTTATTTTGCTTTAAAGACTTGTTTTTATGAGTTCCACAAAGTTCCCTCAAAGGTTACACACAGAAGAAATAATTTGTTCTTAAATTTCTTGAAGTCAAGAAAAATCACCCAAATTTTCTTTTGTAATAGTTAATGAATTTCAAAATAATGTTCATGGGAGTCTCTCAAGGCAAGTGAACAAGTTAGGCGTGCATCTCCTGCTCAGCGGGAACTCAACAATTCACTGTCAAATTTTTTACTTTAAAAATCTTCCCCGCCGTTACGCAAGTATTCATTTAGGCAGGACTGATTTTTGTATAGAAGGAAGTGCCAGAACATTAACGCAACTCGTTAATAACAAAAGGCTCAGCTGGGTGGTGAACGAGGTCCTGTCTCACCACGCCACAGCACTCTTACAACAGCTCGTCCTGGATTTGGGCACCCAGCACTAGGAGTGCAGACTTAAAAAATGCAGCTGGTGACTTTTTGCTTTATTTTTATTTATCTCCTCTCAAAAGTCTCCGGGCTGGCTGGAATTTCCCAGCAAGGCCCCCCCCCCCCTGCAGACAGTGGGAGCAAAGTGGTTTTTGGAGTCGGAAAATTTTGGAGAACCAGAATGATCTGATCTTCATTATTGATCTTCTTAGTTCCTACTTTATTTCTGTTTTGGGAAACTGTCGCTGCCTCGGTAAGGCATCTGTTAAAGGTCACCCGTGGAACTTTTCAGATTTTCAAGGGCCCTCGGCTTTCTCCAATTTCACCAATTCAGGGCAAGACAAGGCAGGCCCTGGGAAGTGTGGCATGGACTGGAGAGAGCCAGCTGCTGCTGCTGGGGCCATGAGCCTGTATGCAGTGAGCTGGCTCTCCCGCATCCTTGCCTCAGTGGGGGCTCTGTCCTGGGCACAACCCCAGCGTAGGATCCCTTACCTTGGACGAGGAGTTGCTGGCACAGCGGTGCCAGCCTCAGGAACAGTGTTTTGGTTCCTCCTTGCCTGCAACTGCCCTTTGCTGGGGCTCGAACCTTGCAGTTTGCAGCTCTGGGGACAAGGGGTGGCGGAAGCGCAGAGAAAACTCAGGTTTTGCAGGAGGTTCTAAATTCAGTTATTGCTTTCAAGTCGTTACTATAATTAACACCAAAAAACATAAGGACTCAGAGGCACTTCCCTTCTTTCCTTGTTTTTGTGTGCTTTTTGGGATCAAGGCAAAGTTCTTGCAGGTCTGGCTCTTTCTCACCGTTTCTCACTATGTCTTCTCTTCAGGACCTGGGAGCCTTTTCCGCTCCTCTTTGGCTGGATTACTTTATCTCAGCTGGTCTTGAAATTAAGAAATATTCTTCTGTTATAAAAGCATTCCCCATCTCCTGTTTCCTGCACAGGGCGCCTTTCCCAGAATGTACGGTCCCTTTGGTCTCTTCATTTTCAATTCCCTGCCACTGCTTTCTGCTATACCCTCCCTTGTCAGGAGACCCCGAGCAGCCTCTGAAGTGATCAAAGTCCCTACCTGATGATCAGCAGCTTAGTTCTCTTCCCTCCCTGTCCCTTATGTGTTCATCAGCCTTAATAAATTAGGCAGTAGCCTTCTCTTTGTCTATGCCTCTTGCAGTTGAACAGGCTATCGGCAACATTTAATGACTCCTTTTTTTTATGAGCCCTGTGCAAAGGCACAAAAGTTTCTCTTATCACCTCCTGTGGATTCTGGGACACTGTAAACCAAAGGGAGCCAAGAAGGAAAAAGATTGCCTGCTCAGAATGGATTTTGTAGCCTCTCGGATGCACAGAGAGAGTCTCCCGTAGCAAGCAGAATTCACAAGCTCTAGATTGCCCAAATTGTCACTTAAGTTAACATGAATTTTTATAGTCTTTCCCTAGGAACATATATTACTTGAACAAAATAAAAAGACTTTCCCCTTATCAAGCATTATTCTTTTACATTTACAGTTTGCCTGACATACAGGAGTAATATTCCATGGTTTGCTACGACTTATAAGTTTATGACCCTTCTGTGGCAAATCAGACTAAACATAATTCATTCACAGCTACTTAGTGTTCTGGGAAATAAACCCCTGAACTTAAATAACTATAGTGTGACCTCTGTAAAATATTATTTATGAGTTAAGAACTATTATTATGTACATATCAAGATGTGCCAAGGGTTATAAAACAAACACTAGTCAGCAAACTGCACTGTTTACTGGCCTAGTCACTCATGGCTTGCTTTCTGGTTATAGTCCTACAAATATCTGTAAATGGAGAAAACTATTGCTTGGCTGCCTTGGTAGGTAGAATGAAGTTGATGCTATGGACCACTAAGGATTCAATAACAAATAATTCTCTGTCATAAACAGATTGCCAAAATATAGCTAAGCAATCCGATTGAAATATATGGTGTTTTCCATTAAAAAAACATGGATTGTCACAAATGTGCAGCCGCTGTCAAAATCAGCAGGGAAATGACAGCCATTCATCTGCTGTTCATTTTGTAAATCGGTCCATCGAATGCAAGGAGAAAAGCTCTGAGCACATATGTAAGGCTTCCAAAAGGGAATTTCAGGTTCTGGTTTTGCTATCTACCAACTCGCAGAGGTTTTGGGGAGCACGTGAGAGTGTGCGTTCATTGCACTGCTTGTTCGTGTATAATCCACCTATACCAGAGCACAGCTTGTGCAGAAGGCTCCTAAAACATTTTACAGGCAGAGCTGTATAGACACACACATCAGAAATGTTCCTATTAGTCAAAACCACATCATATAATTTTATGTGAGAAATCTGTCACGGTCTATTCCCCCAACTCCCACCCCAAAAAAAAAAAAAAAGGTTTGAATGAAAAATGAACCATCAATTCTATCTGGGCAAGTTTTATAACAGTCACATTTAATGTTGCAGGACAGATGTTTCTATCCTTTTTTTTTTCAGACAGGAAAGTTCCCCAGCAATGTCAAAGGGGTTGCAATTTTTTCTGTAGTAGGGACAGCTATATGTACTTGCATACAGATTTTCCTGCCTCTCAAATCGAGCCCAGTAGTGCTCAGCTCCCAAAAATCCCTTCCCATCCAACTTGCTCCTTAGATATCAGGGGCGCTGTCAGGCAGGTAAGGCAGATGCTCAGTCATTAGTATGGGGAAGCAAATAATTTTTCAGCCCTCTGAAGAAAACTTTTTTCTGTTACTAACTCAGGGCTTTTTTTTTTCTTTTCTCCTTTTACTACCAAAATGCTGCGTAAGAAAGCTGGTACCAAAATAGCAAACTGCCCTGTGGTTAGGGCAATCCCTAGAGATGTCAAAAACCCAAGTTCAAGTCCTTTGGCAAACCTAGGATTTACCCCTCGGTGTGCCACATCCCATGGGAATGCCTTCGTCTGCTGACCTGTCTCCAACGCTGATGGAAAATCCCATCCTGGGCTGAGCCGACTTTCCCTCTGGGAGCGGAGTGGGAACAAGCACCTTTCCCATTAGAGGGCTTTGTTTCAGTGGGACGTTTCAGTCCATTTTGCTCAACAATTCTCTTCTGTCCTACCACAGAAGACGGCTTGAGGCCGTTACGCATCTTAACATTTCCTTCATTAATTTGATCCCTTTCACATCAGGGACACTCCTGCAGCAAGTCCAAATATTCACATAAATCACCATTTTGATCAGTTTGAGGCTGTTGAAATAGACCCCAGTTTAGTAGAAAGCAAACCACGTCTTGCACCAATACGGAGCAGAATGAGGGTAGGGACTTTGCACGCCGTAGCCAAGAGTGGTCATTTCCCACGGAAATGAGATGGAGTTGCATGAATTCCGGGACAATATCCCTAATCCGGATGAAAAATAGACCCTTAGCATAGGCAGTCATGTGAGCTACGCTGCTTCCTAATGCCTTCTGAGCTTCCCTTAGAGTATGGCACGTGCAGATGTAGCCAACAACGTCCAGGGATACAGGAAGCAGAGCTTGAAGTGCTTGGTGGATTTTCCATCAGCATGAAAATAGGTGCCATTGCCAAATACTTGGTTCTTTTCACTGGGTCATAGTGTAGGCTAATGTTTACTCATGCTACGTCTTTCCTGTGTCCTGCCTTAGTTTGGTTGAAGCTGCAGGGGACCTGGCTTTCAGAAGAGCTGCGCGTCCATCTTTGTGACCTAGTCAGAGAAAAACAGACCACAGCAAAACCAGGGCATGCTGTGAACATGCAGCGTTTGAGATAGAGTGAGCCACGGAGGAGGACCCTGGTAGGAGAACTGGGTGACCTAGTCCCACTCCTGGCTCTGGGCCATCTGCAGAGTAGTCTTGGGCCACTGCTTTTTTCCTCTTTGGTCTGTTTTCCTTCTTCCCTTATGCCTTGACTGTTTTGATTGCAAGTTATGTGAGACAAGCTGTGTTCTTCTTACTGGGTGTTTGTCCGGTTCCCAGCACGGGGCACTCCTGTGCTTGTTTGACTCCTCTCAGGCACTGCTGTGTATTTGGTGAGGGGTCTGGAGAACAAGTCACACGAAGAGAGGCTGAGGGAAGTGGGCATGTTTAGTTTGGAGAAGAGGAGGCTGAGGGGAGACCTCATTGCCCTCTACAGCTCCCTGAAAGGAGGGTGGAGAGAGGTGGGGGTTGGCCTCTTCTCCCAAGGGAATAACGACAGGAGCAGAGGAAATGGCCTGAAGTTGGGGCAGGGGAGGTTTAGATTAGATATCAGGAAGAATTCCTTTCCTGAGAGGGTGGTCAGTCCCTGGAACAGCCTGCCCAGGGAGGTGGTGGAGTCACCATCCCTGGAGGGATTTAAGAACCGTGTAGACGTGGCACTTCAGGGCATGCTCTAGTGCCCGGGATTGTTGAGTTGGGCTTTTGTTTTGTGGGTTCGTTTGTTTGTTTTTGTTTGGATTTTTTTGTGTGTAGGGTTGGACTCGATGATGTCAAAGGTCCCTTCCAACCATGAAGATTCTGTGATTCTGTGATAATGCAAATAATATTAGAGATCTGAACATTTTTGCTCTTATACCTGTAATAAGATAGAATATATATTTTAAATGTAAGCTCCTGTGGGTCTCCTGTGGGTTTTCTGGTTTTGTTTTTTTTTTGTTTTCATTTACTCCCCAGAGTCATTTTTGGCTTTGATTGCACAGGAGGCTTTAACATTTATGTCCTGGGAGGGGACTGGAGCTGGTAGTTGAAAGCAGAGCCGTACGCTGCACGGTGCGGTCCCAGCCTGCCCAGAGGGCTGCTCTAACGAAAGAGAATCAAATTAAAGCGCATCATAAAATCGCAGCATGCTTTTCTGTAAAGTTTGATTTTTTTTTTTATTTTTTTTTTTCCCTTTCCTAGGCCTGGCCCTCAGGTTTCCTGGGGAGCAGCATTCCCTGAGCAGAGCTCCCTGCGTGGCACCGCTGCGGGGTCAGGGTACCCTCTAGTGGAACAGGCACCGGCAGCTGGAAAAGACAGCGGCTGCCGAGGGTGGACAGGGAAGTCCTGCCTTCCCAGGGGCTTTTTTAGGGCCGGTGAGAAATTAGGGGAAACAAAATGCTGACTCTGGCCCCTGCCCAAAATGCTGACTCTGACCCTGCTCTTCACCCTGTGCGAGGGTGACAGGGCGTAGGTGGGTTTGGGGATGATGTCTAGAGGGAGACGTGTGCTGCCTTGATCCTTCCAAAATAAAGGCTTTGCAGTTCTCAGGCCCGGTGGGAATGGCGCGGTGCGGAGAGGGACACAGCATCGTCAGTACTTTTGTCCTGTCTGCCCGTGCTGCTGGTGTGGTGGGACCCTCAAGGCTCGTTCTCCAGGCTCACGGGATGATGCTGGCCGAAGGTGACACTTGCAGGGTCAGTTCTCTTCAGGCTGGCTGGCCCTGCTGGGAGAATTGCTGCTGCTGTAAGCCTTCCAGAAACGAATTTCCCCCATCATGGGAGGCAAAGGAGTTCTTTGGTAGTCCAGTTTTTTACAGTCTTTCCCTCTGCAAAGGGACCTAGTCCAGCACCGAGCTCAGCTTTCAGGCTTCTGTACATCCGTCCCACGCCACGGAGATCAATTAGTCTGGCTGCTCCGTGTCCAGCGGGGGCTCTGGCATGGTGTTTACATTCAGATCTCAGCAGTCTGCAGCCTAGTTCGACTCTCTTTTTACTTCCAAGCATTACTCTTCTGGAGGGGCTGGCTTTTTAAAGCAGTAAGAAGGGCACTGACAACACAGCTGGTTTCTCGGAGGATTATGAAAAAGTTTAGAATATCTAACCAATAGCACAACATGCACGGAAAAGGATGCTCCCGTGCTGTAAATGCCTGGGCTTCCTTCCCTTACACAGCATCATACTCCTGCCTTGCCTTAGGGCTGGCAGCACTTCTCTAGCTGTTGCTTGGTTTGAAAACAAAAGGGGTAGCTCCATCTAGAGGTCTTTGGTAAGAGAAGAAAACTCGGTTTTCATAGCTCTGCACTTAAGAGTTTCTGTCTGAGGCAGCACTGTGTATGTGAGGGTGCTGTCCCTTGCGTGGTGTGGGGATACCTTCTGCTTCCTAAATGTTTTATAAGTTCTGAGGTTTTGGATCAGGGCCTTGGAGTTTTAGAGCAGTCCTGAGAAATTCCTGGTTTTTCCCTGCTTGTTACTCACACTGAGTTGCAGCTCAGCGAGAGCATTCACATGTGTACGGTTGTTGGTTTTTTTTGCCTATGTGCACAGTTTGGGGCTTCCCGACAGAAATGGGAATGACATCTCTGAATTTCTCAGTGCGATAGGTGAGAGAGGACAGCACTCGAGCCTACACTGGTATTTAGTGGGTAGGCCTATACTCTCATTCAAAAGAAGGGGAGAGTATCACTGCGGTAACCACCAGAGAATGGAGCAGGGTTGGGGACATTCAGGTAACTTTTACTCATGTATGTGCATCAACAGAGGTGTTATTTTAAGTAATTAGGAATCCAACCATTTGCCTCAATGAGTACTTGGGATGGCGTCTTGGTATCACAGAGGTCTTATGATTTACTGAGATTTTTGAAGGTACGTAGCATGTTTTCTTCCTGTCAGTAATGATTAAAGCAGAAACATAGAGGTACATCTGATGCACAGCATGTCCCAGAGTGCAGGCCTGCCACGGCACTGCAATCAGAGGCTGGGGATGTTTTGGGGTTTGGTTCTGAACCAAGAGGAGAATTCTTTGTAATGGACTGAAGATTAAAAATCAATATTCCTTGTGTAGAATTTAAAGGTTAATAATCCCCCATACCTCCTATGTGATTCTTTTTTTTCTAGTCACCTAGTCAAGGTGTGCCTTTGGTCCAGTCCAATTGTTTCCTTCTCCCTTTGAGCATTCTTCATCATCATTATATTCTCCATAGTACACTCACCTCAGTACACTTTTAACTCCATTCATTCTAACTCTTTCCTGCTGTCTTTTCAGCTTCCATCTGTTCTATAGGTATTGAAGATGATAGCTCTTGCGGTTACTAGAAAATGTACACATAAATAGAAATTATTGGTGAGCTCCTGCATTTCAGTGGGATAGAGTTCAACATTTGAGATGAAGATGAGAATGTGCAGTTCTTGGCAGATGGGACTTATTTTTTTTTTAAAGAGAAAAAGGAATTTAATGAGAGACATGGTAGGAAACTGAAAGATCAGGCTAAGTCTTGACCAAAAAAAAAAGAACTTTGAAGGCTTGCTGATCCTTTGTCAGTGTTAAAGGAGTCAACTCAGTAAGGTATAATTAGCTAATATAGTGAGTCCGCAACATGTAGTCATAATAGTCCCATAATGTTAATATATTTCTTTTTCTCTCCTCTTTAGCCCACTTACTGTTAAACAATATCTACTATTGTTTTAGCTCAGGTCATAGTTCCGTCTTTTGAGGACTTAAATAAAATGCAAAGTTAAACTCCTCAGGAAATGAACAACACCCTACTTCTTAAGGAATGATACTCATATTAGATGAGCGTTTCTGGGGAACATTTGGGGTGCTAGTTCTCAAACAGATTTCTGGAAACCACTGCAGTGCTTTTGTTTACCAAGCTCTCCATCATTTGCTGTTTCACCTATTTCAGTTTCAGGCTTTCCCATGAGGACGAGGCAGGTGGACAAGCAGTTTGGGGTGGTTTTTCACAGATCCTCACTCAATGCCAGCAGACAGGGGTGTTGCTTTGTCTCCTCAGGACTAGAGCTTGGCAGCTCTTGGAGCTGCCTGTCAAACTTCTCTGAATTCTGCATCAATGCAACCCCCAGCTCTCTGTAGCCAGCAGAGTTCCTCTCCCAGAGACACACAAGGTCTAGCACAGCTCGCAGTCTGTCCTGTTGATCCAGCTTCATGCAAGCTTTATTTGACTGTGGAACTATCTCCAGGATGACTTGGCATCTTTTACCTCAGAGATGTGCATCTGTACCTGATAGGGAATCACAGGTTTGAAAGCCGAGTGTTTGTCCACACTAAAATCTTGCTTTTAGGAGCAAGAAATCAGGCAAAGGAGGCAGGAAACCTGCATGGATGAGTGGGGAACTTCTGGAAAACTCACAGGAAGAAGGAAGTTTATAGAATGTGGCAAAAAGGGACTGGCCACTTGAGAGAAGTATATGAGCGCTGTCAGAGTATGCAGGGATGCAACGAGGAAGGCTAAGGTCTGCTTGGAATAAAACCTGGCAAGGGATGTCAAGGACAATAAGAAGGGTTTCTTCAGATACATCAGCAGTAAAAGGAAGACAAGGGAAAATGTGGGCCTGCTGCTGAATAAGGTGGGTGCCCTGGTGACGGAGGATGCAGAGCAGGCGGAGTTACTGAACGCCTTCTTTGCTTCAGTCCTTACTGCTCAGGCCAGCCCTCAGGAACCCCAGACACTGGAGGTAGGAGAGAGAGCCTGGAGTAAGGAAGACTCTCCCTTGATTGAGGAAGATCAGGTTAGAGATCATTTGGGGAAACTTGACACCCACAAATCCGTGGGCACCTGCGAGTGGTGAGGGAGCTGGCAGATGTTATTGCAAAGCCACTCTCCATTGTCTTTGAAAAGTCATGGACAACAGGAGAGGTGCCTGAGGACTGGAGGAAAGCCCATGTCACGCCAGTCTTCAAAAAGGGCAAGACGGAGGACCTGGGAAACTATAGGCTGATCAGCCTCACCTCTATCCCTGGAAAGGTGATGGACCAGCTCATCCTGGATGTCATCTCTAAACATGTAGAAGAAAAGAAGGTCATCGGGAGTGGTCAGCATGGATTCACCAAGGGGAAATCATGCTTGACCAACCTGTTAGCCTTCTACAATGGCATGACTGGCTGGGTGGATGAGGGGAGAGCAGTGGACGTTGTCTACTTTGACTTCAGCAAGGCTTTTGACATTGTCTGCCATAACACCCTCATAGGAAAGCTTAGGAAGTGTGGGTTAGGTGAATGGACAGTGAGGTGGATTGAGAACTGGCTGAATGGCAGAGCTCAGAAGGTTGTGATCAGTGACACAAAGTCCAGTTGGAGGCCTGTAACTAGCGCTGTTCCCTAGGGGTCAGTACTGGGTCCAGTCTTGTTCAATGTATTCATCAATGACCTGGATGAGAGGACAGAGTGTACCCTCAGCAAGTGTGCTGATGATGCAAAACTGGGAGGGGTGGCTGACACACCAGAAGGCTGTGCTGCCATACAGCAAGACCTGGACAGGCTGGAGAGTTGGGTAGAGAGGAACCTGATGAACTTCATCAATGACAGGTGTGGAGTTCTTCACCTGGGGAGGAATGACCCCCTGCACCGGTACAGGTTGGGGGCTCTCTCTGTAGAGAGAGACCTGGGCATCCTGGTGGACCATGAGGCAGCAACGTGCCCTTTTGGCCAAGAAGGCCAATGGTCTCCTGGGGTGCATTAAAAAGAGCATAGCCGGCAGGTCAAGGGAGGTCATCCTCCCCCTCTGCTCTGCCCTGGTGAGGCCCCATCTGGAGTGTCCAGTTCTGGACACCCCAGTTCAAGAAGGACAGGGAACTACTGGAGAGAGTTCAGTGGAGGTTGATGATCAAGGGAATGGAGCACCTCTCTGATGAGGAAAGGCTGAGAGAGCTGGGGTTGTTCAGCCTGGAGAAGAGAAGACTGAGAGGGGATCTCATCAATGCTTATTGATATCTAAAGGACAAGTATCAAGAGGAGTGGGGTCAAAGTCTTCTCTGTGGAGCCCGGTGACAGGACGAGGAGCAACGGACACAAGCTGCTACACAAAAAATTCCATCTAAACATGAGGAAACACTTCTTTACTTTGAGGGTGGCAGAGCCCTGGAACAGGCTGCCCAGAGAGGCTGTGGAGTCTCCTCTGGAGACATTCCAGACCCGCCTGGATGAAAGTCCTGTCCAGCCTGCTCTGGGTGACCCTGCTTTGGCAGGGGGTTGGACTAGATGATCTCCAAAGGTCCCTTCCAACCCCTGTAACTCTGTAATTCTGTGGTTCTCCAATTGGGAGCACTGGGGCCAAGTCTCCATGATCTGAGATAAAGCTACATACTGTTGCAGTGACAAGCCCTGGCCTGACTCTCTCCTCTGAATCTTAACGTAATTTCCTTTTCTTTTTTAACGAGCAGAATGGGAATCTCTTCATGTATGCATCTAGGGATCGTCTCGCTGGTTTAGGCAGCAGCTCCTGACCAAAGCAGTATGGAGAGTATAAGCAAAGGTATCTCACAAATGGAAGGACCCTCCTGTCGGTGTGCTGGGGCTGGGTGTGCTGGAAAAATCCTAACGTGCTCTTCAGTTGCTGTGGCTGGATCTCTTCCTTTGCTGACATCCAGATCCTTGGAGGAAGAGAAATGACCCAGCGGAAGCTAAAAGAAGGGATAACATGCTGCACCATAGTGCACAGTGATTTGTTAGAAAAACCTATTTCTGCAGGAGGAGCTCAAGGGAGAAGGAGAGGAAACAGGAGAGGGAGGTTGGTGCGGCGGCACAGCATCTCACGCGACAGCAGGGAGCCAAGTCCTCAGCCTTTTCCTAACAAGGGTCTAAATCCCAGCTCTAGCACTTACCTCCTGTATGGAAAGCAAGGACGGTGGAGTCTTCTCTGTGTTTGAACAGTCCTGCTGTTCTTGGAAAATCCTGGGATTTATTACGTTCCTAGCTGTACCAGGAGCTGGAAGAGGCAGAGATGCTATTTTTATTCTACCTTGTTAGTGCAAGGTAAGGAGAACGCCTGCGTGCCCAACCTGGGGCCATTCCCAGCAAGTCTCAGCTGACATTAGCTTAATGGCACAATGTGCAGGTCCTTGGGCTTCTTAAATACTTCCATGTTTCTTGTCCAACTGGTTTTGTTGCACAATATGTTGGCACGTGCTAGCTTGGGAAAGAGGGTAGGAAGGAAGCGTTATCAGAAGCTGCTGGGAGGGAAGTTGTACCAGGAGAACCTTGTTTATTGGGAGGAGCAGATAAGCCAACTCGTATCTTTCAGTCCCTGGCACCACAACGCTACACATCCCCACGCACGTGCCACGTGAGACACAGGTATGGGCACACAGAAGAGGCTTTAACCTCTGCCCCAGGGATAACAGAAGCACTTTCTAATCACCTGTGCTGGTCGTACCAAACTAGCAGAGTCTTGAAGCTGTTCTTAGCAAAATCTCTCCCCCTTTTCCTCTCGATGCTGCCTTGGATGTGTTGGCTGCCACAGCATCCACATGGGTTTGCAGATAGCACTGGCCTGATGTAATGTGGCCAAATTTGCCCTCCACGGCCGTGCTCTGGCCATTTTGCGCGTAAGCAAACCGTAAGACCCTATTTCACAAGCCAAATGAGAAGAGGATTGGTGGGGCATCTCCAATGCAATGTGTTCGGGTACCCCATCGTGAATGGCTTTATTTGAAGGAGTGTGGCCTTTCTTCAGACCGTTAAGCACCCGTTGATATCACGTGTGCCACTGGTGCCATCGTTTGACCCAAGCTTGCTTTCTGATTGACCCACGCTTTAGCGAATAGGTAGGATCATTTATGCTAGGTGTACCCTTGGGCCTTTATAGGAAGAGAGAAGAACTTGTAAGGACTGTTAATAAGCGTGGGAGAAAAAGGCCAATAGCTCAGAAATGGAGTTATTTCAATCTCATTAAACGTACCCATCCCCACAGAGAGTAAACCGCAGTCACTTCACGTATCTCCACCTCTGAAGTACTGATACCTGTCTTGCAGCACTAGTCAGGTCTAACGCTGATTGGTGGCAGTCCAGAAGATCCTGTTTCCAAAGAGGACTAACAACACATTTCTGGGTGTCTCCTCCTTCATTTGTGTATCAGGGCACCGCAGGTTGAAGAAAATGGCTCAGGCTGCTTGATGAAAGCCACCTTTGTGACAAGCCATTGACCGTCCTTGGTGACAATTTGTCACCAGTGTTGTTTTTTCTGTTGCTTTGACCTGAATCAGCAGTGAAGAAAGCAGAGCAAGTAAACTGTGCGTCAGGGGTCTTCGGCATTCAGAACGTGGAAGCTCTTTCTGGATAACATTCCTCACAGACAGGCGTTTACAAGATTGTGACTCCAAGCTTATTTGTAAACCACAAGGCCAAAAGAGACCTCTACAACTCTTTGGATTGAATGTCTATGCAAGACAGAAAGAGATCACCCTTACTTGATGCATCAGTCCCAACAAAAAGGAAGTAAAAGATATTTCTGAACTCGAATGTTAGATTTCAGTGAATTTGAGAGAACCACGAATGAAGCAGAAGATTTTGCAGCCTCCTAGGTACATGTTAACATATCTTTTGCTTAAATCCCATTATTATATATGTGCGTGGAAGCCGCTGCCCAACAAAAAGATACAGAAATATCAGAAAAGCAGAGGCCACGCCAGATGCCTGGTACCTTGGAGCTCTCTTTTTAAAGGAGAGCTTTGTTGGGCTAGGTGGGGCTGGCAGGAGGGCCTGGCACGTGAACCGAGTGTCTACATGGATGGCTTGAACCCATTTCTGAGTGTGGCAGTCGTGTTTGGGAATAAGCGAGGAGCTAAATTATAAATAATAGGGCAAGACTGCTGGGAAAGAAATAAACCCCAGTAAACCAAAACAATCAGTTTGTTCTCCTGCGTTTCCTGTACAAGTAGTAAAATCTAATAACTGAGTTGCTGTTAACAGTTAATGACCACTGCATTTGTTAATGGACCCAGACAAATGAGAGCAGTTTAATACAACAAACAGGCCATTAGTTGTATTAATGGTTGGCTTGTAGGAGTTAGTGCTCTTATAAACTATATTCTGCAGTTTATAATACCAGCACTTTATAAAATGACCTGGTGTTTTCCAAAAAATAAAAAATAATAAGGGTCAAGTGAGTTCCAATATAGTCATGGAAAATGAGCATGCATGCTAACTAAGAAAAGCTGATACTAGGCTAAATCTCTTTTTCTAGCTTGCACTGGAAGAAATCGGGAGCAACAGCAGACATACAAACCAGGGCTGATTCGTGTATAGCTTAGATCAGTGACAGCTTTGCTTTTGAATTTTGGATTGATCCCATAATTCCTATCATTAGAGAGGAATTTGATCGTTTTTATTTTTTTTTCCTCACAAATGATTCCACACATGAGATATTCAGTTTTTAGCAGCTGTCATTATTTAGAGCTTTAAAAAGCACTCTTATAGAAAGAACTGTAAAGGGGAAGTTGTATAAATAGACTAAAAATTAATAGAGGAACCAAATAGAGGTAGTTCCTGCTTCACTAGCCTCTACAGCTCTTTTAATTTTTGTATTTTTAAAGTGTATTTAACTGCAGTTCCATTTACAAGAAATGTCAGTAGCATTTTTGCAATGGTAGTTGTGAAAGCCAAAGTTTTTCCATCGCTTTACAGACTCACTTCTGAATGTAACCAGTGTTTGGTAGAAAACTGAAGTGGAGGAATTTAAGCCTTTGCCCTTAACTTGCCAAATGGGGACGATACTAAATTGTTACAGAATTATAGGTTACTGGTGAAGAGAATAACGCACACTTTGGTTGGAAAAAGAAATGGAGGTTTTTACATGTTGCATGAATGGGCTCTAATAGCTGTAGTGTGAGATGAGGCCAGGCTTAAATCATAAACTTACAACAGGGCTTAGCCAAGCTCTTTGGCTTTGCTTGTGGAGCCGAATTGCAAGTTTTCCAGATAGAGTCCCAAAAACACGAGAGAGAACTTGCATAAACTTATCCTTAAGGTTACTGTGACCTGAAGGAAGAACGCGAGAGTGAACTCAGAGGGTTGTTCCTGTCTGTGGCAATTCACCCACCTGCAGGGAATGGTGCCTAAGCCAGTCTAAAGAGGTGTCTCTCCTGAGTTTTTTTACTTAGATATAGAAATTACAACCCAGAGGAACGTAATAGGCACGCTGGGTCCCTCCTAGATTCATCGTACCTCACCCGTGTTTTTCCAAAGAGTGGCCAGTAACTGAGGCTTCAGAATAAGAAATAAGATGCTTAAGCAGAAAAGGGTAAGAAGTAAGAGAAACGCAGAATGGCCCTTCCTCTGTTGAATCCTCTCAGCTGGCAAGCTGTGGTTTCAGAAGTTCCTGGGCCAGGGTTTCTCTCGTGGTCAGTAGCCACTAGTAAGTCCATCCTCCACAAATAGCCCTATATGAGGCTATTTATATTTCTGGCCTCCGTTTTTGGCAATGAATTCTGTATCATAACTATGCACTCTGTGAAAAGGTGTCTGCTTCTGTATGTTTTAAACCTGCTACCTCATAATTTCAGTGAGTGCCCCTTAGGTCTTGTCTGGAAAAGAAGAAAAATTCCTTTCCCATTCATCCGGCTCATATGGTTTATGATTGTACAGGTCTCCCTCACATTTTCCCCTTCAATCATTCTTTCCCAGAGCCAGAGATCTTAAGCTAGGCAGTCTCTCTCTCCCCATTCACAACCCTGTTTCATGCCTTTGATCACCTTCGTCATTTTTTTTCTGTGCCTTTTCTAGTTCGACTCTGCATTTTCTGAGCTGGGGGGAGAGGCAGACTCGCCCACGATATAAATGGGGGTGCATCACGGATACCGTGGCTGAGTGACGGTTTCGACTTTGCTCTCAGTTCTGTTTCCAACAATCACTAATAGTCTACTTGTCTTTTGGACAGTCGGTGAGCACTAAGCTGTTTTTTCCAGGAGGTCCTCCACCGCTACACTAAAATCTTCTCCTAGAGTTAGTAGGATTGCCTATTACCTGTTTCTTTATCCTGTAATTGACCTATTATTCTGATTGTATTGCCTCATGTGCTTTATTTTGCATTTGTTGCCACCGCCTGCCGTGTCCCATGGTGCTGCTCAGGCACAACATCAGGAGATCTGTTCATTCTTCTCAGTTGGTTTTTTTGAACAACTGCGTGTCGTCTCTGCATCAGGAAGAGCGTGAGCAGCAGGTGGAGGGAGGTCATCCTCCCCCTCTGCTCTGCCCTGGGGAGGCCCCATCTGGAGCACTGGGACCAGTTCTGAGCTCCCCAGTTCCAGAAGGACAGGGAACTGCTGGAGAGGGTACAGCAGAGGGCTACAAAGATGATGAAGGTCCTGGAGCATCTCCCTT